>CM068367.1:1079193156-1079740656 GCA_034769895.1 Magicicada septendecula
TGCTTACATACGATGTATACAAAAAACGCTGAGGCAAGTTCAGGTTGCCTCATTCGCTTTAAAAGAACTATGCCGAATCTCACCTGTCACCATCTAGCGGTCGCTCAATAAAGCACGTTTCGGTTTAATAAAGTTGACAGTCGCAGTAACAATGTATAATCTTTACGTTATGTAGTTCATACGTATTTATAATTTTTATTCTACAGAATTTTTTAGGGTAGGCATTGCCTCAATTGCCTCCATGTAACTTCGCCACTGATATATATGTGTACAACGTTATCGGCAACAAAGAAGTAGTTTTTGTTAAAATTCCTTCCCGGGATATTTGGCCGTAGTCCAATGTTTTCTACAAAACCAGACATTTCGGCAATGCCATCGACTTCCATCATCAGTGAAAATTGAGTGCGATAACGTGAGGTGGTATACGTTAGTGACCACAGTACTGTGGTTAAGGCTGAAGCAGTAAGTAGAAAGAAGTAGTTTCTATGGTAATATTTCATTTCGAAAATGATTTTAAATATAAATCTTAGAATATGGAAGTCATGTATGGTTCTCCATACCGATATTTTACTTCCATATTCCTTAAGGAAATTGATGTATGGTGATGGCAAGAAAAATCGTGTTCGAGATTATTGCAGATTCTGATTGTACTACACTCAAAACATGAAAAAAAGTCGTTTTCCGAAAAGTGTCTGTCTGTCTATGTGTGTGTAGATTTTTTTCTATGGCAAACGATAACTGCCGCAAATTCAAACAGAATCAAATACTTTTTTGCATACAGTCCTGATTTGCAGAGTACTCATGACCTATTGTTTTTGGTGAAGATCGGTTGAGGGAAAGGGGTAGTTTACCTGCAACGGTTTTTTTTATCAAGGGAATTTTTTTTTTTTGGCAAACGATAACAGCCGCAAATTCAAACAGAATCAAATAATGTTTCGCATACAGCCCTGAATTGTAGAGTTCTCAAGATCTTTTGTTTTTGGTGAAGATCGGTTAAGGGAAAGGGGTAGTTTACCTGTAACGTTTTATGTTTTAACAAGGGTATTTCCTGTGGCAAACGATAACAGCCGCAAATTCAAACAGAATCAAAAGATTATTTGCATACAGCCCTAAATTTCAGAGTTCTCAAGACCTATTGTTTTTGGTGAAGATCGGTTAAGGGAAAGGGGTAGTTTACCTGCAGCGTTTTTTTATCAAGGGTATTTTCTATGGCAAACGATAACAGCCGCAAATTCAAACAGAATCAAATAATTTTTTGCATACAGCCGTGATTTGTAGAGTACTCAAGACCTGTTGTTTTTGGTGACGATCGGTTGATGGGAAGGGGTAGTTTACCTGCAACGTTTTTTATCAAGCGTATTTTCTATGGCAAACGATAACTGCCACAAATTCAAACAGAATCAAATAATTTTTTGCATATGTCACTGAATTGTAGAGGACTCAAGGCCTTTTGATTTTGGTGAAGATCGGTTAAGGGGAAGGGGTAGTTTACCTGCAACCTTTTACGTTTTAACAAGAGTAAAGTACTTGAAAATTCATTTAAACTTTTTCAAACAATGGTAATTGTTAAAAAGAAAATAATTTTGTTGCCTGGCAATAATTTCATTTTAATGTAAATCTGTACATAGTATAAAGTAAAGTCGGTCCGTTTTTTCTGTGTGTTTGAAATCGCTAATCTCAGGAAGTACTGAACGGATTTTTTCAAGTTTTCGCCAATAGATAGAGTGTCTATCGAGGAACATTTATGTGTATAATTAATACATATATGTTGTACATTAGCTTAGCTATCACGGTTTATGTCAAGTAAGTGGTATAGTTTACATCTTATATATAAAAATGAATGTTTCTTTGTTTGTCCCGTATGCGTTCCTATACCATTCATCCGATTGCGATGAAACTTCGGTGAGTTGTTGTGCGCACGTCCGCGAAGGTTTCTTCCACATCTCCTCCTAAACCACTGTACCGATTTCAACCAAACTTGGCACAAACATTTTACGCAACGGGAGAACCAACATAGGATAGGTGTTTTTTCGATGGGGTCCTTTTGGGGGTTCTTTGGGGTCTTCCACATCGCCTCCTAAACCACTGGACCGATTTCAACCAAACTTGGCACAAATATTTTACGCAAAGGGAGAACCAACATAGGACAAGTGTTTTTTTCGATACGATCCTTTGGGGGGTCCTTTGGGGTCTTCCACGTCTCTACCTAAACCATTGGACCGATTTCAACCAAACTTGGCACAAATATTTTACGCAACGGGAGAACCAACATAGGACAGGTGTTTTTTCGATACGATCCTCTGGGGGGTCCTTTGCGGTCTTAAAAAACTATTAGATCTGGTTACTATGGCAACCAAATAGAATAGATTCTGTTCTAAATATATTATCGCATTAAATTGAAGACCACGCGAACGAAGTTGTGGGCAACAGCTATTTATTTTTAAGAAGCCTACTTTAATTATACTTTATTAATTAATAATATATATATATACTTTCACTTATGAACTTACTTTTATCACTTCCCAAACGTTTCGAGATGTTGTTTCTCTTCTTCAGTGGGTTTAATACTAACTGTCGATTACACAATAACCGTTACGGAATGGAGTGTGTGGTGGGGGTTGATGGTGGGAAGGGATTGGTGCTGAGGTTCGAATTATGTGTGTGGATCAGTGTGTCAAATAGTGTATGTGATTTGTAATGTATCTGTTCATTTAATATGTTGTTTGGTTGTAGTGTGTGATATCTGTATATTTCAAATTGTTCAGCTGTGTTTAGTTTTCTACTTTTAGGTAAGTAGTGTAATATTTCCATGTTGTGTTCTATGTTTGTGTAACTGTGGTTTTCGTTATGTAAATGTGTGGCAAATGTGGAATGTATGTAGTTTGTGGTGAGGGCTTTTAAATGTTCAGAAAACCTGGAAGAAAAAGATCTTCCCGTCTGGCCGATGTAGAATTGTGGGCAATCATTACAATTTAATTTATAAACCCCTGTTTTGTTGTATGTGTCAATGTCTTTGTTAGTATTGTTTATGTGTTTTTTTGTTGTATGTGTCAATGTCTTTGTTAGTATTGTTTATGTGTTTTCTAATGGTGTTGTTGGTTCTGTAGGCTACTTTATAATTTTGTTTCCTAAATGTGTTTGCAATTTTATGTGTATTGGAATTGTAGTATGTAAGTGTTATGTATTTACTGGGTTGTGTGCTGTTGGTCAGATGTGTTTTACTTTTTGTGTTGAGGATTCGTTTGTGTAGTTTATTTATTAATTCGGGGTTGTATCCGTTTTTGACTGCTATGTATTTAATTGTGTTTAATTCATCTTGGTAGTCATGTGTGTTTAGGGGTATTGACATGAGCCTATGGAGCATGTAGTTGAAAGCTGCATGTTTGTGTTGAGTTGGGTGGTTGGATGTGTTGTGTATGACCATGTCTGATGTGGTGGGTTTTCTGTATATTTTGTATGTGTGTGTGTTGTTTGTTTTGGTGATTGTAAGGTCTAAAAAGTTTATGCTGTTATTTAATTCTATTTCAAGTGTGAATTTTAATTTATGGTGTATAGTGTTAATGTATTTGTGGAAATTTTCTATTTGTCTTTTGTTGCCGTTGTAAAGGAGTAAAATATCGTCGACATACCTGTGCCAATATATTATTTTATCAGTGTATTTGTTGTTGTTCAGTATGTGTTTCTGTTCTATGGTGTGTATGAATATTTCTGCTAGTATACCTGATATAGGGGAGCCCATGGGTAGTCCATCTGTTTGTGTGTAATACATGCTATTGTGTGCGAAATAATTTTGATCTGTGATAATTTTAGTTAGATGGATGATCTCGTTTATGTGTGTTTCGGGTGTGTTATTTATTTTTAGTAATTGTTCTAATGTAATTATGGTTTCTTTTATGGGAACATTGGTGTATAGGTTTGTTATGTCGAATGAAGCACCAGCACGGGAAGATCTTTTTCTTCCAGGTTTTCTGTAAAAGCCCTCACCACAAACTACATACATTCCACATTTGCCACACATTTACATAACGAAAACCACAGTTACACAAACATAGAACACAACATGGAAATATTACACTACTTACCTAAAAGTAGAAAACTAAACACAGCTGAACAATTTGAAATATACAGATATCACACACTACAACCAAACAACATATTAAATGAACAGATACATTACAAATCACATACACTATTTGACACACTGATCCACACACATAATTCGAACCTCAGCGCCAATCCCTTCCCACCATCAACCCCCACCACACACTCCATTCCGTAACGGTTATTCTGTAATCGACAGTTAGTATTAAACCCACTGAAGAAGAGAAACAACATCTCGAAACGTTTGGGAAGTGACAAAAGTAAGTTCATAAGTGAAAGTATATATATATTATTAAATTAATAAAGTGAACGAAGAGGATGCAACAACAAGATAATTTTTATTAATTAAACTAACATTTTCATTACGTACAACGTGAAACTCCGTAGCGAAGCACGGGTATTCTGCTAGTCATGTATAAGAGAAAATATATCGTGCGTGGCAGGCAAGCATATCTCAGTTATGTACTGTTTACGTTTCCATTTTATTATTATCACTACCGGAATAAAAAGGCAGGGAAGACACACACACACACACACACACACACACACACACACACACACACACACACACACACACACACACACACACACACACACACACACACACACACACACACACACAATTCGCGTTATTTCTGGCCTCATTCATGTTTATTTTCTTACATTTGCACGGTTTTTAAATGGAAAGTGCCAAACCCATACCAACATAACGCATGCAAGCCGAAAAAGTGTCCAGCATGGATAGCGATTTGCTTCCTGTGGATCGCTGGGCAGTGTAACTGCACGTGTTTACAGAGGAACGATTCATAGACAGACTTTTCGTCTTTAGGGAATGAACCCTCTGCAAGATGCTGAGGGTCCATGAGTGACTTCGGAGCGCTCCTTCTTTTCCGCGTGTTTGTTCTGTGAAACGTACACTGTAGATTCGCAGATTTATTCTAAGCAACGCTCAATAGGAAATGTTGAAAATTTTTCTCCACGGTGAACCCTCATACACACTAAACCTGCTCTGATGTTTTAATTACGGACATCATAATATTAAAACTTTGGAAACTTGAGCACTACTTAATGGAGATCAATCATTAACTTATACAAGCCATTAATTTTATGCATATTTTTTATATATATTATAAGAAACCTTGATCTTACCAATTTATTTATTTATTTATTTATATAAAACTGGGGTTTTTCACCGTTTCCTGCGGCCAAAGATAACTTCCGTCTCCACGTTTGTATTATTTTTCCATGTTCGATGTGTACTAGAACTGTTTTCTTCACAAGTAACTAATGCCAGTTTATGGAGGTTATGTAGACAATGTAACTTAAATAAAATTTACTTTGTTAGTGTACAATAAAAGGGTGTATTTACTGGAAGTACAGAAATAATTTTCCATTTATCGCACATAATTACGGTACACAGACGGTTTTTGGAGGTTGTGTCTACGTTTAACAATGCAACTTAACCTTTTAGATTTTTAAAATTAATTAGATTTAACAAAAATTTCCTTTGTTAGTGTACATTAAATTATTGTATGCATACAAAGCTGCTGTACATAACATTAAAGGCTGTATTTATTAGAAGTACCGGAATTAAAACCTAGTTCCAATTTAGAACGTAGACCTATAACCTATTTGCATATTTTATTGGGGTTTATTGGCACATATTTTATTAAAAGGGTGTATTTATTGGAAGTACAGAAATTATTTTCCATTTATCGCACATAATTACGGTACACAGATGATTTTTGGAGGTTGTGTCTACGTTTAACAATGCAACTTAACCTTTTAGATTTTTAAAATTAATTAGATTTAACAAAAATTTCCTTTGTTAGTGTACATTCAAAGGCTGTATTTATTGTATGTATAAAAGACTGTATATACATTAAAGGCTGTATTTATTCGAATTAAAACCTATCGGTACTTCCAATTTAGAACGTATAACCTAGTAGGCTACGTTATTCGTACATACAGTATTTTATTGGAGTTTATTGGTACATATTTTATTAAAAGGGTGTATTTATTGGAAGTACAGAAATTAGTTTCCATTTATCGCACATAATTACGGTACAGAGACGATTTTGGGAGGTTGTGTCTACGTTTAATTATCTAACTTAACCTTTTAGATTTTTAAAATTAATTAGACTTGTAGGGGTGTGCATGGCAGAACTACTTGTGCACCCACTTTATAATCATATTTTTGGTAACACTGAGAACTTTAAGCCTTCTTTTATGCTTAAACAAATTATATATACACTTAATTATAGAAAAGCAAAAAGCAAATATGTAATTCAAAAGACTAATTTGCTCTAATAAACACATGCTGAAGTTAAAAACAAAAGAGTTTTTACTTGCCTAACTAATCATTAGTTACTAATGTGACAGTTGGGGCTGCTTTTTCTGCAAAAGCTGGGGTATGTTGGATTCAAGAGTGGTTAAATTAAGTCATAATTCTGAGTGTGCGTCAAGTCTATTTGCGTGCTTGCTTTTCACTTGAGATGAAAATCCCATTTCACTCAAGAATGAGGTGGTGAATGGGATGAGCAACTCCGAAAGTTCAGGATATTCATCTCTTAAAGATATCCAGAACTTTGTTAAGTCAGAATCTAAAAGTTTATGGATTTTGTTGTCCATGACATGTCTCATGTTATCACTAACTATACAAAATAATTTACTAAAAATTTAGTTTTAATCCCAGCATCACAGATGATATCACACAATTGCTCATTTAGTTGTACTGACAACATGTTAGAACTTTCAAAATACAAGAATGGGTCTTGAATCCAATTGAATTCACTGTATCCCTCTGGGAAGCAACTTTCAATCTGGTTATAGAGAGTTAAACATCAGAGCTGGTAAAAAACAATGGTAGAGCATGAATAACAAAAATGTACAGTTTAGACTATGTACAAAACAGGTTGAATTTAAATTGTTAAAATGATATATCTTAGTTATTTACATGTAGTAGCTTTTTAAGACACAGTAAATAAATTTCCGAACCTGACTTTGCAACCCACCAAATGCCCTCTCGGGACCCTGCAGTGGCTCATGCCCAATAGGTTAAGAAATGCTGAACTAAAGGCATGTTTGTGGAGTGAAACATAAAAGATAACCCAGACTTCTAAAATGCTCTTAGTGAAATGGGATTTTCAGGAGTAACAACACACTATTTGGTTAACAAGCACATTTTACTAATATTCTAATACCAAGTCAATTAGATAGCTTAAATGTGTAGTACTCTATGTGATGCTGATCACATACTGTTAATCAGCAGCACTGCAGAATATTCTAGAGCCACACTCTTGGCATTCATCTGGAACTTTATCACATTAGCCTGATAATTAGGATGTTGCCACCAGCTGAGTTTTAGAAAGTTGGTGTAGTAGGTTGTGCATTCATATAGGATGATATTAGACAGCAGTTTTTAATAAAAGTGACAAATGATCAATTGTTTACTTGTGTTGTAAACTATTGCGATTTTTTTATTACTGTTTGTAGACTATACAGTGTGTCCTGGATAATTATATAAAGAGAACTGTTGTAATATAAGTGTGTTTGTTTTAGCAATTGAGAGTATCTGGTATTCAGTAATTCATTCCACTGTTTTAAGTTCATAATTCTTGTCACTGGTTGTAAGAATATTATTCTCATTAATTTTCCAATTCTATGAAGTCTTCAGTAGTTTTACCACGATGAGACTCAACTTTATCACTGAAGATGCCACATCACTGAATGAGCAAAACTTTTCTTTAATAATCTCAACAAAGCATGGTTATCAGCTGAAAAAAAGTTTTAGTATTAAAAGTTTTGATCACGCAAATCTATAAGGGATACTAAAAAGAAATAACATAATAATTGTATTGGACATAAAGTTATGTCCACAAAACAGATTTTGTTTGAAATAAATAAAACACAATTTGACACAAATATTAATTTTATGAATACTTGTTTGGCACATATTACAGAAGGTTACACCATTAAATGAGTTTGCCTAAGTATAAAATTCTTGTCAGATGAAAAACGTGTACAGTCAGAATACTATTTGTTATGTACAATACAAATGATTCACTATGGGTAGCAGTGACACATAAACACTAGACATTGACACTGAATTGTACTTGTTTTGAATGATTCATTGTGTCCTACCTGACCAGAGTACAGGTATTAACCAAGAGATGTTTAGTATACTGCTGTGTAACTGCTACAATGATGAATTATAAGTAGTACTTTTTGTTTTGGTCATCAACCTTGAAAAGGATAATAGAAACTTTGTATACCATGCTTCCAGCAGTTTTACATGATACATTCCTAGCACAAATAAGAAAAGTTTAAATCTGCTGATGATCTAAAGGAGTGATAGTTATTTGCAGACTGACAGGGTTATAAAATAATTCTGAAAGAATTGTTGCTTTTACAATACCATCCTTTATCAAGTGGCTACTCAAATCTGCCAGCTTTTCACAGAAACTGAAGTTTGATTATTAGATCCATCATGATGACCTACTGATGCTCCAAACATTTCAAGGTTTCTCCTAGCCTTAAAAAACTGGACTGGCCTCATTGAACGTGTATTAAACAATAATACTATTTGATGCAAATAATAAAAATATCCGTGTGTAGAATTATAAAGGTTGTGTTTATTCGAAGTACCGGAATTTACTTCCAATTTATAACCTAGTACAATCTAACGTATAACCAAACAAGTACATTAAAATCTGGGTACCCTAAAATCTTTTTTCAATTTCAAGAGGAGTGTCAGTTTTTTAGTTTCAAAGGATAAAGAAAACACTTGTTTACAATTACTTCTAAGATGTCAAGGGTAATTGTAAATTGGGGTACCTGTAAATTGAATTTTAGAGCTGTATTTATTATTTATATTTAAACAATTTTTTGTACGCAACATAATAACAAAAGGTTGAAATATTTGCAGTTATTTCAATTTTAAAATGTATACACAATTTTTAATCAATCAAAATGTTTCAATCCATTTTCCGTTTACAATTACCCCACCTAACTGCAAATGTATGGTGTGTCGCTATCTTCAGTTAGCACTTTTAATTTTAATTGCTATGAAAATAAATTGAAATAACATGTATGAAAAAGAAACGTTTATTTTAGTAGACTTTAAAAGACTTAATACAGGGAGTCTTTAAATTTGTTTTAAAGTTTTTTCCTAAAGCTCTTTAATTTTGCTTAGAATAGCCAAAGACACCACGTGGTCTTTTATTTTACATTACACTTTACAGCACGCGGTAAAATTGTGTTGTTACGATGGCTGACGCGCGAATAGGTATGACGCTTGTTCGCTTGTTTCATTACATTTTTAATCAGTGTTGTGTTGTGAGTTTGACATTCATTTAATTAAAAAATGATTAGCTACGATGAACTGTTGAGTGTTATTGGTACAGAAGAGGATGCAATTTCTTTTCTTCAAGAAAAAGGTTTGATTCACAATCCTCGTCGATGTGAACAAGGACACGACATGGTATTAGCTCTTGGGCAGCAACAGCATTGGTGCTGTAATAAGAGGACTTGCTGTGAGTATAAAGTAGTTCGCAAGGGCACATTTTTAGAGAGGTCCAAATTACCGCTGAGAACAATAATAAAATTTATTTATTTGTGGTGTGAAGGCCAAAGTAGTGTGAAAAACAGTAAAAAACAACTGGAAATCGGCGTCAACACACACACAGACTGGACGGCTTACTTAAGATATATCTGTACCGTAGACGTCATGAGAAACCCAAAGAAAATTGGAGGGCCGAATTTAACAGTTGAAATTGACGAGAGTGTGTTTGCCAAGAGGAAAAATAATGTTGCCCGAGTGTATCCACAACAGTGGGTGTTCAGTGGATACTGCCGAGAAACGAAGGAATGCTTTCTGTGTAGTGTGGAAGATAGATCAGCCGCTACCCTCCTACCTCTCATAGTTGCAAATATTGAACCAGGGTCTACTATAATGTCAGATGAGTGGCGTTCGTACCGTCAAATTGTTAATTTGCCACAACAGTACAGGCATTTGACTGTAAACCATAGTTATAACTTTGTGGATCCTGAAACTGGAGCTCATACTCAAGGCGTAGAAAGCATGTGGCGGTCCTGTAAACGGCGAAACATGATTGAATGTGGTACGAGAAGGGAACGCTTAGATTCCTATTTAAGTGAGTTCATGTGGCGAACAAGAAATAGAAATGAGGATTTGTTCCAGAAAATGCTGGAAACCATCAACAAATATGAGCCCCCTTCTTACTAAAAACAAATATGATTTTGGTAAGTATTATAAATTTTGGTAAGTATGTTCTATTTAGAATACGTTTTCATAATGATATTGACTTTGAAATCACTTGCTTAGTTTAATTATTCATTGCTCAAGCTTAATCCAATACCATTTTCAAGGATTTTAAGTATTCTGTAAAAGTATTTTGTTTCCTTATTGAACACAGTACATGAGACATTAAAAGTATTCAGTACTTAAAAGTAGGTTAGGTTACATTATTTAATCTAAACAACTTCACAGCAGCTGTAACAAAGTTAATTATAAAATAATAATCATTTTGTATATTTTCTTTTACAAGTGGATATTAAGCCAAAAAGCTGATATCATATAAAGTGTAATAATCATGTGCACTGTATTATTATTTTTAATATCATAGGTTACAGATTAAACTAACCTTATACTCACGAGGTATAATTGTACTGATTTCACCTGTAAAAGAACGGTTGGCTGAAAATAAGACACAATTGTAACACATATCAGAACCTGTGTGTGTGTGTTTTGGTGGATGGGTCAATAATCTGTAAACCCTTTAATATTGGTCTCCTAGAATGTTGACTGATTAAACAAAATAATTGATTAATGTTCATATGTCAGTACTTTGTGTGTCCGGTGATGTAGGCCTAATTTATTTTTCTTTGCAGGCACAAGAAAAGGGTAGAAACATTTAGGCCTACATCATCATTACGCAGGCTGAGGAACTGAAACTTCTAGCACTATATTCAGGTTTGTAATTTACACAGTGAAACCAGTCGAAACAAAGTATTAAAATCCTTTGAAAATATTAAAAGCGGGCACATTACATCATACATACACAGTATCATCATTGTATGGTGTTCTGTTGTGTGACAGGTCCCAGATATTACCAATCATCTCCATTCATATGTATTTGCCTTGAACTTTTGAGCTTTCATCTCTACATAAGATACTCCACTTTGCATTTCGTACACAAGCTCATCTTCTCTCCTTTCATGGTTCTTTCAAAAACTGGTGTTAATTGTTCATTTTCTCTCAGGATTAAATATACTTATACTTTAATATTCAATACTTAAAAGTTGGTTAGGTTACATTATTTAATCTAAAGAACTTCACAGCAGCTGTAACAAAGTTATTTATAAAATAATTATCTGCTGTATTTTTTCCTTTACAAGTGGATATTAAACAAAAAACCGATATCATATTCTTATACCATAAGAAGTAATATAATCACGTTATGTTCATGATGAGTTCTATTTCTTGTGTATAGTGTGTTTCAGTGTTTGCATTAAACAAAACATTTAAATCAGTGTTGAACACTTGCCAAGTAGTGTGCCTGATATTTTCCAACAAATTCGTATACTGTATGAGAGTAGACTATTGATGTATACTACTTTACATGTCAGAAGTATAACGATATTTACAAATTACTTTATTTTATATTCTTATGTTATTTCTTGGATTTCGTTGTCCATGGCGTGTCCGTTACTTAACTAAATATCACTATTACATTAACGACTCGGAACACTATTTTTTTTATAAGTAAAAGCGTAAAGTTTTACCTTACAGCCTGAACCGGTTTTCTCCTTTAAAAGGCTTCTTCAGAGGCTGCCGCTGGTAGCGCTGCCCATCTTGTTGTGGGTGACGGAATCGAATTTCGAAAGATCGATGCTGTGTGTGTGGGGTGAGATATGTTCGAATAATGCGTGTGATTTGAATTGTGTCTGTTCATTTAGGATGTCATTTTTATTTGTTTTTGTGTGTTTGTATATTCCAATTGTTCTAGAGTGTCTAGTTTTCGGCCTTTTGTGTGTACGTGTAGAATGTTCATGTTATTGTCGATGTTTTTATATGTGTGGTTTGCTTCAATGAGGTGGTTTGCAAAGGTGGATTCTGTAGTGGAGTGGAGTGCCTTTGTGTGTTCAATGTATCTCTGTTTGAAGCAACGTCCTGTCTGGCCTATGTAGAATTTATTGCAATTTGAGCAATTTAGCTTGTAAACACCGGGTAGATCGAATTTGTTTTGTGCTCTGTGTGTGTGTTTTGATAGTGTGTGTTCTGTTTTGTTAGTAGTTTTGTAAGCGATTCTGTATCCTGCTTTTTTAAATTTGTGGGCTATTTTTTCAATTTGTTTGTTGATGTATGTTAGTGTTATGAATTTGTTGTTTTCTGTCTTTGTCTGTTGTTTGTTTTGTGTTTTGTGTAGGAGTTTACTGACTATTGTTCTGTCATATCCATTAGATTCTGCTAGATATTTTATCGTGTTTAGTTCATCTTTGTAGTCTTTTTCATCTAAGGGGATGTTGTTAAGTCTATGTATCATGGTTCTGAAGGCAGCTAGTTTGTAACATTCTGTAACAATGACATTCAGTATTTACTCCCACTGAAGAAGAGGCACATCACCTTGAAACGTATGGGAAAATGATAACCAAAGTAAGTTCATATGTGAAAGTTTATATATATAATAATAAGAGTAAAGTACTTAATTTAGATATAAAGTATCCTGATAAGAAGATCTTAATAATCCACTGTAGAAACGTAGATGAAATATCTATAAATGAAGAGGCTAGTTGAACGGGGTGGGGGTAATTTTCTATAAATCAAAATTATAGTTGAAGGGGGAGGGGATAATTTTTATATGTGTACTACGTTATCGGCAACAAAGTAGTAGTTTGTTGTTAAAATTCCTTCCCGGGCTGTTTGGCCTTAGTCCAATGTTTTCAGCAAAACCAGACGTTTCCGCAGTGCCGTCGACTGCCATCATCAGTGAAAATCGAGTGCGATAACGTGTGGTGGTATACGTTAGTGACTACAGTACTGTGGTTAAGGCTGAAGCAATAAGTGGAAAGAAGTAGTTTCTATGGAAACATTTCATTTTGCATTTTAAATATAAATCTTAGAACATGGAAGTCACGTATGGTTCTCCATACCGATATTTGGTTAAGTGACCAAAATACCAGGTAAAGTGGTAAGTAAACAGCCATTCCAATCTCCTCAGCCTACACATAGATATATATTATTGCGTGTCTTCTTTATTTACAGTGTGGAACAGTAGATCCTGTTACAGTATACTGGATTTAGTACTGGGTTGAGGCACAGATACTTCTTAAATAATACGTCTACTCTACATGAGTGTTGTGGTTGGTTAGGTAATGATAGTACATTATTGTGTGTAATGATAGTACATTGGGTTAGACGTTTCTTTACAAACCCAATTGACTCTGTAGTGCTCAATTCTAAGTCTTTTGACCTCACTGTAACTGTTTATTCTCCGTTTCTTCCAGCAATTGTTCTTGTAACCTGTCTTGTATGTTACTGTACTAATTTTTAAAATAAACACATGTATCTTGTAGCATAAGCTATTAACCGTAGTGCATACTCCTTCTTTATCTAAAAAGTGGTAGATATGTAATACTAACCTATTAAAACTGTGTATTTAATAATACTAACTTATTAACCATAATGCATGTTCCTTCTTTATCTAGAAAATGTTAGACGTTGAATATTGTTTTTACAGAAACACCAGCTAGCCACAGGTAGTCGTGAGTGGTAAGGAGGTGACTCTATACGCTTCTCGATACATCACCTGGAAAGATATTCTGGACCTCTGTGGACCTCCACATGTACTCACTTAAATAGGAATCTAAGCGTTCCCTTCTCGTACCACATTCAATCATGTTTCAGCGTTTACAGGACCGCCACATGCTTTCTATGCCTTGTGTATGCGCTCCCGTTTCAGGATCCACAAAGTTATAACTATGGTTTACAGTCAAATGACTGTACTGTTGTGGCAAATTAACAATTTGACGGTACGAACGCCACTCATCTGACATTATAGTAGACCCTGGTTCAGTATTTGCCACTATGAGAGGTAGGAGGGTAGCTGCTGATCTATCTTCCACACTACACAAAAAGCATTCCTTCGTTTCTCGGCGTATCCATCGAATACCCATTGTTGTGGATACACCCGGCCAACATTATTTTTTCTCTTGGCAAACACACTCTCGTCAATTTCAACTGTTAAATTCGGTCCTCCAATTTTCCATGGGTTTCTCATGACGTTACGGCACATATATATCTTAAGTAAGCCGTCCACTCTGTGTGTGTGTTGACACTGATTTGCAGTTGATTTTTACTGTTTTTCACACTACTACGCCTTCACACCAGAAATAAATAAATTTTATTATTTTTCCCAGCGGTAATTTGGACCCCTGTAAAAATGTGCCCTTGCGAACTACCTTATACTCATGGCAAGTCGTCTTATTGCAACACCAATGCTGTTGCTGGCCAAGGGCTAATACCATGTCGTGTCCTTGTTCACATTGATGAGGTTTGTGAACCAAACCTTTTTCTTGAAGAAAAGAAACTGCAGCATCCTCTTTTGTACCAATAACACTCAACCATCGTAATAACACAACACAATAACACAACACTAATTAAAAATGTATGAAACTGAACAAGCAAATGAAAATGTAACAACACCAATAAATTAGCAAATTCATAAGTGTGTTTTATTTTGGTTTCCACTGTACTATGTGACGATCGGTGAGACCGTCGTAACAATTTAACGAAACATCCCAATTAATTCAATATTATACGTTGAGGATTATAATTTTACATATACACTAATGTAAAATATAAAACATTATTGTTATCTGATTTCAAGCTTGCAGAGTCAATCCAAATAAATTATGTCTGAATGTAAGTACACACATAACAGGCAAAATACAAGTGTTCTGTCTTGTCTGCTGTCATAGAAAATATATTCTGTATTTCTTTACGGTTGCAACTTCATTCATGTGAGTGAAAATTAATTTATATAAATCTCAAATCATCACCGGAATCTACACTGTTGACTGTAAACAAATACAATAAATTCCTTTTGTGATCACTTTGGGCCAACATGAATTTAATAGCACTAGCCGAATAATAACAATAACTGATAACAAGATTATGCAAGATTTGCCATTACTTTCCTATACCTGTGATTACAGGCATATTGATATACCTGTTACTATGTATAGAGGTGTTACTATACATATTGTATGTTAAAACTGTGAGGTGTATTTTATAATCTGGAACATTTTATACCAAATGATTTAATCACAAAAGATTATGTAAAACACAAAATTACAACAAACACACCAAAAGTATCTATAGAAATTAAAAAAAAAAAAAAATTATATAAATGACAAATTATTCAATAAATGATTAAATATGTACCATAATTTATTAGATACTGCAATTATTTTTTATAGAAACAAACATCCACTAGCCGCTACAAAACCAATTTTCCCTATAATGTACTTAGCAAGATCCTGATCTTTTAGATACATTGTTGGATTGTTAATGCTAGCATTTTTTTATTCTTTTCCCTAAACATTTTGAAACCATAATTTCAAAGTGATACTACCTGAGATGCCTTTCCATTGTGTTTCCTTTTGCTCCAAAAAAAATATTTTGTTGTGTTGATGTCTTTATTCTTTAAAATTTTGTGTGAGGGGGATTGCAAAATTTTTAACTGAACTGTAGCATTTCATTGTCTCAGTTTTTTGTCATTTTTTGTGCTACTGTAAAGTGTTCACTTTTTATTTACACCTAAGTCATGCCGTTTTTATTTTACATTTTTACACTTTCTGTCAAGCTACTGTAAAGCTACATTAAAATATACAATTTTATTTTAAAAAAATTATCAAATCAAGCACTTGTCTGTAATAACTGAAATATATGAGAGTTTTATTTAAGGTTATTGCTGGCTCTCACATCCTACCTTCCAGTATTTGCGTATCATCCGTCAGAAATGTGAATAACTCAACAGGATACTAAGTCATTCTTACTACTGTTCAGATGCATTTAGCATGTACACCAGAGGCAGATTTATGCATAGGCAAAGTAGGCTACTGCCTACGGGCGGCAAATTTTGTAAAGGTCGTTATGTTGTTTTTATACCTAAGAGATGTTTCAAATGCCGCTCCATTTCATCTCAATATGATAAGAAGCTTTTAAAAATATATATTGTTTAGTAACAAGGCTTATTACATAAAGAGAATAGTTCATCATTTACTTCTGATCTGTATATGAAGTAGGCCCTACATCGTTTTTTCACAATTATATTTACATACATTATATATGTGATACTTCCATTATATTAATTATTTAACTATTAATTTGTTTACACTCAAATTTCGAACATCCTTTACCGACTCTGTAATTTGACATGAGTGAATGTCAATAGATGCCACTAGCTGCTAACAGACAGACTATGAGCATAGTATAATTTCATACCCAACTCTAGTGCCAGTTGAGCTTCAACCTGCCGAGGAGGGAAATAAGAGGTCTACACATAGTACGTGTCCGTTAAACACCTGTTGTATTTTACATAAATCGTTAAATATATATTCATCAAATAAATTGATAAGCAAAAAGTGATAAGTGAAAGGATGATTATGTCAAAAGATGTGTATATAATGTATTTTCATTTATTATGTTAGGGTAATATTAGTGGAATGATAATATTCTACCACTACTGTATTACAGTATACAAATGTAGTGATATATCTTGGCACAATACTATGTAATAAATTTGGATAAAAGGCTCATTTCAAATAGAAAGGATAGCTGGTGTGATCAGTCATAACAAATTTGTATTAGTTTTTTGAGAATTTGTTCCTATCAAACTGCAATAAGCATATTTTCAAACCTTTATGGATGTGTGTCAAGGAATTTACAGATTGCACCAAAAGAAACAGTTAAAACATATCTTTTCAATTAAACAAAAATTGGTCTTGTAATATCAGTCAGTAATACAGCAGGAACTAATCAGTTAATTGCTATTACAAAATGCCTTATTCCTTTTTCATGACGATCAGATTTTGCTATACGCCTGCATAAATAAAAATTATTAAATTGCTTAACTCTCAACACAAAGTATTTAAACTATTTAACATGAAAAGTTCATCATGTCACATATTCTAGTAACAAGGTAAGTTTTTGGAATACTGTTTTAGCTGAATTTATACACTAGGAGGACACTCAGCATTTAGTTTGTGTGTGTAACTCTGGTTAATCAAAGAGAATTATTTGTGTAAATTCAAATTTAGTAATACAAATCTACTACCATAAAGGCCTGGAATGCTATGCGTTAAAGAATTTTAATTAACTTTATATGGGGATTTCTGGTTTACATAACATTATTTCTGAAAATAATAATCCTGAAATGTAATCAGTACTTATATCAAGTTAAGTGCAATAATTAAATAGATTCTTCAACTTGCACGTTGCAAAATTCAGGTGCTAATCCTTTACTTTATTTTTAATTCAACATCAATTTATGTTCAGCAACGTTAAAAAAAAAACATGTTATGGCCTCTGAGAAAGAACACAGTGAGTGGAAGCTGGCTTAAATGAAGGTAATCATTTTATCTAATAATTAGTGTCCCGAGTTAGAAAACATGTGCAATACATATTATAAAAAGAAGGATATTGTTTTTACTTCCATGTTCCATAAGGAAATGGATGGCGAAAAAAATCGTGTTCGAGATAAGGGCTGATTCTGATTGTACTACCCTCAATACATAAAGAAGTAATTTTTTGAAAGATGTCTGTGTATAGAATTTTGTCTATGGCGAATGATAATTGCCGCAAATTCAAATAATTTTTTGCATATTGTAGAGGACTCAAGGTCTGTTGATTTTGGTGAAGATCGGTTAAGGAGAAGGGGTAGTTTACCTGCAACGTTTTATGTTTTAAGAAGAGTAAAGTACTTAATTTTGATAAATAAAGTATCCTGAAAAGGTCATAATAATCCACTCTAGAAAGGTAGATGAAATATCGATAAATGAAAAGGGGTAGGGGGAAGTTGAAGGGGGAGAGGATAATTTTCTATAATTTAAAATGATAGGTGAAGGGGAGGGGATAATTTTTTATATGTGTACTACATTATCGGCAACGATGAAGTAGTTTGTTGATAAAATTCCTTTCCAGGCTGTTTGGCCGTGGTCCAATGTATTCTGCAAAACCAGACGTTTCGGAAGTGCCATCGACTGCCATCATCAGTAAAAATCAAGTGCGCTAATGTGAGGTGGTAGATGTTAGTGACCACAATTCTGTGGTTGAGGCTGAAGATAGAAGTAGTTTCTGTAGAAATATTTCATTTCTAAAACGATTTTAAATATAAATCTTAAAACATGGAAGTCATGTATGGTTCTCCACACATTAGATTGTACTGGGTTCTAAATTGGAAGTAGAATTCTTGAAAAGAACGAATCCATAATATTTTTACCATGTGGGGCGCATTCCTTGAAACATGTGGGTGTTAATGCTGCAAAACTCAATGCAGATGTGATGACATTTTTCGGTCATGTTGCAAGTCTTTACTCATTTTTCTCTAGCAGCCCTAGAGAAAAATGTTGGGAAGTTTTGAAAAAGCACATTCCTTTATCACTGCAGAGCTTCCCTGAAACAAGATGAAGTGAGAGGATCCAAGCTGTCAAACCGATAGTTAAGCACTACCCAGGAGTACTTAAATTGTTGGATATACTTTAGAAGAGATGTCTTCTAGTCTAACTCCCTCTGCCTACAACATCATATTAGGGTTTAAGAAATATTTCAATTCCACAAAGAGCTTAATGTTGGCATCATTTTGGTTCAAAGTGCTTTCATATATTGACTAAAAAACTGTTGTTATTCAAAGCAAAGGAATCACACTCGTTGAAATAACTCTAGTGGAAGATTTGCTGACAGAATTGAAATTGTTGCGTGATAACCCAGACAGCATAATTGAAGAACCAAACTTAATTGCAAAAGAACAAATAAAAGTTCCTCCTGAATCTCCCAAAAGGTGGAAAAAAAGTACAGATCAATCCAATAGTGATTTTTCAGTAAACAAAGATCAAGAAAATAAATTTAAAACCTCAGTCATGTACCCAGTATTAGAGTTTGTAATGGGCAACATAAAAACACGATCACTGCAATTAGTTCAATTCGTGACTTGTTTCCACCAGTATTGAACTTTACGGACATGGAAAATGATGAATTAGAATTGAAAGTAAAAGTTCTCATTAGCAAGTTTAAAAAGGAATTGGCAATGGATCTATTTGAAGAAATATTACACTTGAAGAACATTTATAAAACAGAGTTTGAATCAGAAAAGAATCCACTAAGCCTACTCCAAAAACCTTCAAACTGTATTTGTGAACTTCTGTCTTGCCTATAGGCTTTTCTGTACTATTCCAGTTACAGTTTCGTCTCCTGAAAAATCTTTGAGCAGTATAGCGAATTCACTGAAAACTTGGCAGAGAAGCACTACCTACCAAGAAAGGCTTAATAATTTGGCAATTTTAGCTATTACAAATGAATTGGCTAACAGTATTCCACTCTAACCCATTATTAATACTTAATCATTTGGGTGTTAACAAAAACTGCACATTGCTTTTTATTGCATTATGTTGAAAAAAGGATTTTAATGTACTTGTTTGGTTATAGGCCTACGTTAGATTGTACTGTGTTCTAAATTGGAAGTAGGTTTTAATTCGGGTACTTCGAATAAATACAGCCTTTTATCCATACAATAAATACAGCCTTTGAATGTACACTAAGTAAGGAAATGTTTGTTAAGTCTAATTAATTTTAAAAATCTAAAAGGTTAAGTTAGATAATTAAACGTTGACACACCCTCCCAAAATCGTCTCTGTACCGTAATTATGTGCGATAAATGGAAACTAATTTCTGTACTTCCAATAAATACACCCTTTTAATAAAATATGTGCCAGTAAACCCCAATAAAATATGCACCAATAACGAAGCCTACTATCTAAGTTAGATAATTAAACGTAGACACAACCTCCCAAAAACGTCTCTGTACCGTAATTATGTGCGATAAATGGAAACTAATTTCTGTACTTCCAATAAATACACCCTTTTAATAAAATATGTACCAATAAACTCCAATAAAATATGTACGAATAACGTAGCCTACTAGGTTATACGTTCTAAATTGGAAGTACGGATAGGTTTTAATTCGAATAAATACAGCCTTTTATCCATACAATAAATACAGCCTTTGAATGTACACTAACAAGGAAATTTTTGTTAAATCTAATTAATTTTAAAAATCTAAAAGATTAAGTTACATTGTTAAACGTAGACACAACCTCCAAAAATCGTCTGTGTACCGTAATTATGTGCAATAAATGGAAACTAATTTCTGTACTTCCAATAAATACACCCTTTTAATAAAATGTGTGCCAATACTCTGAATTCAAATTAAATAAAGAAAAAAGGAATTGTGTGTGTGTGTGTTTTCTGTGGTTGAGGCTGAAGATAGAAGTAGTTTCTGTAGAAATATTTCATTTCTAAAACGATTTTAAATATAAATCTTAAAACATGGAAGTCATATATAGTTCTCCACACGGATATTTTCATTATTTGCATCAAATAGTATTATTGTTTAATACACGTTCTATCCAGATCAAATTATGTGTATACAGTTCTGGAAAAATTAGAAATACAATTTTTTTTGTTTATTTTAAACTGTATTATGTTTGGAAGTATCCCAAAGTAAATTTAACATTAATCATGTCAATCAATGAGGCCAGTCTAGTTTTTTAAGGCTAGGAGAATCCTTGAAATGTTTGGAGCATCAGTAGGTCATCATGATGGATCTAATAATCAAACTTCAGTTTCTGTGAAAAGCTGGCAGATTTGAGTAGCCACTTGATAAAGGATGGTATTGTAAAAGCAACAATTCTTTCAGAATTATTTTATAACCCTGTCAGTCTGCAAATAACTATCACTCCTTTAGATCATCAGCAGATTTAAACTTTTCTTATTTGTGCTAGGAATGTATCATGTAAAACTGCTGGAAGCATGGTATACAAAGTTTCTATTATCCTTTTCAAGGTTGATGACCAAAACAAAAAGTACTACTTATAATTCATCATTGTAGCAGTTACACAGCAGTATACTAAACATCTCTTGGTTAATACCTGTACTCTGGTCAGGTAGGACACAATGAATCATTCAAAACAAGTACAATTCAGTGTCAATGTCTAGTGTTTATGTGTCACTGCTACCCATAGTGAATCATTTGTATTGTACATAACAAATAGTATTCTGACTGTACACGTTTTTCATCTGATAAGAATTTTATACTTAGGCAAACTCATTTAATGGTGTAACCTTCTGTAATATGTGCCAAACAAGTATTCATAAAATTAATATTTGTGTCAAATTGTGTTTTATTTATTTCAAACAAAATCTGTTTTGTGGACATAACTTTATGTCCAATACAATTATTATGTTATTTCTTTTTAGTATCCCTTATAGATTTGCGTGATCAAAACTTTTAATACTAAAACTTTTTTTCAGCTGATAACCATGCTTTGTTGAGATTATTAAAGAAAAGTTTTGCTCATTCAGTGATGTGGCATCTTCAGTGATAAAGTTGAGTCTCATCGTGGTAAAACTACTGAAGACTTCATAGAATTGGAAAATTAATGAGAATAATATTCTTACAACCAGTGACAAGAATTATGAACTTAAAACAGTGGAATGAATTACTGAATACCAGATACTCTCAATTGCTAAAACAAACACACTTATATTACAACAGTTCTCTTTATATAATTATCCAGGACACACTGTATAGTCTACAAACAGTAATAAAAAAATCGCAATAGTTTACAACACAAGTAAACAATTGATCATTTGTCACTTTTATTAAAAACTGCTGTCTAATATCATCCTATATGAATGCACAACCTACTACACCAACTTTCTAAAACTCAGCTGGTGGCAACATCCTAATTATCAGGCTAATGTGATAAAGTTCCAGATGAATGCCAAGAGTGTGGCTCTAGAATATTCTGCAGTGCTGCTGATTAACAGTATGTGATCAGCATCACATAGAGTACTACACATTTAAGCTATCTAATTGACTTGGTATTAGAATATTAGTAAAATGTGCTTGTTAACCAAATAGTGTGTTGTTACTCCTGAAAATCCCATTTCACTAAGAGCATTTTAGAAGTCTGGGTTATCTTTTATGTTTCACTCCACAAACATGCCTTTAGTTCAGCATTTCTTAACCTATTGGGCATGAGCCACTGCAGGGTCCCGAGAGGGCATTTGGTGGGTTGCAAAGTCAGGTTCGGAAATTTATTTACTGTGTCTTAAAAAGCTACTACATGTAAATAACTAAGATATATCATTTTAACAATTTAAATTCAACCTGTTTTGTACATAGTCTAAACTGTACATTTTTGTTATTCATGCTCTACCATTGTTTTTTACCAGCTCTGATGTTTAACTCTCTATAACCAGATTGAAAGTTGCTTCCCAGAGGGATACAGTGAATTCAATTGGATTCAAGACCCATTCTTGTATTTTGAAAGTTCTAACATGTTGTCAGTACAACTAAATGAGCAATTGTGTGATATCATCTGTGATGCTGGGATTAAAACTAAATTTTTAGTAAATTATTTTGTATAGTTAGTGATAACATGAGACATGTCATGGACAACAAAATCCATAAACTTTTAGATTCTGACTTAACAAAGTTCTGAATATCTTTAAGAGATGAATATCCTGAACTTTCGGAGTTGCTCATCCCATTCACCACCTCATTCTTGAGTGAAATGGGATTTTCATCTCAAGTGAAAAGCAAGCACGCAAATAGACTTGACGCACACTCAGATTTATGACTTAATTTAACCACTCTTGAATCCAACATACCCCAGCTTTTGCAGAAAAAGCAGCTCCAACTGTCACATTAGTAACTAATGATTAGTTAGGCAAGTAAAAACTCTTTTGTTTTTAACTTCAGCATGTGTTTATTAGAGCAAATTAGTCTTTTGAATTACATATTTGCTTTTTGCTTTTCTATAATTAAGTGTATATATAATTTGTTTAAGCATAAAAGAAGGCTTAAAGTTCTCAGTGTTACCAAAAATATGATTATAAAGTGGGTGCACAAGTAGTTCTGCCATGCACACCCCTACAAGTCTAATTAATTTTAAAAATCTAAAAGGTTAAGTTAGATAATTAAACGTAGACACAACCTCCCAAAATCGTCTCTGTACCGTAATTATGTGCGATAAATGGAAACTAATTTCTGTACTTCCAATAAATACACCCTTTTAATAAAATATGTACCAATAAACTCCAATAAAATACTGTATGTACGAATAACGTAGCCTACTAGGTTATACGTTCTAAATTGGAAGTACCGATAGGTTTTAATTCGAATAAATACAGCCTTTAATGTATATACAGCCTTTTATCCATACAATAAATACAGCCTTTGAATGTACACTAACAAAGGAAATTTTTGTTAAATCTAATTAATTTTAAAAATCTAAAAGGTTAAGTTGCATTGTTAAACGTAGACACAACCTCCAAAAATCGTCTGTGTACCGTAATTATGTGCGATAAATGGAAAATAATTTCTGTACTTCCAATAAATACACCCTTTTAATAAAATATGTGCCAATAAACCCCAATAAAATATGCAAATAGGTTATAGGTCTACGTTCTAAATTGGAACTAGGTTTTAATTCCGGTACTTCTAATAAATACAGCCTTTAATGTTATGTACAGCAGCCTTGTATGCATACAATAATTTAATGTATACTAATAAAGGAAATTTTTGTTAAATCTAATTAATTTTAAAAATCTAAAAGGTTAAGTTGCATTGTTAAACGTAGACACAACCTCCAAAAATCGTCTGTGTACCGTAATTATGTGCGATAAATGGAAAATTATTTCTGTACTTCCAGTAAATACACCCTTTTATTGTACACTAACAAAGTAAATTTTATTTAAGTTACATTGTCTACATAACCTCCATAAACTGGCATTAGTTACTTGTGAAGAAAACAGTTCTAGTACACATCGAACACGGAAAAAAAATACAAACGTGGAGACGGAAGTTTTCTTTGGCCGCAGGAAACAGTGAAAGACCCTACAATTGAAATTGGTTCGTTAACTTACCCTATTACGCTAGCTCAGAGCATATACAACAGTTCTGGTTATGTCCAGATAAACCTTACTTTAAACATTAAATTTATTTGTATCTCGGGCGTAAGTTCTTTGAAACACAAGAAAGAATGCCCATGCCTACACAAAAGTTAATTTTATAAAATAATATTGACTAGTAATGCCTTGTTGTTTACTAACAAAAAATCAAACCTATTTATAGGTTAGGCGTTCGTCACGCTTGCTTAATTATTCACAAAAGTTATATAGTGAGACCACTTAAGACTAACATCATTCTTAAACAGGATTGGCAAATCCACTAAATAAATTCAGTCATTGTGTAATACAGAAAATGTTTTGGTGTTATGCGTCAGTACAAATTTTGTTTACAAAATATACAGGTTAGTGCACTCAGAGTAATGGAATAAATTGTCACGCTGTTACCTCTTTATTTTAATCTTTTCGATTAAAATTTAATTACACTCTCCAGGGATCGGATTGTAATGACCCTGGTTACCCACTACACACGCACTTGAACAGAGAATATTGGTCCGCTTCTGACTAAAAAGGACCTTTCATATTACTATTTAATTATTTTCTCCTGTTCGATATATCCCGCACTAAATAAAAAAAATACTTCACATCGATGCACTGATTCTATGTAGACTGTATTGTAGTTATTGGTTGTTGCCGAAATAATTCAATGGACGCACTATTACATGAAGCTATCAGTTAATAAAAATTTTGATGTGACGAGCGGCGCCTGCTTGCTCGTGATGAATGTCAAAAGTGTCTAACGGAAATTAACTGCATTCCATTATATACCCCCAGTTTTGATAAGGCTTAGGCGATTGTTTCATTTAGTAAGCTATTTTCTGATTGGCTTAACCAGACGTTACGAAAATGACGCATTGTTTTCCAACTGTCACTAACGGTTTTTTTGCTAAGATGATTGACAGCTGTCGTTGTTGTTGTTATTAATAAACAGATTTTTTACTTTCTATTTACAAATGATGCTAACGCATGTCACGCACTTATTATAGTTGCGATCATGGTCGTATCGCTATCAAATTAAAGGATATTTTTTACTCTTCAATTTGATATAGTTTGACACTGGTTTATTTACACTTTCACTGACATTTTTTAATAAATAATGTTCAGGTATATGGCTTCGCGCTGTCGTCTGCTAACGCCGCCGGCTATGATTCTCCCTTATCAATACATTATTGGTACTGCACATCGCGTTTTCACTTAAACGTCTGTGTTGGAATGCTAATATAACCGTCTTTATACTTATTTAGCGAATATAATGATTAAATCTTAACTTATTGATGTAATACATTGCTATGAACTATCCTTACTTCCTAATGACATTTTGGTTTACACTATTTTGCTCTATGCTATTCATTAATAATTGAGTTATTACTTGTATAATATATTAACAATGCTTATTGCTAGGTTTGGTGTAAAGATTGTTCAGTGTATGTGATTTACACTCGTAGTACTTAATACTTATCACCTTACTGACAATTGATCATTTTAGGCGTTGCCTAGGCATACCGTTTACATCGGATTTATGCCTGAATAATGTTTATTAGTTTACATTTTGGTACCTGGATGAGGAAACTTACTTATATAAGGTTCCCTCTTACAAATATTTTTACTTATCATAAGCACATTTGAGACTGTAATACAGCTTCACTTTTATATTGTGGCCATAGCTAATCTTAGTCCTAGGCATTTATAGTTACTAGTCATTGTTGATTTATTCTCAGCCAAATACTGTTGCTGATATTATATTACTCGGGTCGTTACTTAATTATTTTTTATTAACATGTGAAATTACATTCAAGTTGTTCACTGACTCGCTTGACAGCTTAAAGTGAATTTAATTTGTCCATTAGTTTGTGTCAGTTATAGTATTGGTTGTAGTGTCAAGCAGTGTTTTGTTTACTGCTTCTTGTGGCACTTCTTCTTCTTTCTTCTTCATTGGTCCTTCTCTTCTTCGCTACTTTTATCATTATATTATCTACTTACATTACCTTCATGTATTTATTCATTCTATAGGTATATGTCTGGGTTATGTAACACCTGGTCATGTTACAATATGTGTACAACGTTATCGGCAACAAAGAAGTAGTTTTTGTTAAAATTCCTTCCCGGGATATTTGGCCGTAGTCCAATGTTTTCTACAAAACAAGACGTTTCGGCAATGCCATTGACTTCCATCATCAGTGAAAATCGAGTGCGATAACGTGAGGTGGTATATGTTAGTGACCACAGTACTGTGGTTAAGGCTGAAGCAGTAAGTAGAAAGAAGTAGTTTCTATGGTAATATTTCATTTCGAAAATGATTTTAAAAATAAATCTTAGAATATGGAAGTCATGTATGGTTCTCCATACCGATATTTTACAATTACCATTGTTTCAAAAAGTTTAAATGAATTTTTAAGTATTTTACTGTTGTTAAAACGTTGCAGGTAAACTACCCCTTCCCCTTAACCGATCTTCACCAAAATCGAAAGTCCTTGAGACCTCTACAATTCAGGGACGTATGCAAAAAATTATTTGATTCTGTTTGAATTTGCGGCTGTTATCGTTTGCCATAGAAAATACGCTTGATAAAAAAACGTTGCAGGTAAACTACACCTTCCCCTTAACCATCTTCACCAAAAACAATAGGTCTTGAGTACTCTACAAATCAGGACTGTATGCAAAAAATTATTTGATTCTGTTTGAATTTGCGGCTGTTATCGTTTGCCATGGAAAATACCCTTGTTAAAAAAAGTTGCAGGTAAACTACCCCTTTCCCTTAACCGATCTTCACCAAAAACAATAAGTCTTGAGAACTCTACAATTCAGGGCTGTATGCGAAACATTATTTAATTCTGTTTTAATTTGCGGCTGTTATCGTTTGCCAAAAAAAAAAAAATTCCCTTGATAAAAAAAACCGTTGCAGGTAAACTACCCCTTTTCCCTCAACCGATCTTCACCAAAAACAATAGGTCGTGAGTACTCTACAAATCAGGGCTGTATGCAAAAAATTATTTGATTCTGTTTGAATTTGCGGCAGTTATCGTTTGCCATAGAAAAAAAATCTACACACAGACACTTTTCGGAAAACGACTTTTTTTCATGTTTTGAGTGTAGTACAATCAGAATCTGCAATAATATCGAACACGATTTTTGTTGCCATCACCATACTTCCATTTCCTTAAGGAATATGGAAGTAAAAGAACTTTTTAATTGTATAGTTATATAAAATTTCGGTATGAAGAACCATACATGACTTCCATGTTCTAAAATTTATATTTAAAATCATTTTTGAAATGAAATATTTCCATAGAAACTACTTCTTTCTACTTATTACTTCAGCCTTAACCACAGTACTGTGGTCACTAACGTATACCACCTCACGTTATCGCACTCGATTTTCACTGATGATGGCACTGCGGAAACGTCTGGTTTTTGCAGAAAATATTGGACTACGGCCAAACACCCCGGGAAGGAATTTTAACAGCAAACTACTTCTTTGTTGCCGATAACGTAGTACACATTTAAAAAATTATCCCCTCCTCCAACTATAATTTTCATTTATAGAAAATTACCTCCACCCCGTTCAACTAGCCTCTTCATTTTAGATATTTCATCTACGTTTCTACAATGGATTATTATGATCTTCTTATCAGGATACTTTATTTATCAAAATTAAGTACTTTACTCTTGTTAAAACATAAAAGGTTGCAGGTAAACTACCCTTTCCCCGTAACCGATCTTCACCAAAATCAACAGGCCTTGAATACTCTACAACTCAGGAACATATGCAAAACATTATTTGATTATGTGTGAATTTACGGCAGTTATCGTTCGTCATAAAAAAATTACTCTCGTTAAAACATAAAATGTTGCTGGTAAACTACCCCTTTCCCTTAACCGATCTTCACCAAAATCAACAAGCCTTGAGGTCCGTACAATTCAGGAATGTATGCAAAAAATTATTTGATTCTCTTTGATTATGCCACAGTTATCATTCGTCATAAAAATAAAATTACCCTTTTAAAACATAAAATGTTGCAGGTAAACTACCCCTTTCTCTTATCTGATCTGCACCAAAATCAATAGATCTTGAGTCCTCTACAATTTAGGGATGTTTGCAAAAAACTATTTGATTCTGTTTGAATTTGTGGCTGTTATTGTTTGCCATAGAAAAAACATCTACAGACACACACACACAGACACTTTTCGAAATTAACCGATCTTCACCAAAAACAATAGGTCTTGAGAACTCTACAATTCAGGGCTGCGTGCAAAACATTATTTGATTCTGTTTGAATTTGCGGCTGTTATCGTTTGCCATAGAAAATACCCTTATTACAACATAAAACGTTTCAGGTAAACTACCCCTTCCCCTTAACCGATCTTCACCAAAAACAATAGGTCTTGAGTACTCTACAAATAAGGGCTGTATGACAAAAAAATTTTTATTCTGTTGACTTTGCAGCTGTTATCGTTTGCCATAGAAAAAAATCTACACACAGACACTTTTTGAAAAATGACTTTTTTTCATGTTTTGAGTGTAGTACAATAAGAATCTGCAATAATCTCGAACACAATTTTTTTTGCCATCACCATACTTCCATTTCCTTAAGGAACATGGAAGTAAAATGACTTTTTCATGTTTTGAGGGTAGTACAATCAGAATCTGCAATTATCTGATTATATTTACATATGTGCCTGAGTTGTAGAAGACTCAAGGCCTATTGATTTTGGTGAAGATCGGTTACGGGGAATGGGTAGTTTACCTTCAACCTTTTTTTTATCAAGGGTAATTTTTTTCTATGGCAAACGATAACAGCCGCAAATTCAAACAAAATCAAATAATGTTTCGCATACAGCCCTGAATTGTAGAGTTCTCACGACCTACTGTTTTTGGTGAAGATCGGTTAAGGAAAAGGGATAGTTTACCTGCAACGTTTTATGTTTTTACAAGGGTAATTTTTTCTATGGCAAACAATAACAGCCACAACTTCAAACAGAATCAAATAATGTTTTGCATACAGCCTTGAATTGTAGAGTTCTCACGACCTATTGTTTTTGGTGAAGGTCCCTTGAGGGAAAGGGTAGTTTACCTGCAACGTTTTATGATTTAACAAGGGTAATTTTTTCTATGACGAACGATAACTGCCGTAAATTCAAAGAGAATCAGATAATTTTTTGCATACGTTCCTGAATTGTAAAGAACTCAAGACCTATTGATTTTGGTGAAGATCAGTTAAGAGAAAGGTGTAGTTTACCTGCAACGTTTTATGTGATAACGAGGTTAATTTTTTCCATGACGAATGATAACTGCCACAAATTCAAACAGAATCAAATAATTTTTTACATATGTGCCTGAGTTGTAGAAGACTCAAGGCCTATTGATTTTGGTGAAGATCGGTTACAGGGAAAGGGTAGTTTACAAACAACCTTTATGTTTTAACAAGAGTAAAGTACTAAATTTTGATAAATAAAGTAATATAGATCTTAATAATCCACTGTAGAAACGTAGATGAAATATCTATAAATGAAGAGGCTAGTTGAACGGGGTGGGTGTAATTTTCTATAAATGACAATTATAGTTGAAGGGGGAGGGGATAATTTTTGTGTACTACGTTATCGGCAACAAAGTAGTAGTTTGTTGTTAAAATTCCTTCCCGGGCTGTCTGGCCGTAGTCCAATGTTTTCTGCAAAACCAGACTTTCGGCAGTGCCGTAGACTGCCATCATCAGTGAAAAACGAGTGCGATAACGTGTGGTGGTATATGTTAGTGACCACAGTATTGTGGTTAAGGCTGAAGCAATAAGTGGAAAGAAGTAGTTTCCATGGAAACATTTCATTTTGTAAATGATTTTAAATATAAATCTTAGAACATGGAAGTCATGTATGGTTCTCTATACCGATATTACTTCCATGTTCCATAAGGAAATGGAAGTATGGTGATGGCAAAAAAATCGTGTTCGAGATAATTGCAGATTCTGATTGTACTACTCTCAAAACATGAAAAAAGTCATTTTTTTAAAAGTGTCTGTGTGTGTGTCTATCTGTAATTTTTTTCTATGGCAAACGATAACAGCCGCAAATTCAAACAGAATCAAATAATATTTGCATACAGGCCTGAATTGTAGAGTAGTCAAGACCTACTGTTTTTGGTGAAGATCAGTTAAGGGAAAGGGGTAGTATACCTGCGTTTTTTTTATCAAGGGTAATTTTTTTTCTACAGCACACGATAACAGTCGCAACTTCAAACAGAATCAATTAATGTTTCGCATACAGCCCTGAATTGTAGATTTCTCAAGATCTATTGTTTTTGGTGAAGATCGGTTAAGGGAAAAGAGTAGTTTACCCGCAACGTTTTATGTTTTAACAAGGGTAATTTTTTCTATGACGAACGATAACTGCTGTAAATTCAAAGAGAATCAAATAATTTTTTGCATACGTTCCTGAATGGTAAAGATATGAAGGTCTATTGATTTTGCTGAAGATCGGTTAAGGGAAAGGGGTAGTTTACCTGCAACGTTTTATGTTTTAACAAGGGTAATGTTTTATATGACGAACGATAACTAACGATAACTGCCGCACATTCAAACAGAATCAAATAATGTTTTGCATACCTTCCTGAATTATAGAGAACTCAAGGTCTGTTGATTTTGGTGACGATCGGTTAACGGAAAGGGGTAGTTTACCTGCAACATTTTGTTTTAAAAGGGTAATTTTTTTATGACGAATGATACCTGCCGCACATTCAAAGAGATTCAAATAATTTTTTGCATACGTTCCTGAATAGAGTTCTCAAGACCTATTGTTTATGGTGAAGATCGGTTAAGGGAAAGGGGTAGTTTACCTGCAACGTTTTATGTGATAACAAGGTAAATTTTTTCTATGACGAACGATAACATCCGTAAATTCAAACATAATCAAATAATTTTTGCAAACATCCCTAAATTGTAGAGATCTCAAGGCCTGTTGATTTTGGTGAAGATCGGTTAAGGGAAAGGGGTAGTTTACCAGCAACATTTTATGTTGTAACAAGAGAAATATTCTCATGATGAACGATCACTGCTGTAAATTCAAACAGAATCAAATAATTGTTTACATATGTGCCTGAGTTGTAGAAGACTCAAGGCCTATTGATTTTGGTGAAGACTGGTTACAGGGAAAGGGTAGTTTACCTGAAACATTTTTGTTGTAACAAGAGTAAAGTACTTAATTTTGATAAATAAAGTATCCTGATAAGAATATCTTAATAATCCACTATAGAAAAGTAGATGAAATGTCTATAAATGAAGAGGCTAGTTGAGGGGTGGTGGTAATTTTCTATAAATGAAAATTATAGTTGAAGGGGGAGGGGATAATTTTTATGTGTACTACGTTATCGGCAAAAGTAGTAGTTTGTTGTTAAAATTCCTTCCCGGGCTGTTTGGCCGTAGTCCAATGTTTTCTGCAAAACCAGACATTTCAGCAGTGCCGTCGACTGCCATCATCAGTGAAAACCGAGTGCGATAATGTGTGGTGGTATACGTTAGTGACCACAGTACTGTGGTTAAGGCTGAAGCAATAAGTGGTAAGAAGTAGTTTCTATGGAAACATTTCATTTCGTAAATGATTTTAAATATAAATCTTAGAAAATGGAAGTCATGTATGGGTCTCCATACCAATATTTTTTCATGTTTTGAGGGTAGTACAATCAGAATCTGCAATTATCTCGAACACGATTTTTTTTGCCATCACCATACTTCCATTTCCTTATGGAACATGGAAGTAAAAATACAGTGCACGCCGCTTATTGTGATCACTTTAGGACATAGCTAGCCTGATAACATTAACTGACTGATAACACTGAACGAAAGAACCAAGTAGAACTTTGAAAAGTTGTTTATTCACTTGCTACTATACTACACAGTATAATGAAACGTAGTACAGTACAACAAAAACTTGCATATAGGCCAACTGTGTCGGCATCAATTAAAAAAGTCTTTTATTGTTGTTTGCCTCTGGTTTTCTCTCAATAGATCATTAATAAAGCGTTCATACTCATAATGTTTCTGAAAATCTACTGACCTGTGCTAGACACCGCATCGTAACGCTTTTAACGCCTCTCTCATTTCAGCGTTTGTTGAAGGTTGAGGAGGTTCAGTAGCATCATCTTCTGCTTCAGCCTCTTCTTCTCCCACTTGTGAGTCTGAGGATGTGGCATCTTCACACACCTTGTCTTCTGTCGGTCTAGCAGCAACAATTATGTCTTCGTCGATCTCCATCCATTCTTGAAATTCGTCTACAGTCATGTCTAATGGACGAATGTCTGCTGTATCTTCAGATTCTGGGGCCTGTTTTGAAAATCCTCCATGCTTGAAGCAGTTCCGAATCGTACTTCCTGAGACATTATTCCATGACATGGCCAGGAGATGCAGGGCCTCAAGAACATTGGTTCGTTTTGCAAGGTCATTTGCACTGTTCTTTTGTATTCTCCATGTTTTCTAGGATTCTTGTGTGCATCTCATGGTGATAATATCCCTTTAGGGTTCGAATGATCCTCTGGTTGCATGGTTGTATCAATGAAGTCGTGTTGGCAGGTAAGACACAAGATGGATATTCTTTAACTCACAGTTTACATTGTGTGCTGTACAATTATCAATCAGTAAGACGATATTCCTGTTTAACCTACTATCCCATTTTAATAGCCATTCTTTGAATATTAATGCAGTCATCCATGGATTAGAGTTTGAATGTTAGTCTACTGGAAATTTCTTCACACCTTTAAAGCATCATGGATTCTTGCTTTTGCCAATTACCAGAAGCCTTTCTTTGTCACCATTCATATTTACGCAGCACACGACAGTTAACTTTCCCTTGGATGTCTTACACCCTTTAGCACTTTCATTCTTGAACAAATAAGTATGCTCAGGCAAGGCGCGATAATACAGTCGTCTCGTCTGCGTTAAACACACAATCCGGAGAGTACATGGATATAATTTTTGGCCACTCCTCTTCTATCCATCTTTCAGCACCAGAGAAATCAGCATCCTTCTGTTTACCATGCATTCGTTTGTGCACAATGTTCTCTCGTTTCTTCCAACGATGAAACCATCCTTCTGTTGCTACAAAATCATCTTTTCCCATTTTCTTAGCAAGTTCTTCTGCTTTTTGTCGCATCAGAGGTCCATCAACATGAGCATCTTGTTCACGAACATTAGTGAACCAAAGTTTTAGAGCTGATTCAACCTCATTGTCTTTTCCACCACAAAATCTCTTACAATTCAAGTTTTAGTTTTCTTTTCCAGCCCTCACAATACTGTCCTGATTTTTTAACAATTTGCACAGAAGAGGTTGTGAAATCTGTAACTGCACTGCCGCACTGCGTTGACTCATTTTAGGCAATTTGTCATAGTGTTCTGTGATTGAAAGTTTTTCTTTAAGGTTTAAATCTTTACGTTTATTCTCCACACTAGCCATAATTTCACTGCAATAACGTAAACTTCACAATGTAAAAGCTGTATAGCTGTAGCTATACTGAAGGGTCGAACATGGGTTTATTGCTCGAAAGTGAAAGTTGAGCGGGTGAATGGCCGACTGCACCCCCTTCTACTTCGTCCTTCAGAACTTGTAAACACTATGACCAGAGGGACAAAGAGTCGCAAACAGTGTAATTCGTTTTGTGAATGCAGTACAGTCTCCCCAGATATTCTCAGACAAAAGTTTTACGAAAGCAAAAATGTGATAACATAAACCGAATTATTGATTACAATAAGCGACATTTTTTCAGTGTTTTAATATTCGTCCGGACGGGTCTTCATGAAAGGGATAAGAATATCCGAATGATAACATTATCCGTGATCACAATAAGCGGTGTGCACTGTTATTAAAATGGAACTAATTATATGTAATACTGGTTGAACTTTAGTACCGTAAAATGGGGTGAATAGCAACAAATTTCAACTTTGGAGCTATAAAACTGTTATTAAATTTATAGGAAAATTAATGAAACTTACCTCAGTGTTTGGGTCTTGCCTTCTTCTTTGAATCTGTATCACTGTTTTTTAATATGCCATGCATAAAAAAAAAAAAATAAATAAAATGTTGCCGTTTCTATTCGCCCTGTGGAGAGGGGTGAATGGAAACAGTGTTTGTTTCGACTCGCACATCTGCTGTGTGAATGGAAACACTCAATTATATTAAAGGGCCAAAAGAATAACATTTTTAGTTCACAAAACAATTTTATTTTTAAACTTTATGTAGCATAAAACGGAAATAATAAAAAAATTGCATATTTTGTTACTGTGAGCTACAAAAAGGCTAATATAAAACAAACTAAACTTTGAACAAACTTGTACATAAGAGAATGTCTATGCTTTTAATGGTAAATTGTAAACTCACTAAGATCATCATTGAAAGTTATCATGTTACTGAAGCGGGAGGACCCTGAACAAATGACCGGTGAACTAACTTTGTGAACATCTATTCATCTATTTTTCTGACAAACGACTCTTCATCTGTAGTAGCAAGTTTCTTCGCAAAAGGAATCTTCTTATAAAACTGACAGATGTAGCCACCTTCTTCAAAGTCTTTAATTTTAGCAGTATATAGCCTACACTTGTCTTTGGTTTTACCATACACCTTAACAATTCCAAAATCTTCAGGTAAAAAAGAAATCAGAGTATTTGAGGGCTGTACCGGTACTACATCTGATTCTTCGTCAGGAGAGGACATAACAAACTCATTGTCCGTGTCTTGCAAGGAGTAATCAGATAGCTCGCTTTCAGAAGATGTTGCTGGGGCCGTCTTCTTTGCTTTTACTTGTGCTGGGTTTATTAGCTTCGACTGTTTTATTGGCATCATCTGCAGGCATGTCTTCAAAATGTTTCACAGAGACACTTTTCCCAGGTTCAACTGGTACTTTTACTCTTTTCTTCCTCGGTTTTGGCTCAAACTGTTCAACAGCTCCTTGAAACAACTGTCTATAGTTTCAACAATTGGTTCTGAGGCTTTACTTGTTGATTTGTCAGCGTTGGTGGGAGTAAGCGATGGAAGCATCTTCAGGACTTGATGCTGATCAAGAGGGACGATTCCACTTTTTCTGAAGCCCGATATAACATTCTCAGGTTTCAAAAACTTTTTTTAATAAACTGGGGAACTTGTGTTTCGGGATTGTTGCTTCACATCTCCCTGGCCCATTTTTCCACTCTTCAAGGGTGGCACGCCAAGATATCTTTAGCGGTCTAAAAAATGCAATGTCTAGTGGTTGAGCGATATGTGTAGAGTTGCTTGGAAGAAAAATAAACTTCACGCTACTCTCGTCACGTTTTTTGATAGTGTCCAGTGATAGATGGCTGGATAAGTTATCACCAATGAGGTATTTTACACCATCAAGCCGTCTTAAGTAAGGGAGAGCCACTGTTTCTACCCAGTCAGAAAAGCAAAAGAATCAAACCAACCACTTTTAGTTCTATTGTATCTGGAGTTGGTCGGGCCTCCTTCTCTCCAGCTGTCATATATGTGTGTAGGGCCGCGTATGGGGGCAATATATTACCATCACCTGATGCAGAAAACATAACCGAAGTTGAGGCTTTGGTGGAGTCCATTACTCTTTCAGGATATTTACATCCTTTCCTTGTGATCACTTTTTTGCGGCCAGGATCATCGCACAAATTTGTTTCATCGTAATTAACAATGTGTGATGCAGGGACATCCTTCAGTTCTGCTTCCAGGTTATCAAAATACGCATTGATGACTTCAGGGGTTATGGCTGCTCTGGAACGCTTGATGTTTTGGCACATCCATAATGACAACTGAACTTTATGTCATTCTAAAAAAGAATACACAAAGTCTTTACCTGGAAGATTATCCTTAAACTTCCTGACAGTCTTTCCCCGCCTATCAAGGAATTCTTTTACCAATACCCTCAAAGTTATCGAATCAACTGGGTAACCCTACTCACTGCAAATTTGTAGCCGATCAACAAGTATTTTTTCCTCTTCCTGTGATAAAACCGTTTGACCCCCCTTTTTCTTGATCTCCTTACCTTTCTTCTTGTGTCTATACAACACACTGTAATGAATACCACTTTTTTCAGCTGGTATTCGTAGGCTCATACCATCCTCTATCATTTTAAGTGCTTTTTGTATATCTTATGTTTGTTCTGAGACAAACTTTCTCGGCATGCTGAAATAAACCTTGTGTTACCTAACTGTTAAATTACAAAATATGCCCCAACTGGTTTGTAGCTACTTTAGTCACCTATCGAGTCCCATGCATACCTCGATATATTGAATAAAATGATAACCTAACATAACCTACATTACACTAACTGATAATCGATATATATAGATATTCAATATAACCAAGTTCAATGATCGATAAAATAGAAACCAACCAGTTGGGGCATAGTAGTTGGACACATTTAAGACGCGTCTTAAATTAGGATGCAAAACCTATTTAAGATGCTACACCGTGATCAGCTGTTTCTGCTTCTCAAACAAAAACAAACAACAGGTTGCCTAGCAACAAAAGACATTTTCATGTATGCTTTGTATTTCCCGTGAAGAAAAGTCAATACTGAATTTTTTAAGATTTTTTTAACCGTAAGTTAGGCCTACTTAGGCTAAACTAAAACTTTAGTACACTCAGAGTGATTACGTAAATCCTTAAATTTAACGAGTGGGTAAACAGAAGTTATAAAAAGGAAAATGTTGTTTATATAGTATTTTATAGCCTCATAGTTTGGTATCATACAGTGTGGTGTGAATAGAAACACAAAAAAATGCTGTTTCTATTCGCCCCACAAAGTAAAAACCTATGATGTCAACATTAGAAATTATTGCACAACTTTATTAATAAAAGTAGAGGGATTAACTGCAGTACATAATCTTATAGGTAAATTTCAACAACAAAAAATCAGTTCGTGATTGCATGGAAGAACTTAGTTTAGTACTTACATTAGAAGTTTAGAAAGAGACAAATTCGCAGGTTTCAACAAAGATGTCTTCCCAATAGTAAACAACAAGCTCCAGTGATGCCAACACAAAAACTCATGTTTCCCTTTAACTTCAAAGGTTTGCAAGTGCAAAACAAAAATTCCCGAGGGTTTGACAAACTCTCTACTACTTTGTCAAACTTTTTTTGAAGTTTTGTTGCTATTCACTCCATTTTACGGTACCGTACCTGTTTTCTGGATCCAATATGTATATTGACCAACCATTTGTAATTTGGTATTAACAACATACACATTATTATTATTATAGTATTATTTTGTTGACACAAATTCTAGTTTACTAGCACGGACTAAACAGGATGGACACTAGGTCAGGTTAGCAAAATTACCACATCAAATGATAACCACACAGAAATATAAATCTTTTTATGATAAAAAAAAAAAATTTATTAGAACATGTAATTTGACCGGTACTTTAAGCACATCACGCTTACTTCATATTTATTCATATATCAAATATTCTAATTTTAATGAAAACAAATCAAAAGGCACGATATATAGATTTTCACATAAGGAAAATAAGCATGTAAGTGGAGGATGTTTAACTGTGAAAAGTATTTCCTGTATATATCACTTTTCTACGTGGGAAAGAATGTTAAAATTGTCACCACTTATCACAAATAAATGAGTACAAATATATATATTTAAGCAATTTGTTTGTTCTTGTTTGCCTCCATGGAATCAAATGTAGCAACTAGTGGGCCAGAGTGAGTTGTTCACTATAATGTTAAGATAAAAACACTTTTCACAAATGTACCTGGGATTTAAACTGTTCTTTACAGATTTCAATGGTACAGACAACAAGTTGGTTATTCTAAAATTAACAGATTTGGAGGTTACATTTTATAACAACATTTGTATAAATACTGTCAGTGGCTAGCAGTATTTCTAGCTTATAGAAAAAATTAAATGGTGAAATGCCTCACTTTATTGAATTAGTACCAACTGCTCTCAATAAAATGAATCAATAATATTTATTATTAAATTCACAGGACTGCAGGATTTATGTTTTCAGCAACATTACTAATTAAAAAAAACTTGTATTAGGAAAATACTTTTCAAAATGTTTCTGGATAATTAAATTGAAAAACAACATGGAAATAAATAATTTATTTATAAAAATTTTTATGTTTAAGAAACGAGGGACAAAATTAGGTGAATCAAAGGAGATAAGAAAAAACAAAACAATTTTTTTAGGAACATATGATAAATAATTTATAATTATAACAGAATAATTTATAACAGTCAATATATAAAACTAACCAACAATTATAATGTGACTTAGTAGCTGTTCACTTAATATCTGTCTAGTTTGCTCATTCCATAAAAAAAGTAAAGCTAAACAAAACAGTTTTGTTTATAGTTTATAACTTCAAAAACTGAAAATAAATTATTTTAATATCATCCACAATATAATATTAAGCAATGATTCGTAATCATTTTAATATTTTATTTTACACACTTACCATGTGATACTAGCTACTTTAAATTAATGCCACTACTACTATTTTGATAAATAATCAAAAGAAACTTGTTGGTCAATCATATTTCACTAAAAATTTAATAAATTTTGACTTGCTCATTTAATAGCTAATGACCAACAAGTATAACATATCTGTTGTGATACCACCTGGTGCTAAGAACAAGGAAGGCAACGGTATCGAGCTCACAAACTTATCACAATTTCTGATATTTTAATAATCCGCCAAAACATCACAAAATACAAATATACTAGTCTGTCACTCATATGAGTACTCAGCAGGTTCTGGAATGCATTGAGCAAAAATTAGGCACATGCCTATAGTTCATTTTATTAATGTAGCACAATGCTCATGTCTGCAAACAAGAATGTTGTAACATTGGCTATACTATGGTTCCTCCAACTCCAGGTACATGACTGATACTGACTGGACTTGAAGCCATATGAGAAGTCATGCCTCCCTACAATGAAACAAAACATTATTAAACAGTTTTTCATGATCAAACTATGTCCCGTAATTTATACATGCTGTGAAAGTATATATTTATTCACACACTGTGAATGCAAACCTATTTACAAATGTATATTGTTACACTACCAGTAAATATTAATTATAAAATTATAATTTGAAAATACTGAAACAATGAAAAATCCAAAAAATAAATTCATCTACCTATAAAATCTATTATTTATACACCATTTTATAATTTGTAGAAAAATTATATATAATTCACAAGCAAATCAGGATTAATTTTGATTTTCTGAATCAACAAATGTTTTATAATGGTTAGGCGTGTTGTTATTAATTACAAAACTGATGGACAATTATTGTCCCTGGTCCCTTTCAATATTTCATATTATTTAAAGCTAGTACTCACATTCCTTGTAAATTGTATTTTTTATTAGGTTTCTAAATGGAAAATTCTTAAAAAATATACTAGAGATGCAGTCACACACAACACAACAAATGTGTGCGTGTGTGTTTTAATATACATATAATACAAACTGTTAGTAATAATTAATGAAGCTGATAAAACTGACATAAGTACATGTTTATAAGACTTGTATTTGTGAAAATGTATAATACTGAAAGATTAAAAATAATAGAAGTATATAAAATTTGTGTAACTATAATTGTTTGAAATAACCTAGTATTGAGAATACATACGAATTGTACTACTACATATACAGTACATAGTAAATCAGATTTATTACGGATTTGTTGGTGAAGAATATTTATAAAAATTACAATATAAATTTACAGAATAATATTTAATAAGAAATTTGAATAATTTTTAAAGGTGAGTATTTCACTATACTTGTGCTTCCTATTAAACAATGTTCAAAGGACAAGATGAAAATGAAAAATGTTAAACATACAGATGAAACAGCAGACATGAAGTGGTTCGTGCAGATTGTAGTGTGGAGCAGGGAAGAGAGAACTAGAAGAGAACCAGCCATGCAGCTGTTTTAAACACAAAATGATTGTGCTGAAAACAACGTGTCAAAGCTACACATGGACAATGAGATTTTTTCACACTTCACAACCAGACACCCGTTGTATGTCTAATTGTTTTAGATGATAGTTATTCATTAACTCAATGAATTACCTTCTTCCCAACACAGATGTGATTAATTTCTAAATGGTATTTTATAAAAAAAACTGGAAGTATTAAGCAATACACATATTTTAAAATACACCATAGTGAAAACTGAGTTTCACAGTTTATTTCATAAAGTTTTTGAATATACTAAAAAACTATTACAATATACTTTTTGAAGTATTCATGCCAATAGTCATAAATGTAACTGTATTGTACATTGTTTTAATGACAGTATAGCAAAAACAGGAAAAACTGTTTAATTTAATGATCTAAAATGTTAATAAAGCTAAGCCAGATAATTTAATAAACAATCTGAACCCCAACTATTTAGTTAACCTACATTATAACTCCTAATGCTATACCAAATCACTTACTAAAATCAAGTTGGGATTGCACAAAAGGATTCATAAAATAATAAATTACATGTATTAAGTAGAGATAAGAACTAACTAGTTTTGTTATTTATTTGTTTGTTTAATTAAACAATTGTAACATGCAAATGGTTGGGCCAATTCGGTAAACACGAGAATATTACAAACAAGAATATTTCCATTATAACAATGAACAAATTGAAAACACCCTAAATAACTATACTATTTAGATATTTTGAAATATTTAAAAATTAATCAAAAAATATTTTAATATGCAATACTTACAGAACAACCTGATTACTGAATTGTATGAGTATATACATACAGTCACAATAAAAGTTACAATTGGAGAAAGTGGTATGTAGTCTTAGAGAAATTAGTTAACTCAAATTTTCTATACAACTAACAGGAAAGTAATTCAAGTTAGATAAAATCAATATATAAGCTACCTCAACAAAATTTTCTATACCAGAAACAACACACAAAATTGAATATGATATGGTAATTTCTTTCACATAATCCAACCATATTTTCATCTCACAAATCAAAGAGAGGCTGGAGGGTACACCTAAATCATTCGTGACAGGCATGCTTAATCTATTTATCAAATTTTCATTTTGCACCATATGACTTAATAAAAAAAATTGAAGAACTTTACCAGACTTTTGGTACACAAACTATAGGATCTATTCCAATTAAGGAATGAACCAATCCTTTCAAAATACCAGAACATCAGTGAAAGCCTACAAACATTCCAGCACACAGAGCTGAGAGTGTATGTATTTTACTTTTAGAAACCTGCCACTTAGAAATACAAGAAACTGGAAATGACTTTGGAGTTAGATCATGTATAATATAATTTTTAGTAAAAATTTGGTAGTGTCAAATTTAGTCCTGTGATCTTGATATCCAAGAAACACCACCTTGATGTGAAACTGCTTTGAAACATGAGACTCTGTTTTCATAATTCTTTAGGGTCTTCTTGTCATTACCAGATGTTCTATAATTTTACTTCATTTTTGAATGATATAGGTTTTTTAAATTTCTTTGGCTAAAAGAATTGGTTGTGTACCTTCCACAAACATTTTTCATCCATGTTTTTGTTTTAATCATAATAAATTACATGCATTATAATATTTTAAAAAATACACATATTTTTAAATGGATGATGTTTTAAGAACTGTGCAATTACAAAAACAATTTTTTCACCTGGTATGCAAATATGTTGCTTTGTCAGTTCTTTGTTGTTATATGGAATTGTTAGACTTCACATTTAAACAGAAACAAGAATAGCACTAGAACTAAAGAATGCATGAGTGCATGTGTGTGCACACACACGCACAGTTTGTAGAATGATGGTTCAAAAAAGAGCAAATCTACAAATAAATACTTTACCATTAGTTTCTTCGAGGCAGTGGAATATGAAGCGAGTATTAATGCATGCATGCCTGCATGGTTCAACATTAACATGCACATATCAGACAGAAAGAAATGACATAACAAATCAACAATCCCACTCAAGTAAGAACTAAATTACTTACGTTAAAAACAAACTACAAGCAGACATTGAGTAATTAAAAGGGAGTGGATAAAGATTAAAACTCCTTCAACAAAAAAAAGTTCTACTGCTTGTATCATTTAACATATAAAGTCAAAGAATTTCATGAATTTATAATATATTATACAAAACTACTGTGTATTCCAAATACCGATTTCTTCTTCAATAAGAGCATATTAGTTTTTTGGTTAACAATGTATATAGGCCTACCGAAATGCCTCCCTGCTATAATGTCATTGACTTTAATTATAACAGACAAAGAGTACTAATCTTTTCTTTCTAATTAAAATATTTTCCTGTGTACTTTCATGTATCTGAAAATTATATTCAGTGTCACATGTGACAGTGACAGTCTTGTACTCATTCAAGATGAATTTCAGACTAATTTTTTATTCGTAATTTTTACACTTCAGAGAGAGTAATTAATAACCTAATAATTTTCAAACAGTAATATTCAGCTTTTCAACACACACACACACATACACACAGATGTGAATATATTTTCTTCTCTCACTAACTCCCACAATGTATTATTACTTTACTCTATTTACATCTTCTAATACTATATGCACAAATTTTTAAATATTTTGTCTACTAATTCATTTTCACATTCACCACCATGAACACCACCAGCATCACTATGAAAAGGGTCATTTGATAATTCTGTGGAAAATCCAAGAGAGGGCGTGACTGCACTGACGTTGTTGGTGCTTTCACATCTGGCTTTCTTTAAAGGCATGCTTGTCAAATTTTAAGCAAATTCGCAGCTTTTTCTGTGACTGACAGACATTTTAGTTGATCACCTCTTGTTATGGCTAGCATAAAAGAGAAAAACAAGTTCCGTGTGTTCCGGCAGCATAAACTAAATCAATGCTTGTTAAATAAAAAAGCCACAAATCTGACTGAGAAAAATAAAATAATACAGTGTAAAGGCTACAATTAATCCAAGTTTTGTGTATCTCTGTAAATAATTTTAATGTGGTTTCAATTTGATGTGATACCTGACTAGGCGATTGAAATTTTTATTCTAAAAGTTATAAAAACTGTCATAAAGGGCTAATTTTTAATATCAAGCTTCCAGAAAATTAAAATGGACTCACTCTCTCGATGATCGTGCCTATGATTGCGTTCCTACCTGTTAGTGTTGCTTCAGTAGTGAGTAGTAGTAATAAATGTACAAACGAAGCAGTAAATATGGTATATTTAAAAACTGAAACATTGTCTTAAAGAGTAAAGTAATAAAACATCGTGTGAGATACTGAAAGGATAAACTATATATACATAGGCCCTATGTGTGTGTTTTGATAAAGGTGAATATTACTTGTTTGATGCATATTAGGTTATCATAAAATCTCTTCATTGTAAAAAATGAAAATATATTCTCAAATTTGTCTTTATTGAATGAAAGACTGCCACTATCATATTTGACTGTGAATGCAAATTTTCAGAAACATGGAAGTATACTGGAAAATATGTTTATCAGAAAGAGCACATTAGAAGTAGGAAGATGCTACCATAATAGTCACAATAAATTTTCAGTTAATAAATTTTCTTACTTAAAAAATGATCTTCACATTTCATACACTTAAATATATCTCATATATTCTATTTTTTTAAATAATTTCTTTAACACAAACTCAAACTCATTAGATGTGCTGGACCATAGAAAAGAATGATAAAGATATTTTAACAGAGTCAACAAAGAAAAATACAAAACAATTTATCAGTGATGACAATATATTCAATGTATAAAAGTTGTTTAAATGTCCTGTTTATATACTCCTATTACGAACATTACAGCAACCTTGGTTTACATTATAAATTTAAACTAGTGAAACACTTTAGTATTGTACATTTAAATCGACATTTTCATACTAATGTTTAAATTTAAGGAAACTATAATACTGAAGTGTACCAGCAACAGTAATAATTAACTACAAAGACTTTTTGTAATAATTTTAGAACACTGTTTTAAAATATCAATGAAAGTGTATATTCACTAGTTTTATTTATTTATTTCTGATTTCTGACAACCAATATATCTGTAAACACAAATGTGAACAGTTTTAACGCTGAGCAACAGCAGCCCTCTATGATTTGTGGCAACAGCAATTCATTACGTCTGCTCTCCGGTACCAGCAACATGGCGCGTGAGACCTGAAGAATATGAGGCGAGCCAATCAGCAGCCGCCAAGACGTGACCAACTACGTGTTCGGAGCGAGCCAATCAGTGATCCCAGTTAGTGCATAAAACCCGGGCTGGCAGAAAATTTTAGCACTCTTCATCGCCACGCCATCGGACGCACTTCATCTTCTTTCCTCTCTCGGACGACATCGAGGCGGAGTCAGCCAGAAGGAACGGCTGAAGAATAGAACCGGCGTTCTTACGTCTTCGCCCTCCAGTTCTGCGCCAGTGATGGATTTTGCTGGGCCGCCAGCCGACTCTACAAACGATGCTGAAAGAAGAGGAGGACTGCAGTATGCCACGATCAGCGGGCGCAGCCGCCGAACATCTCAGCGCGGCACAAACAACATCAGCCTTCTCGCTACCAGGTCCTTTTTAGGGCCACCAAAAACACTAGAGTGTACGATTGGCGCCATCTGTCATGCGGCAAGCCTTTTGTCCGGTGACAAGTGGCGCCCAACATGGGGCGACGATCATCTTGCGGATGCAAGATCCAGCCACGCCAGCGAGCTACCAGCCGGCACACAAAACAACATGGCGCCCAACAAACACCTCTACAAGATCCGGAGAAGAGCAGTAGGCTAGCTACCGGAGAGCATTCAAGACCCGGGGGAGTTGTGGCAACAGCGATTCATTACGTGTGCTCTCCGGTACCAGCGACACGGCGCGTGACACCTGAAGAATACGAGGCGAGCCAATCCGGCATCAGCAGTCGCCGAGACGTGACCAACTACGTGTTCGGAGCTAGCCAATCAGCGATTCCGGTTAGTTAACAAAACCCGGGCCGGCAGAAAATTTTACGCACTCTTCATCGCCAAGCCATCGCGGACGCACTTCATCTGCTCTCCTCTCTCGGACGACATCGACGTGGAGTCAGCCGGAAGGAACGGCTGAAGAACAGAACCGGCGTTCTTGCGTCTTCGCCCTCCAGTTCCGCGCCAGCGATGGATTTCACTGGGCCGGCAGCTGACTCTACAACCTATGCCGGAAGAAGAGGACTGTAGTACGCCACGATAAGCGAGCGCAGCCGCCGAACATCTCAGCGCGGCACGACCAACATCAGCCTTCTCGCCACCAGGTCCTTTTTAGGGCCACCAAAAACACTAGAGTGTACGACTGGCGCCATTTGTCATGCGGCAAGCCTTTTGTCTGGTGACAAGTGGCGCCCAACGTGGGGCGATGATCATCTTGCGGATCCAAGATCCAGCCACGCCAGCGAGCTACCAGCCGGCACACAAAACAACATGGCGCTCAACAAACACCTCTACAAGATCCCGAGAAGAGCAGTAGGCTAGCTACCGGAGAGCATTCAAGACCCGGGGGAGTTGTGGCAACAGCGATTCATTACGTGTGCTCTACGGTACCAGCGACATGGCGCGTGACACCTGAAGAATACGAGGCGAGCCAATCCGGCATCAGCAGTCGCCGAGACGTGACCAACTACGTGTTCAGAGCTAGCCAATCAGCGATTCCGTTTAGTTAACAAAACCTGGGCCTGCAGAAAATTTTACGCACTCTGCATCGCCAAGCCATCGGACGCACTTCATCTGCTCTCCTCTCTCGGACGACATCGACGTGGAGTCAGCCGGAAGGAACGGCCGAAGAATAGAACCGGCGTTCTTGCGTCTTCGCCCTCCAGTTCTGCGCGAGCGATGGATTTCGCTGGGCCGGCAGCCGACTCTACAACCTATGCCGGAAGAAGAGGACTGCAGTACGCCACGATAAGCGAGGGCAGCCGCCGAACATCTCAGCGCGGCACGACCAACATCAGCCTTCTCGCCACCAGGTCCTTTTTAGGGCCACCAAAAACACTAGAGTGTACGATTGGCGCCATTTGTCATGAGGCAAGCCTTTTGTCCAGTGACAGCTTATTAAAAAATATTTTTCTGTCCACAATAAGTTCTTAGATGTTTTACCCCTATCTCAATTATTCTAAATATTTGTGTTATTGAAATAAAACTAACTTAAAATGGTAATCACAGTGTGATTCCACACTAATATTATAACACAAAAAAAAAACAAGTAATCCAAAATGTATAAAACAATCATAACAAAGTAAATGCCAGTAGTTGACTACTGGACTGCTGAGAAAAGTAAAAAGATTGCACGTAAATATACACACATGTAAAATCAGAAATAACACATCATCAAATGTAACAATAAGCACAACATCAGATCACTCTTGAAAGCATTTCATAGAGTAACTTGAAACAAAATCTGAATAGAAAAGCAGGAGTGCAAACCTGTTGGAGATATTATACGTAAACCTACTGTATAGTAATCTGATATAAATTTGAAGGACATAAGGAAAGTTAGGACATAATGTCAATTCCTTGACATTTTCTGTTAAGAGTAAGTAAATTAGAATATTTAATGTGTAAGAAATAAAATATGAAAACATTTCTTATAGAAAGAACATTTCAATTTTCATAATTTACATTACAGGGTTAATACCAAAATAATATTGAAATATATTCCATTTGTGCCATACTCTGAAAATTTGGGCATACTTAAGAATCCAAGCCTGCATTTACACAATGATGTTAGCAGAATTTTCTGTATATTTAAAATTTTAAACATTTCTACAAACTTAAAATCACAAGTTCAAAAGTACACCTGACAACTAGTATGTTTTATATTCCAAGTCTGATTTTACAAAGTATAAAGAATAAGTAAATATAAAGTATATTACTTATTCCTAGATCTGTAATTTTGACTAGAGTTTCCAAATTTGTGAATATTTATAAGTTATGCACACTACTAGAACTTACTGTCAATAAATCTGAGAAACTAGTTAGAATGTGTACAAAACAAGTAAAAATTATTTATAATAATTATTGTAAATATAACAATTATGACAGTTATTGGTGAATGATTATATCTTTATACCAGACTTTTAACGAGATTTAGGAAGGAGTAGTCAATATGTATAACACAAATTTTACATTATTTGTGTTGACATTTTGACAATAGTTATTGTCATCATCAGGACCTGTGTGTGGACACAAGAGAAAATATCAGACACAATAAGAACAATTAAGTGATTGAATGTGTGTGAGAGAGAGAGCGAGGTGAGACAGTTTTACATCAGCAAAGTAATTACATTCCTTATATATTGTTATAACCCCCCTTCATCAATACTCCTACAATTAGCATTTCCATTTTTGCTCATAAGCGCAACACGTGTCATACTGTAAGAATTGTGAGCAGCTACTTTTGTAGTAAGTGACACTGAAGTTAAATAACAAGCTAGAATGATTCTTTCCCACATTTGCACGATTGGTATAGAAAAATATTATATACATAGTAGCGACAACTCAGTATATGGTGTCACCTCTCCTGAGAATCTTGGTATGACAAATTTAAATACAGATTATTTCATCAGTAATGCTTTAAAAGAAAATGCAATTAAACTTGCATAGCTTAAACCATTATGTCTCTAAACTAAAAATTTGAGTTAAAGAAAATTCTTATTAATTGTAAAATAAAATTTTGTGGTGTAACCATACTTCAAGAAATTATTTTGATGTTATGCAGAAAATTAATTTTGTGATTAAACACACACACATATATGTTTAAAAATAAATGAAATAGACACGTAAAATGCTTAATTTGAATATTTTAAATTTAGATTAAAAAAAAAAGGCATACAATGTTCAAAATATTTTTTAACGCTGCATTACAGCGTGAATGTTTCCAAATTAATTTTTCATTTTTTTAATTAGCCCTAAATGCAAAATAGTATTTAAAAATTCATGTTAATTTTCTGTATGCAGTTAGTCATAGAAACATGTATTTAATGACTCAATTCAGTACTGAACATATAATAAGTTTAATGTTTACAACTTCAGGTTAAAACAAAACGTGTCCAATAAACAAATTAAGAAAAATAGGTTTTTAACATATGAAAATATTCATCTGGAACATCAACGTGGAAATGTATGAACAATGGAACAATAGCCATGGCAGAAATAGTGCAACCTCTATTTAGTATACACAGAATGTTTTATGTTTCATACTTTGATCATCATCAGAGATTGGCAATGTATTTAACAACTACGTACTCTGGAAACATAAGTCAGAACTGAATATATCTCTTAATTGTTGGAATGATAAAATAAGAGCTATTGCACACACACACACACACACACACACACACACACACACACACACACACACACACACACACACACACACACACACACACACACACACACACACACACACACACACACACACACACACACACACACAGGATGAGGCATCATTTTTACAAATAAATGCAATGTTAATTCTGCAATAAATTATATTAATATTATATAACCAGAATAAATTACATATTATATTAACATAAATAATAAATAAAATTCCTTCTTCTACAATACACAAATAAACAACCTTGCAGAAGTAATATTGTATATATTTACACTCTAATGTGTAGGTCTACGTATATTAGACGTAAATGCATATTATAAGCATTATACTAATGTATGAGAATACAGTAATCTGTAAGTTTTTATTTTACAATGTATTTTATTGCTTTCTTGATATTTTCTGAAATTATGTAAAACTTCAGTAATTTATTTATTGAACATCGATTAGATTCAACTTTAAACTGAACATTCACTGAAAATGACAATATTTTATAAATGTATACTAGTTTCATTTTACCTCAATTAATAAATTGTAAGAAAAGAGTTCATTATGTTTTTGTTTATGATATATCGTACGATGCAGTATACATATATTATTGAAGAAGAATTAAGAAAGTATTTTCTTTGTTTTATTATTTTTTTATTTTAAAACAATTTTGATGAGCATAAATTAATAATTCAGTTGGGCAACTGTTAACTTTATTTAGTGTATTTTGTATAATTTTTGTAAACTGTGACTATTCACAGGGGCACAGCCTATGTAACTTATTTGTTTATTAATGTTACACGAATAAAATGAAATTTTACTTACCAAAAAATGAAATTATTTTATTGCTAAATTAGGCCTATGAATAATAATCATCATTCACTATTTATTATTATTATTATTACTGTTATATAATTGTTGTGCTATTATCATTATATAATAATAGAATAAATGTTTTTGAACCAACAAAAGTAACATGCAAAGGAATAAACTGCCACTTAATTCCCTGGATGAGGATGCCGCAATAACTCTCCTGTATACCCTCTTAAAAATAGGTGCACTATCTTTGTGGTTATAAAAAATAACCTTTCTTGAAGTAAAGAGGACAAGCAGGTAGGCAGACATCCCCCCTCCCCGGCACCGTATATTATGGAGGGCACCATGCTTATAGTATCAGCTTCTGCTGCTAGGTGAGTGTGCATAGCACTCTAGTGATTTATGTTTTAGCACGTTCCATTTTTATACTAGTTTGTAATGGCTGTTTCTCAAAAACAATGTGTGGTTGTAAAATTGTCTTTCCTTTTAGGAAAGAAAGGAGCAGAGATGGTCATTATGCTAGACACAGCCTAGAGGGAAGTTACCATTAGTAAAACACAAGTTTCCTAACCTAATGGTTCTCCCATTTCAAAAAAGATGGAATGAACAACAAAAGGTCAACTGACGAACAACCATGATGTTCAGGATGTCCTTCAACAGCATAGGCTGATAAAAATGTCACAAAAATTTGTTCAGTGCTTCAACCATTGAACTGAACTTGTGGAACTCACTGTGGTGTCATGGAGTTCATGTCAGTAAATTTTAACACAGGTATTAAGCTTGAGAGGACAGGCCTGGATTTCCCACTAGGCACGTGCCTAGGGGCGGCATGAGGTGAAAAATTATTTGTTAAAATTTCATGCTTTCATAATTGACGATGTAAAACGAGCTAAGTACTACTCCATAATAGTAGACTCAACACCCATGTATAAGTAGCCCTATGTATATTACTTGTTATAAAATTAATCTATGTGTTACTAAAGTGTATACGTAAATAAATAATAATAAAAGTTAAAAAATGTAGTCTTTTTCACAATTCTATCACATTCTCCTTTTAGATTTAAGATCAAATGAGATATTTGCAATATAGATAGCTGAAATGACTATTTTCAGCAGTCAAGGAGAAGTGAATATGTAGAAGTTACTTGTTGGGGGGGGGGGTAACAATGGTGCCTACGGGCGGCAGGACACCTAAATCCGGGCCTGTGAGAGGAGTTGTAGTGAAATTTGTGTCTCGCCTGCTCACCCTTGATCAAGAAGACAATCACCTGGCTGCGTACAAGGATGGAACTTTGAAGAAACAACTGGAAGCTGAACCTGATTTCTTTTCTGAAGTTACAACCAAAATTGAATCTTAGTGCTATAGTTGCAATCCAGAAACAAAGCACCAATTCACCCAATGGAAAACTGCTATATCTCAGCACAAGAAAGGATGACTAGTGAAGTAAAATGTGAAAACAATGCTCATTTGTTTCTTTGATGTGAGACAAACTGTGAACTCAGAATTTGTATGCCAGTGTCAAACAGCCAATAAATGTTTTTATTTTGAAGATTTGAAAAGTTGCATCATGATTTCCAGAAAAATTCATCCTAATTTGTGGCAAAGAGGTGATTTCTTTCTCAGTTCACCCAGAGTTCATCAACTTGCAGGGGTACATGGAGCCTTGCCAATCTTAAATACGTAGAAGCTATAAGAAGTAGGTATAATAAAAAAATATATACAAATCTCTTTTCTTCACCTACTAAAAATATTTTAATAATGTACCTAATACATTTTTGTCCATTCAGAAACTAAAAATCTTTAATATTCATTCTGATCACAGTTAAAAACTTATTGCTTCAAATTACTTGAATATATAAACTTTTGCCATATCTATTAAGATATTTTACACTTTACTATTAGTTCTGTACACTGGTTTTAGTGTTATCAAATATGAGTTACTTTTGTCAGTCAACTGTCATATCTCAAGTTATTTATATCAATCACAGATATAAAAACATTTAGAGGATGTTAACACATATTGTTCATGGTCCATCATAACAAAGAAATTAATTTTTTGTTTTGGAAGTTCAAGAAAATAAGAAACCACTTAGTGGTTCTTATGCTGTAGACCTATATGAACTCAAAGTAATGTATTCAAAACTTATATTTTGTGAAGTATTTCGCACATGAAGTTTCACACTATCAAACTATTTTTATTAAAAAAAAAAGATTTACCTTTTTAATAGCGTTCTCTAGATACATATGGAAAGCTGATACACCAACATTACTTTCTCTTGTCATTAAATTGAGATCCTGGGCTGTTTGGCCGTGGTCCAGAGCGTATTAAATGTCATGAAGGAAATGTATTAAAATCAGCATTTACAGGTAAAACGATTGAAACCAATCTATGTGTGTAGCTTGACAGTAGAATAAATTAAAAACAAAAAAAAAATATATCTGCACGGAAAACTACACTATCTGCTTTTGTAAGTCTACAGAAAGTAGCAAATGGAAAGAGATTGGTATGTGAATTTTACTCCTTTAATTTGTATGCACTGAGACAGATTGTAAATAACTTTCATATTTCAGTAAGAAGTTTCGTGACTAAAAATTCAGAAATCTGAGTGAATGGCAGTGAAAGAACTTTGAGAACTTTAGATAAAACCAACATCAGGTGGCAAAAAATTGTACATTGTAATGACATCAAATTTCTCAGAACAAAATATCTTAGAAAAATTCAGAATAGGCCCTACTGTCAAGAAAGTATAGACCTATAACAAGTATAGAACTACGAGATACACATTCATAGTTCACATACAATATCAGTGCCCTGAAGTGACAACAAAAGTTATAAATTTAGCCTCAAAAACCTGTTTCAAAAGCATACTGCCTAGAGTAAGAGATTCACTCCAAACGCCTTATTTAATATTTAAGTCCTGCCAATTTACTTTATTAGTAAATAAATAGTATTATAGATTACAAAAAAAATTAAAAAAACTGCTACCCTGACTACCTACCTACTCAATCAAGTAATTCATAAACATTAGACTATTTAGATCAATTTACATGTAATCAATCCAATAAACCTGATTCTAATGCTGTCTCTTTGAGGTATCTATCACTTAATGCAAAAGGGCTGTTGAAATCTAAAATAAAGTCTACAAAGAAAAAGACTGATCTGTTATTTTTTTCTTTCTAAAATGCAGCTCCCAAAGGCACGATTGAATGTTGTATACACTGTAAAAAAATGTAAGGGCTGTCCGGCCACCTACATCAGTATTATATCTCAATGTTTACATAAAGAATCTACCAGCACTGCTATCACTGCCATAAAAAAAATGAAAACCCCAATTCTTTAGTTTCACATTATTTGAATACAGGCAAATAATTTGTTTTTAATAATATCAATATTAAGAATTACAAAAATATTTATTAAAAAAAAATGAGTATTAGAAATTATTCAAATAAAAAGTGACCCCACTCCAACAACATTATCTTGTACTGATGTACAAAATCTTTCATCCAGTTACTGCACACCCAATAAAAATCAGGTGGAAAAACTGTACACTATAATGACATCAAACTTCTCAGAACAAAATAGCTTCAAAAATTCACAATACTGTCACTAAAGTATATATCAAGGCAAGATACACATTCATAGCTCACATACAATACCAATTTCATAGTCATAGCTCAGATGACAACAAACATTTATAACGTGAGATAACTGCAGGCTTATACTATAGTACGTGTGTGTGTATGTGCATACACATTTTTAAAATTATATGCTATAACATCAAAACTGGTGGTAAACGATGAATGTTGTACAGCCGAGGTCAAGAAAATCTGTTTAATTTACATAATTACCTTTTAAACAATCAAAAAGGAAATGTATTAAAATCAACAATTATTGGTAAAGTGATGGAAACCAATCCCCCCCCCCAAAAGTTTGTTCCTACACGATGCTTCCTTATTTATTTATCAAATATGGCTTGGTATTACTCCCCCTTACATTTTTAGAATCATACACTCACCTCCTTCTAATAGATGTTTTCTTAATTATCACCACTGGTCAAATGGACACTATACAAATGTCATTTGACTTTTGTATGATCTGGTATTAGTGATCGTACCTACATATCTTAACTGGACTTCATTCATCAGAATCCCATAAAAAAGCCATTTATGCACAGTATATAATTAAGGTGGTGTGTATGATATGGGCATTTTAATATTTAATCTGTCAACTTAAAGACCACATACTGAATATAATTCCTTACAATGTAATGCCCCGTATAGGTTTTCAAACTTTCTTAAAATTGTGACTTCCATTTTTGACCCATGGTACCCCTACAGTTAAAGCATTTTCAGAGGAAACAGCATATTTGGATTCGGGTTAAAATTCGCTTTAGTCTGATACCTAGCATGGGTTTTTACAAATTTTTTTTTGAACTTTTGATCCCTTTTTTGGGCCCCTGTGTCCTAAAAATTTTTAATTTCAAAAACTGAACACTATAATTAGGTTTTGGTTAAAATTCTATTTAATTTGATATCCTACATATATTTTTCGGAATTTATCGACATTTAATAACGTTTTTAGGCCCTACCCTTGTCAAAAATCAAAATTTTCAATCCTAAATTTTTTGGAAGGGGGGCAACCTATAAAACAATGGGATCTGGGAGATGAACTTATCGGCAACCATGCCAAGTTTTATAAAAGTTGGTTGATGCGTTCTAAATTTATTGTGAAACATACCCTATACAAATTGACAGATGGTCAAATGCCAAACTGTTGTGTTAAAACTGAGAGCTCACCCTTCCTTTGTTCAATAGCAATAATAGTACTAAATTAGAATGTTTTTAAAATTCAGCACATCTGTTAATTTTGTATACAAATTCTTTAACTTATAAACAAAATTGTCCAACTATAGAATTAATAGTTAATGATGAATAATCACAAGCTGTAATGAATATGTATTAAATCTGAATGTTTTTTACTTCCATTACGTAATTTTTTTTCAAACCAATTTGGATAATATAATGCAATAATAACTAATATGTTATGCAGTACAATGACATGTTTTAATAATATACAGAGAAACTTCGCTAATTCGGACTAATGCGGACCAAGCTCAGTCCGAATTGCTGAAAGTCCAAATTATAGAACATTACGAACTGATCGCGAGTTTTTGCGTGTCTATCGGTTACCGATAGCAGACAATATAAAAGAAATCATTCTGAAACCCAATTTGAATCTACAAGAGGTCTACTGCATGTTCTTGTTAAAAATACTGTATTTAATACTCTATTAATTAGTAGTAGAAGAGGTATAAAATAAGAAATAAAGTACAGTACCTGTTTATGTGGTTTACTAAAAAAATTCGATTCAGTTTTATACTGTAGTACGTAATTTACATACAAAACAAAACTTAAATACAAAACACTCTATTTTCACTGCACAGTACGTATTCTAGCAAGCCTACAGCTTCTTAAAAAAAATCACTAACTTTTTCTGCGTGTATTTTGTATTTAGCTGTTTCCTCACAAAATCCTGTTTCATTTCACTTAAAACAAAAAAAATATTTGCTTAAGTCAGAGTTTGCAGGCATTTCTACGAACTTCAAGGATAGTATGTTTTTTATTGCATCACTTATTTTAACATTCTCACTTTCTTCGTGATCGTTTTCTTCCTTATCATCATCATCATCGCCATTTTGATCATCTGTCATCAGTCCCTTAGTTTGGCGACCTTCTATAGTAGCAGCTATTTCTTCTTCCGACTGCACAACATACCCTACCTCACCAGCATCTTCATCCAGCCACTCTCGAATATTTTCTGTGTTTGTCTCATGTTCTTCTGCATTTTCTAAAATATTTCTGTAATCATCTTCTTCAATTCCATTAAAATCCTCTTCTTCATTATCTTCAGGATTAAGAAGTTTTTTCCAAGAATTAGCAACCGTCGTGGCTTTCACCTCCTTCCAACTTGAAGCCCAGTTAAATAAAGCATTTTTTATGTTGTAATTTTTCATATTGATTAAAGTCTGTTGACCTAAACAGGTACTGCAACACTCTTCATCTTCAAAAAATACGAGACAGTCTTGTAGCTGTTTCTTTCTGTACAGCCGTTTGCAACTATAGATTACTCCTTGGTCCATTGGTTGTATTAGTGCCGATGTATTAGGAGGCATGAGTAGACATTTTATTTTTCCATTATCACTTCGTAAAATGTCCTCTGCAGGATATACTGGAGCATTGTCCAATAACAACGCTGCTTTAACTTCTTCCCTAGCAACATTTTTTTCTTCCATCTGAAATGTTGTGACTGATGGAATAAAATTGTTATGAAACCAAGAATGAAAATTTCACAGCTGAACCACGCGTTTCTGTGAGCTTTATAAATCACAGGAAGATCAGTCTCGTTTATGTTCTTCATTGCTCTTGGGTTTTTAGATTTTCCTACGACAGATTTTAATTTATGCGTACCATCGGAATTGGCACACAGTAATGCAGACAGCCTCATTTTATTTATTTTATGTCCAGGTGGATAGGTTTCTTTTTTACTCGATTGTGTATTTTTTGGCATTGCCTTCCAAAACAATCCCGTCTCATCAGCATTGTAGACTTGCCACGGTTCAAGTTCATTATCATTAATAATCTTTTGTAATTTATCCTTATATGGTTGAACACCTTCATGATCTGCACTTAAAAGTTCTCCACAAATCGATCGGTTTGCTATTTCATGTCGGTTTCTAAATCTAAACAACCACCCTGTACTTGCCTTAAAATCTTGGTTTTGAAATCAAGTAGCAAAATGTTCAGCAGCAGTCTGCAATTCTATCCCACGGATCGGTACACCAGCAGCTCGTTGTTGTTTATACCACGTCCAAACAGCTTCGTCAATGTCAGACGTTTTGGCAGGAGTCATCCGTTTTCGCTTAATTTCACTGGCACTATCAAAGTCTCTATTCAATGAAAAATTTGTAATTGCTGATCTGCTTTTTTTAGTATCGTAAAATGTCGATTTACTGATACCAAAATCGCGTAAAACACTCTGAACTGAATCACCTTTGTCAATACATTTTAAAACTTCTATCTTTTGTTCTATCGTGAGCGATTTATATGAACCACGTTTACTCACTTTTGAACACAGGACGAACACTACGGAGTCAAAACGTAATGTGACTGGCTATGGGACGAACGTTCACAATGATGACAAATGTGAAAGTCTGTATGAGTCATATCCGTTGTTATGAATTGTACATTACTGTTCAGAATTTCCAGGAAATGTATACGACACTGCTTTTCGTTATCACTGACCTACCAATTAATAATCCCAGTTCATGGAAATACACTATGTACAGAATTTATGGCCTTTCTCTTCTCAAGTAGGCTAAATCTACACTTGATTTGGAATTTTTACATATGTACGTAAAAATTACAGTACTGAGAACCCCAGTCCGAATTATAGAAATTCCGAATTAGTGAAGTCCGAATTAGCGAAGTTTCACTGTACATAGATACAGGTATATACATACATTGGTACACGAGACCCAACACTATACATTCAAACTTACCACATTCATGTACTGATCTGTACTAAATTCATATATACATTTCATTATAATTTAATTATATAATTATTATATTTAACTATTATATTATCAATATATTACGGACAATATTTTTAGATGTTATATTTATATCTTATTAATATACGAATACAATATATTTGCAATAGTAATTATTATCCTTGTACCTATCATTTACAGATTCACACAAATAATCAGTCCGTTTATGCGAATGAAAATATTTTTGTATTGGCAGTACACAGGTTAAGATAATAACAATAAAACTTATCAACAATGTTAACATATATGTGACACGCACACATGTATTGTCATAAGTATTTATATTTATAAATTTTGATACATATTTAAATAATTTTTCTTATTGTAAGTAGTACTTTAATTATATATTTGAACTGCACATAGGAAATTTTGCAAATCTGATTATAATAAAAATAGAAAAGCCTGTCAGTGTTTTAGAATGGACTTTTGAGACAACGTGCATAAAAGGTAACTAGTGCAGCTTGCCTAGTCCTCGAGACAGCTTGCCTTCTAACCTGATATTTAGTCTAACATCATTTTGTTTTGAGAACAGACCTGGTATGCTCTAAAAAGGTTTCTGATGAAAGAAAGGAATGCAAGTAAAATATAGAAAAACAAAAATAAGATCTACCGTTGCCAATAAATAATTTTTTATACTTGCAGTTGCTTAGTCCGTTTGAACTGTCTTTAACCTCTGCTCAACAGTCCGTACAGTACCAAGGCATACCGTGCAGCTTTTGTGTTTGGTGGGATGGTTGCATGGCTAGTACAACAGCCAGGAGGCACCGCTGTAATCTCTGCTAGCTACTTAGTTTTGCCTCACGACGCTGAGTGTATGGAGCCTCCGGTGGGAATTGAACCTGGGGCGGGTACATGAATCGCACGTGCTAGCCATTAGACAACCTGGATTAACTGTATTTGTGTTTGCTTGTGTTTCAAATTTTAATTTCATTTGTTTATAAGAAGTAGAATTATGTGTCATTTATGTCGCAAATACACTTCCATTTAAAATCCATTCACACAAACCACATCAGCACATTCAGAATGAGTGAATATGTGAGACTTTTTTAAAAAACACAATTGAAACAGAATTTTTGTTCTTACAATAATAAATACAATTGAAAGTTTTAAACATAAAATACACACACAGAAAGCCAAGTGACTGCAGATACACAACATTATTTATGGGCAACAGTGAGCCATGTTCATATTAGATTTAAATTCATTTAATTAAAGATACCACCATGTTTTTTACATAACGTTTTATAATATCCACTTTATGTAAATAAATTAGACACTTTTTGTTTTATTTAGAATTGAAATTTTTTCTGTCACATTCTGTTTTCAACTGAACTGTAATGTCTCAACTCTGTATTTATTTTTTAACTGGCATTATTCACACAAATTTTCTCTAAATTAAATTACCTACAAATATTATTCTACAAAGTTTTCTTTGGTCACTATCAAATCTAAGACATTTATTATAGGCAAAACTTAAAACATAGCTGTTCTCGTTGTTTACTGGGCTATTACGCTGTGGTCCAAAATTCAATTTTTCTGAAATAACAGACATTTCAGCTGCACCAACAGCAGCCATCTTCCATGGTGCATGAACAAGTTAGCAATGCCTACTAAAAAAAAAAGAAAAACTGAAATGATTAAGGTGAAACCAGAAGCACACTTCTATAAATAACTTCTGTTACGGCTGATCAAGATGCTACCATGACTCCGGCTATGAAAGCTGTGAGCCAATCACTAAGCTCCTATTGGCCGGATTTTAGTTTGTCTAAGCACCTTGGAGATCTACTGACGGAAGTACCAACAAATCGAGGACCTCAGGTCTCCTCAAACAAGACTGTATGATCTCCACTGGACAACACATTCTCTGCTACAGTTAACTTCTCAGGATGACCAAGACTGCAATGTCGCCAGTATTCAACGATGTGGGTGTTGACACTATGCTTAATAGTGTTGATATACACTTTCCCGCAAAAGCAGGGCACTCTGTACACACCGCATGAAGCAAGCAGGTCCCTGGCATCTTTCACAGACCCAGGTCCTGTCCTTGATACGTGGTATTTCCCTCAGTTGCAGATGGAGGCGATTGAGATCTTCAAGCATGGAGTCTTGGGGATGAACAGATGCAATGAATGACTGGCCCTGAATATATACTGGTGGCCAGCACCTAGAAATGCTAAAATCTAGCCAACAGGACCTCAGCACAGTATGACTGGCTCACAGCTTTCATAGCCGGAGTCATGGTAACATCTTGATCAGCTGCAAAAGAAGTCATTTATAGAAATGTGTTTCTGGTGTCATCTTAATCTAAGTTTTTTAATTACTAACTTGTTCCCACACCACTGAAGATGGCCACCGTTGGTGTGGTGGAAACGTCTGGCATTTCAGGAAATTTGAACTATGGACCACAGCCTAATAGCCCAGTAAACATGTACAGATATGAGCACTCCAGCGATACGAGTTTGCGATCACTTATTAAAAACTTTTTTTTTACTCCTTTTTGGACTTTCAACAAGTTTTCTGAAAACTACTAAAAACATGATTTTTTTTAGATTTCAGGAAAGAAAAACAACTTACAGACACACTAATTTTGCCTTGTAATTCGTGTTCTAGGAATTTTCATATTGTATTATTTTATTTTTGGAAGAGAAATATGGGGAATATTTTTACCTGGCTGTAATTTGTGATCAGAACATTTCTGGAACTACCTTTACATGAATTTTTATGTTTTTTTTTTAGCTGTAGAACTCAAAATTGTGTTGTTCCAAGAAGATCCTGTATTTATGAAAATATGGAAAATTTATTTATATATTTTATATGTGAGAACTGGACACTAGAGACACCAAAAGAAATCTTAATTACATTACAGAAAAATACTGAGAATCCAGTGGATAGAAAAAGGGAACAATGAAGAGAGTCCGGTCCAAGAGAATGAGAAAACCCCTCAAAGAATGAAAGACTGATAGAGAAATGAAGTTTAGATGAGACGTCATTAAGAGACACATTGTTGTAAGGAATATCTTGAGACACAGTGCTTACTCTTTGTGCAGACAGTGAGGGGGTGCACATAAAAATTGGAGAAGATGAAGTAGTAAAGAGATCGGCATAAGGTAGTGAGGCCAATGTGGCATAAGCCAGTGATGATAGAAGAGGAGTTGGAAAGGGTATTGTTTGTATGAGAGCCTATAATACTTGGCACAGCCCTGATCACAACACATTAAACAAAATCTGTATTGTCAAAGTTGATACGTTAATATTAAAATATACTACTTTTCATATCAATCTTGCAAGTTCTGCTTTAATTTAATGTAATGTATTTCAGAACACATGTTCCATCATCATCATCATACATTAAAGGTGTAAACACAATGCAGCGGAAGAGCCTATCATCTCCAAGATTAAAAAAAATAAGGCAAGACAAGAGCGTCATGAAAAGCATGGTCATAATTTTCTTCAATATCCATGGGGTTCTACCCCATTAATTTATTCCTAAGGGCCAAAATGTCAAAGCCCAGTTTTACAACATTTTCTGACCATCTAAGAAACATTTGCCAAAAAAAGACCTAAACTGTGGTGTAAAGGCAACTGAATGCTACATCATAATAATGCACCTACTGCAATAATAATGCATTAGAAACACTGCTGTTTTTAGGTCACTACAGCATGATTACCATTACTCATCCACCCTACTCACCAAATTTGACCCACTGCACCTTCTTGCTCTTCCCAAAGATGAAACTCAAACTTACGGGTTACTATTTTGAATATGAATAAAAAATGGTGCTTGACACACTTCAAGAACAGGACTTCCAGAAAGCATCCCAGAAGTGTAAATGGGTTGGGAGCTGTGTACTGTTACTCAATGGGACTACTCTGAACATGATGGTGGCCAAACTTTGAGTAAAGTGACTACTTTGTTGTATATAGGGCTAGTCTCAAAACTTTTTGACACCACCTCATATAACAAACACACATCTATTTATTGCTTTTAATACAGTGCAATTTACTTTTACCTTTACTACTGTTGGTATTTTATTTTCATTTTATTGTATAACTGGAATTAAAAATAATTAAAAAAGTCCACTATTAGATTTTGAGACAAAGTTGTGGTCTGAAAATGAAATGGTTAGAAAAAATCACCAATAAAAAGAATGTGCACTCGGAAACAACATGGTTGTTATAAATATTTAAGAAGGAACAATTTAGGAGAAAATAATAATGGCATGACAAACCATCCTGATTAGTTCTATGAAGCAAATGATGGACACCGTAGAGTAACAAGATACTGAGAAATGAAGAAACTGCTCAGGAGAATAGTTGATAACTAGTACAATATTAGTCTGTAGTAATAATTATTTAACAAAACAAAACAAATGTATCGAAACATCTGATATAATTTGCAAACTGACTGTTTTATCCTTAAATGGATACTTCTGATCCTTGCTGAATGTTATAAATAATACTATTGCAGCAATTACAACTTCAAGGTTTATATACTTTCCTACACACTCAAACTGTTAAACCTAGAATTTTGTTCCATTATTTATAACAAACGTTTTTTCTCAGCACATACCTATTCATTTATGTACCTTTATGTTAGTGGTTTTGTCTATCCATTTTATTTTCAGTGGGTATCTTCAGCATCATGACTCAAAAGCTTACAGAGATTAAAAATTGTTTTAAATAATTTTACTTTCAGTTACATAATAATAAACTGATGACTCGTTGGGCACTTGGTGAAACACATTAATACAAAGGTTTTGTAAAATATATAAAAACACTTGGTAAGTTTCACAGATTTTATTTAACTCTGACAGCTGTTTCGGCTACCTAAGCCATTGTTAAAGAGAGAAATCATTTTCTCTTTGACAATGGCTTAGGTAGCCGAAACAGTTGTCAGAGTTAAATAAAATCTGTGAAACTTACCAAGTGTTTTTATATGTTTTACAAAACTTTTGTAATAACAAACATTGAATTAAAGATAAATTATTGACGTAAATAAAAAACAGTAGTAAACTGTACTTTATTAATGAAGTATTTAAGGGTTGCTTTACACTGGGGCAAATATGAAAAGTACACTAGTATAGTCTAAATCTTATATTTGCTTGCTACAAGCACCATAATAGGAGAAACAATCTTAGCTTACATTGTGTTTTTGTGGAACACTGTATTATAAACAACTTTGCAGCATTGGCTGTGTCCACAGGGAGATTTTTATTCTTAGAAATTGGGTCCAAGCTATGTCAAATGACAATATTGGTGAAAACTATATAGAAAAGTAGTTTTAAGATATGCTCTTTGGGTCATTCCATATCAAGTCAACCAGGGGTCTGAACCTCAGTGTCTCAGATATTGGTAATTTTTTGTACTTATAAAGTACTTCAAAAATACAAAGTTTCAAATTTTTTTGTTGGGTAGTTTTTTTAAAGATTTTTTAAAAACGGCACAAAACGCCATTTTTTGCATTGTTTTGAAACAGAAAACTGTGTATAATTAAGGAACCGTTAGACCTAGAAAGCTCTTTTATAGCTCATTTTAAAGGTCTTTGTAAGGGCTTTAATTTGATATGTAACACAACCTACTTTGAACAAAAACGTTTTTTTGGCATGTTTTCAAAAACGTTTATTTGAAAATTTCAAAAACACCATCGATTTTTTTCAAAAAAATACATGTTATTTGTAAAGACATTGACTAGAAATATGCAAAGTTTGAAAGTGGAGAAATGATGGGTTTTTTTTAACAAAAATTTAAAGGCATCAGTGTGGAGATCGTATTCATGTAAATTTGCATTACAATACCAACAGTTACATTTTATGTTATTTTTAGTTTGACTTCGTACCATAATGATAAATTACAAACAATTACTAAGACTTGCCTAAAAAAATTTTGATGAAATTAATCACAGTTTTAAAAGTTTATGACACCAATTGATTTATTTTTCTATGCCACGCACGCTAGAACGCCATGTTCTCAAGCACGCCGAGCGGCCGGTAGATCAACCAAAAAGTACCGGTGTCCGAGAAAATCTCAAAAAGTACCGGTGTCGAAAAAATCTCAAAACGTACCAGCAAAGAATCTATGGTAATAGAGTTAAAACGTAGAGACGTTATGGCGAGGCCGCTTCTATAGGCAGAGCGGCAGGAGAAATCCAATCACGAATGCGAGAGCGAAATGTATACAACAAAGTTGTAAGCGATTATAACGCGCACATCGATAACGATGCAAATTCTCTCACTCAGATCAGTTGTGTTTCATTCTCTGCCCAAGTTAGTTGTGAGTTGTGGTACAATATAGGTATAATATATAGTGTTAAATTGTAGTTTTTTTTTTTTTTAGAAATGTACTCTTATTTAATTTTCATTATAGCTGTTGTTGGTGTAGCACGTGTTTATACCGATTGTGAATGTGACCTAGTGAACATTTTTTGGAAAACTTCTATTTTGAAAATATTTACATTTTGGGTTCATTTTATATTTGTGCTCATTTATTTACCATGGCTGATAAAGATAAACTAAAACCAGAAAAATTAGCCAACTGGGCTGTGTTTTCAGTAAAATGCTGTAATCCTTTGAAGGAGACACACCATTTTAAGTCAGGCAACCTGCGGAATGTAACTAACTGGATGTGTACTTTAGGCCTCGAAGGTGTTGAGGAAGGAATGAAGGTTTGTGATGGTTGCAGGCTTAAAATTTGCAAACGGTACAAAAATAATTCAAATTCAAATGATGATGATAAATTGACAGGGGATAATAGTCAGGAAGACTGTAGCTATACAGATCCCACCTCATCATTAGACTATTTGAATAAATCACTGGAATTGGTAGGCGAGTCCCCAATAAAGAAAAAAAAACTGAAAACAGACTCATATGCTACACAAAAATTTGATAAAGTTAAACTATCTCTTGAAAAGAATTTTGTCAGTACTAAAATTGCCAAGCATGAAACTAAAGAAATTCAGGCTGAAAAAGATGAATCGGAAATAATAACACAGTTGAAAAAAAAGTTCTTGACTACAACAAAGGGAAGTGAAAAAATGACGATACTTTCGGTTTTGCCACAAAGCTGGAGCCGAAGTAGAATTACAAATGAATTTGGTGTCAGTGATTATATGACAAGAGCAGTGAAAAAATTAGTTAAAGAAAAAGGTGTCCTTTCAACTCCTAATCCCAAACCAGGTAAAACCCTAGACACAACAACAGTAGAGATAGTTATTGATTTTTACAATATTGTGATGACATAAGTAGAGTGATGCCTGGTAAGAAAGATGTTGTCACAGTGCATAGAGGCAAAGAGGACAAACTTCATCTTCAAAAAAGATTAATTTTACTCAATTTGAATGAAGCATACCATGGAACTTGGTTATTACGGCCTCAGCTGTTACGTCAACTCGGGTGTAGGGTTATTTTGTCATAAGTCCGGTCAAACTGATATCTTTAACATTATAAAAATTCCCGGTTTTAACGTCACTAAATATTGTACTACTCTGTTATAGCGTCAAAAATTTCTCAGATATTTTACTCTAAATTTCACATAAATGTATATATGTGCGCGCGCTACGCCCATGGCTACAGACATACATTGTATGCAAGCGATAAGCACTGTAACAGGACCACCGGCGCCAGCCGGTGTCTGGCGACTGACATATCTCCCAACCACTCTCACAGAGTCAGTAGCACTGCGCGTCTCGAGGCTGTTTTTGGTTGTTATTGTTTCTGTATCTGCTCGTACTGTGACAGTTTCTTTTGTGTGTTTTATAACTTAAGTTTCGGTAGCCACTGTTTATAGAATTTTATACGTAGGTCTACATTTTTATACAGTAATCATGGCAAGTTCTAGTACAAAAAGAAAGGGTCTGTCTATTCAAGAGAAAGTACGTGTAATTAGATCATATGAAAGTGGACGTAAAATAGCTGATGTATGCCGTGAGTTTGGTTTAGTGAATTCTACTGTAGGTTCAATTTTAAAAAACAAGGACAAAATTTTAAAAACATTTGAGGAAGATGGAGAAAAAATTAAAAAAATTAGGAAATGCGAACATGGTGATGTGGATGCAGCATTATTGAAATGGTTCAAACAGTGTCGATGTTCAGATATTCCTGTGAGTGGACCAATTCTGAAAGAGAAAGCTACAGAATTGGAAAATTGTTTAGTATTGATTTTACGTGCTCCAACGGATGGCTAGATCGATTTAAGGCCCGACACTCGATTTCCTTTACAAAAATTTGTGGTGAGGCAAAATGCGTAGATCTGAACGTTACAGGCGATTGGGTGCGTAACACTTGGCCAGAAATTAGACGATCATATAAAGATGAAGACATCTTTAATGGAGATGAAGCCGGAATTTTTTATAAATTAACTCCAGATAAGACTTTCAAATTTAAAAATGAAAAGTGCGTTGGTGGGAAGCTCTCTAAACAAAGAGTTACAGGTTTTGTTTGTGCGAACATGACGGGAACCGAAAAAAGGAAACTTTTAGTTATCGGGAAAAGTTTCCATCCTAGATGTTTTAAAAACATCAAAAAACTTCCTGTAAGTTACACTGCCAACAAAAAAGCGTGGATGACTTCTAGTATTTTTGAAGATGAACTAAGAAAGTGGGATAAAGAACTGTCATCGAAAAACAGAAAAATTCTACTTCTAGTTGACAACTGTGCAGCCCATCCAAAATTAAATTTGACAAACATTAATCTGGTCTTCTTACCGGCCAACTGTACGAGTGTCCTGCAACCTATGGACCAAGGCGTCATTAGAAGCCTAAGTGTAACTACCGCAAGCAACTTTAAAAAAAAATTATTTTCTGTATGGACACGGCGCAACCTGCCACAATTTCACTCTTAGATGCAATACAATTCCTAGACGACTCTTGGAAGAGTGTAACACAGAAGACGATAGCAAAATGCTTTAGTAAAGCACAACTCGTACATGAAAATTTACCCGATGATGACAAAGACGACGACTTGCCGCTCTCGGAGTGGATTAAGAAATTCGACGTAAATGAATTTGGAAATGAACTTGATTCCTATGCATCAGTGGATGACCAAGTAGAAACATTCCAAGTGTTGAGTGACGCAGAAATTATCGCGGAAGTAAAAAACATAGAAGCAGAAGATAGTGTTGAAGAAGATGCTGAGCAAGAGGAGGATGCCGACATCGTTTGTCCGACAGTACAGGAAGCAATGAGAGCCGCCGAAACTCTTTCACGATTTTACTGCTTTAGAGAGACGTCTGACGACACGTTCAATGCAGCGCAGCATCTCCACAGCACAACAGAAAGAATTTATTTTTCAGAAAGGAGCGTTCAAAAGAAAATTACGGATTACTTTCGACAGTAAGCCTAAATGTAAGTTACATGTACTTTCTTTTTGATCTTTTAAAATATTCTTCATGCTGTTTGTATAAATGAAATGCAGTTTGTAAACTTTAGAATAAATACCACAAATAATGTTAATAATGCAAAGATCTTTTTTTTTATTTCTCCTTCCTTACTAGTGATTAAAAAGGGTCTTTTATAACGACTCTTTTATAACGTCACTCGGACATAACGTCATTATTTTTTTGGTCCCTTCAATGACGCTATAACCAAGTTCCACTGTATACAATTTTTAAGGAAGAAAACCCAGGCCACCAAATAGGTTTTTCAAAATTTTGTGATTTGTGTCTAAAAAATTGCATTTTGGCCGGAAAGAGTAGCACCCATACAGTATGTCTGTCTAATTCATCAGAATGTAAAATTGATGATGAATGGATCAAAAATGCACAGCTTTGTACTGGATGGAGATGAAGTGGCATTAAAAAACTACCAAACCTGCCTGTACAAAATTATGTGCAACCTGGCATCTCCTTATCTGTTATCTTAACGCATGCAAAGTGTCCCGGGATAGAACCTTTGAAAGCTTTACTGCGCCAGAAGTTTGAAGATGAGGTGATAGATAGTGTAACAATTAAAAAGTGGATGTCTGTAGATAGACGTACGTTAGAGACTGTTGTAAAAGAAAAGGATGAATTCATAGAAAATTTCAGTGAAGCTATTTTAAAGTTAAAGACACACTCTTTTTTAGCAAACATGCAAAAAGAGTTTTATCGTGAAACAAAAACTAACTTAGAGGAAGGGGAAGTGGTTGTAACATGTGATTTTTCAGAAAATTATTCATTTGCCCTCCAAGATGAGGTTCAATCTTACCATTGGACCAATAGCCAGGCAACACTCCATCCCTTTGTTGTCTACTATAGAGGAGAAGACAGTAAAATACAGCACTTAAATTACGTTTTTATATCAGAGTGCCTTACCCACAACACTGTTGCATTCAATCTCTTTCAGACGCACCTGATTAATGCCCTAAAAGAAGACATCCCAGGGGTTAAAATAATTTATTACTTCTCAGATGGTTGTGCAGGACAATACAAAAACCGTAAGAATTTCCAGAACATTTGTTTGCACAAAAAAGACTTTGGCATTGATGCTGAGTGGCATTTCTTTGCCACATCACATGGTAAAAGTGCCTGTGATGGTCTAGGGGGACTGTTAAAAGATTAGCTATGAAAGCAAGTTTACAGCGACCGTATGACCAGCAAATAATGACACCGCATCAATTATATGAATTTGCAGCAACCAACATACCAGGCATCAAGTTTAAATACTGTACAATAGAAGAACACAATGAAAATGAAGAAAGGTTACCAACACATTTTGATAAAACAAAAACTATAAAAGGGACCCATAATTTACATGCAGTTATCCCTATTTCTGACACACAAATGGCAACAAAATTGTTTTCTTCAAGTACTGAAAGAAAGCTACAAGCACCAGTTATAACAGATAGTGTGACAGCTGAATTAGAAGAAAATGAATCAGGTTTTGTAACTGTCATGTATGATAACTTCTGGTGGCTTTCATGCATTCTAGGGAAAAACGAGACAAATGAAGTTAAAGTGAGCTTTTTACATCCCAGAGGACCTGCAGCATCATTTTTCTATCCTCAACCACGGTTGGATATTTTGGATGTGTCAACAGACACTGTTCTGAAAAAGGTTGAACCTAGAACCGCTACAGGAAGAACGTATACTTTGACCACAGAAGAAATGGCAGACTCATCTCACTTACTTGAACAACAGTTGAAGAAAATGTGAACAACTTATTATTAACTTATGTGTGAACTCTAAATGATTAATATTCAAAAGCACTATTTTAATTTACAAACATGATTTGTTCTTACAAGACTGCACTGTGTAGTGTATATATAGACTAGAATCTTCTACAGATATGTATTAATTCGTAAAATATACAACTAATAAATGAGTTTTGTTGCTTAAAATCATTTCACTGCAAGATCAATATGGGACATTTTATTCAAGAGAATTTGTAGGTGAGTCTTAGTAATTGTTTGTAATTTATCATTATGGTACTAAGTCAAACTAAAAATGACATAAAATGTAACTGTTGGTATTGTAATGCAAATTTACGTGAATACGACCTCCACACTAATGCCTTTAAATTTTTGTTAAAAAAAAAAAATCATTTCTCCACTTTCAAACTTTGCATATTTCTAGTCAATGTCTTTACAAATAACATATTTTTTTGAAAAAACTCGATGATGGTGTTTTTGAAATTTTCAAAAAAACGTTTTTGAAAACATGCCAAAAAAAGGTTTTTGTTCAAAGTAGGTTGTGTTACATATCAAATTAAAGCCCTTACAAAGACCTTTAAAATGAGCTATAAAAGAGCTTTCTAGGTCTAACGGTTCCTTAATTATACACAGTTTTCTGTTTCAAAACAATGTGAAAAATGGCGTTTTGTGTCGTTTTTAAAAAATCTTTAAAAAAAACTACCCAACAAAAAAATTTGAAACTTTGTATTTTTGAAGTACTTTATAAGTACAACAAATATACAAAAAATTACCAATATCTGAGACATGAAGTTTCAAATTAAATTCTTCATTGGTTGATTTGATATGGAATGACCCCTTCCTTATATAAATATAATTATTAGAAGAACAAACCTACATACTATTTTGTCCCATGACTATCTTCTCCAGCTTAACATTTCAAGCCATTGGTGCACGTTCTATCAGAGGATGTATTCAAAACACACACACACACACAGTGTTTCATAGTTTGTGAGTATTCTGACAGATGAGCATCCGTTTCCTGCATGAGAAAAGAGCACACAGTTGGGAAATACAAGAAATTATAGAAACCACCCCCATCCAGTTGCCTTATTTTTGTTTTTCTTTTCTTTGAGGATTTTATAAATATCGCATGTATATATAGTGATCGAAATTTTAAAAATTTTATTAAATATAACTTGTATTATATAAGTTAAATATTAACTTATATATTATATTATCAATATATTACGGACAATATTTTTAGATGTTATATTTATATCTTATTAATATAAGAATACAATATATTTGCAATAGTAATTATTATCCTTGTACCTATCATTTACAGATTCACACAAATAATCAGTCCGTTTATGCGAATGAAAATATTTTTGTATTGGCAGTACACAGGTTAAGATAATAACAATAAAACTTATCAACAATGTTAACATATATGTGACACACACACATGTATTGTCATAAGTATTTATATTTATAAATTTTGATACATATTTAAATAATTTTTCTTATTGTAAGTAGTACTTTAATTATATATTTGAACTGCACATAGGAAATTTTGCAAATCTGATTATAATAAAAATAGAAAAGCCTGTCAGTGTTTTAGAATGGACTTTTGAGACAACATGCATAAAAGGTAACTAATGCAGCTTGCCTAGTCCTCGAGACAGCTTGCCTTCTAACCTGATATTTAGTCTAACATCATTTTGTTTTGAGAACAGACCTGGTATGCTCTAAAAAGGTTTCTGATGAAAGAAAGGAATGCAAGTAAAATATAGAAAAACAAAAATAAGATCTACCGTTGCCAATAAATAATTTTTTATACTTGCAGTTGCTTAGTCCGTTTGAACTGTCTTTAACCTCTGCTCAACAGTCCGTACAGTACCAAGGCATACCGTGCAGCTTTTGTGTTTGGTGGGATGGTTGCATGGCTAGTACAACAGCCAGGAGGCACCGCTGTAATCTCTGCTAGCTACTTAGTTTTGCCTCACGACGCTGAGTGTATGGAGCCTCCGGTGGGAATTGAACCTGGGGCGGGTACATGAATCGCACGTGCTAGCCATTAGACAACCTGGATTAACTGTATTTGTGTTTGCTTGTGTTTCAAATTTTAATTTCATTTGTTTATAAGAAGTAGAATTATGTGTCATTTATGTCGCAAATACACTTCCATTTAAAATCCATTCACACAAACCACATCAGCACATTCAGAATGAGTGAATATGTGAGACTTTTTTAAAAAACACAATTGAAACAGAATTTTTGTTCTTACAATAATAAATACAATTGAAAGTTTTAAACATAAAATACACACACAGAAAGCCAAGTGACTGCAGATACACAACATTATTTATGGGCAACAGTGAGCCATGTTCATATTAGATTTAAATTCATTTAATTAAAGATACCACCATGTTTTTTACATAACGTTTTATAATATCCACTTTATGTAAATAAATTAGACACTTTTTGTTTTATTTAGAATTGAAATTTTTTCTGTCACATTCTGTTTTCAACTGAACTGTAATGTCTCAACTCTGTATTTATTTTTTAACTGGCATTATTCACACAAATTTTCTCTAAATTAAATTACCTACAAATATTATTCTACAAAGTTTTCTTTGGTCACTATCAAATCTAAGACATTTATTATAGGCAAAACTTAAAACATAGCTGTTCTCGTTGTTTACTGGGCTATTACGCTGTGGTCCAAAATTCAATTTTTCTGAAATAACAGACATTTCAGCTGCACCAACAGCAGCCATCTTCCATGGTGCATGAACAAGTTAGCAATGCCTACTAAAAAAAAAAGAAAAACTGAAATGATTAAGGTGAAACCAGAAGCACACTTCTATAAATAACTTCTGTTACGGCTGATCAAGATGCTACCATGACTCCGGCTATGAAAGCTGTGAGCCAATCACTAAGCTCCTATTGGCCGGATTTTAGTTTGTCTAAGCACCTTGGAGATCTACTGACGGAAGTACCAACAAATCGAGGACCTCAGGTCTCCTCAAACAAGACTGTATGATCTCCACTGGACAACACATTCTCTGCTACAGTTAACTTCTCAGGATGACCAAGACTGCAATGTCGCCAGTATTCAACGATGTGGGTGTTGACACTATGCTTAATAGTGTTGATATACACTTTCCCGCAAAAGCAGGGCACTCTGTACACACCGCATGAAGCAAGCAGGTCCCTGGCATCTTTCACAGACCCAGGTCCTGTCCTTGATACGTGGTATTTCCCTCAGTTGCAGATGGAGGCGATTGAGATCTTCAAGCATGGAGTCTTGGGGATGAACAGATGCAATGAATGACTGGCCCTGAATATATACTGGTGGCCAGCACCTAGAAATGCTAAAATCTAGCCAACAGGACCTCAGCACAGTATGACTGGCTCACAGCTTTCATAGCCGGAGTCATGGTAACATCTTGATCAGCTGCAAAAGAAGTCATTTATAGAAATGTGTTTCTGGTGTCATCTTAATCTAAGTTTTTTAATTACTAACTTGTTCCCACACCACTGAAGATGGCCACCGTTGGTGTGGTGGAAACGTCTGGCATTTCAGGAAATTTGAACTATGGACCACAGCCTAATAGCCCAGTAAACATGTACAGATATGAGCACTCCAGCGATACGAGTTTGCGATCACTTATTAAAAACTTTTTTTTTACTCCTTTTTGGACTTTCAACAAGTTTTCTGAAAACTACTAAAAACATGATTTTTTTTAGATTTCAGGAAAGAAAAACAACTTACAGACACACTAATTTTGCCTTGTAATTCGTGTTCTAGGAATTTTCATATTGTATTATTTTATTTTTGGAAGAGAAATATGGGGAATATTTTTACCTGGCTGTAATTTGTGATCAGAACATTTCTGGAACTACCTTTACATGAATTTTTATGTTTTTTTTTTAGCTGTAGAACTCAAAATTGTGTTGTTCCAAGAAGATCCTGTATTTATGAAAATATGGAAAATTTATTTATATATTTTATATGTGAGAACTGGACACTAGAGACACCAAAAGAAATCTTAATTACATTACAGAAAAATACTGAGAATCCAGTGGATAGAAAAAGGGAACAATGAAGAGAGTCCGGTCCAAGAGAATGAGAAAACCCCTCAAAGAATGAAAGACTGATAGAGAAATGAAGTTTAGATGAGACGTCATTAAGAGACACATTGTTGTAAGGAATATCTTGAGACACAGTGCTTACTCTTTGTGCAGACAGTGAGGGGGTGCACATAAAAATTGGAGAAGATGAAGTAGTAAAGAGATCGGCATAAGGTAGTGAGGCCAATGTGGCATAAGCCAGTGATGATAGAAGAGGAGTTGGAAAGGGTATTGTTTGTATGAGAGCCTATAATACTTGGCACAGCCCTGATCACAACACATTAAACAAAATCTGTATTGTCAAAGTTGATACGTTAATATTAAAATATACTACTTTTCATATCAATCTTGCAAGTTCTGCTTTAATTTAATGTAATGTATTTCAGAACACATGTTCCATCATCATCATCATACATACATTAAAGGTGTAAACACAATGCAGCGGAAGAGCCTATCATCTCCAAGATTAAAAAAAATAAGGCAAGACAAGAGCGTCATGAAAAGCATGGTCATAATTTTCTTCAATATCCATGGGGTTCTACCCCATTAATTTATTCCTAAGGGCCAAAATGTCAAAGCCCAGTTTTACAACATTTTCTGACCATCTAAGAAACATTTGCCAAAAAAAGACCTAAACTGTGGTGTAAAGGCAACTGAATGCTACATCATAATAATGCACCTACTGCAATAATAATGCATTAGAAACACTGCTGTTTTTAGGTCACTACAGCATGATTACCATTACTCATCCACCCTACTCACCAAATTTGACCCACTGCACCTTCTTGCTCTTCCCAAAGATGAAACTCAAACTTACGGGTTACTATTTTGAATATGAATAAAAAATGGTGCTTGACACACTTCAAGAACAGGACTTCCAGAAAGCATCCCAGAAGTGTAAATGGGTTGGGAGCTGTGTACTGTTACTCAATGGGACTACTCTGAACATGATGGTGGCCAAACTTTGAGTAAAGTGACTACTTTGTTGTATATAGGGCTAGTCTCAAAACTTTTTGACACCACCTCATATAACAAACACACATCTTATTTATTGCTTTTAATACAGTGCAATTTACTTTTACCTTTACTACTGTTGGTATTTTATTTTCATTTTATTGTATAACTGGAATTAAAAATAATTAAAAAAGTCCACTATTAGATTTTGAGACAAAGTTGTGGTCTGAAAATGAAATGGTTAGAAAAAATCACCAATAAAAAGAATGTGCACTCGGAAACAACATGGTTGTTATAAATATTTAAGAAGGAACAATTTAGGAGAAAATAATAATGGCATGACAAACCATCCTGATTAGTTCTATGAAGCAAATGATGGACACCGTAGAGTAACAAGATACTGAGAAATGAAGAAACTGCTCAGGAGAATAGTTGATAACTAGTACAATATTAGTCTGTAGTAATAATTATTTAACAAAACAAAACAAATGTATCGAAACATCTGATATAATTTGCAAACTGACTGTTTTATCCTTAAATGGATACTTCTGATCCTTGCTGAATGTTATAAATAATACTATTGCAGCAATTACAACTTCAAGGTTTATATACTTTCCTACACACTCAAACTGTTAAACCTAGAATTTTGTTCCATTATTTATAACAAACGTTTTTTCTCAGCACATACCTATTCATTTATGTACCTTTATGTTAGTGGTTTTGTCTATCCATTTTATTTTCACTGGGTATCTTCAGCATCATGACTCAAAAGCTTACAGAGATTAAAAATTGTTTTAAATAATTTTACTTTCAGTTACATAATAATAAACTGATGACTCGTTGGGCACTTGGTGAAACACATTAATACAAAGGTTTTGTAAAATATATAAAAACACTTGGTAAGTTTCACAGATTTTATTTAACTCTGACAGCTGTTTCGGCTACCTAAGCCATTGTTAAAGAGAGAAATCATTTTCTCTTTGACAATGGCTTAGGTAGCCGAAACAGTTGTCAGAGTTAAAAAAATCTGTGAAACTTACCAAGTGTTTTTATATGTTTTACAAAACCTTTGTAATAACAAACATTGAATTAAAGATAAATTATTGACGTAAATAAAAAACAGTAGTAAACTGTACTTTATTAATGAAGTATTTAAGGGTTGCTTTACACTGGGGCAAATATGAAAAGTACACTAGTATAGTCTAAATCTTATATTTGCTTGCTACAAGCACCATAATAGGAGAAACAATCTTAGCTTACATTGTGTTTTTGTGGAACACTGTATTATAAACAACTTTGCAGCATTGGCTGTGTCCACAGGGAGATTTTTATTCTTAGAAATTGGGTCCAAGCTATGTCAAATGACAATATTGGTGAAAACTATATAGAAAAGTAGTTTTAAGATATGCTCTTTGGGTCATTCCATATCAAGTCAACCAGGGGTCTGAACCTCAGTGTCTCAGATATTGGTAATTTTTTGTACTTATAAAGTACTTCAAAAATACAAAGTTTCAAATTTTTTTGTTGGGTAGTTTTTTTAAAGATTTTTTAAAAACGGCACAAAACGCCATTTTTTGCATTGTTTTGAAACAGAAAACTGTGTATAATTAAGGAACCGTTAGACCTAGAAAGCTCTTTTATAGCTCATTTTAAAGGTCTTTGTAAGGGCTTTAATTTGATATGTAACACAACCTACTTTGAACAAAAACGTTTTTTTGGCATGTTTTCAAAAACGTTTATTTGAAAATTTCAAAAACACCATCGATTTTTTTCAAAAAAATACATGTTATTTGTAAAGACATTGACTAGAAATATGCAAAGTTTGAAAGTGGAGAAATGATGGGTTTTTTTTAACAAAAATTTAAAGGCATCAGTGTGGAGATCGTATTCATGTAAATTTGCATTACAATACCAACAGTTACATTTTATGTTATTTTTAGTTTGACTTCGTACCATAATGATAAATTACAAACAATTACTAAGACTTGCCTAAAAAAATTTTGATGAAATTAATCACAGTTTTAAAAGTTTATGACACCAATTGATTTATTTTTCTATGCCACGCACGCTAGAACGCCATGTTCTCAAGCGCGCCGAGCGGCCGGTAGATCAACCAAAAAGTACCGGTGTCCGAGAAAATCTCAAAAAGTACCGGTGTCGAAAAAATCTCAAAACGTACCAGCAAAGAATCTATGGTAATAGAGTTAAAACGTAGAGACGTTATGGCGAGGCCGCTTCTATAGGCAGAGCGGCAGGAGAAATCCAATCACGAATGCGAGAGCGAAATGTATACAACAAAGTTGTAAGCGATTATAACGCGCACATCGATAACGACGCAAATTCTCTCACTCAGATCAGTTGTGTTTCATTCTCTGCCCAAGTTAGTTGTGAGTTGTGGTACAATATAGGTATAATATATAGTGTTAAATTGTAGTTTTTTTTTTTTTTTAGAAATGTACTCTTATTTAATTTTCATTATAGCTGTTGTTGGTGTAGCACGTGTTTATACCGATTGTGAATGTGACCTAGTGAACATTTTTTGGAAAACTTCTATTTTGAAAATATTTACATTTTGGGTTCATTTTATATTTGTGCTCATTTATTTACCATGGCTGATAAAGATAAACTAAAACCAGAAAAATTAGCCAACTGGGCTGTGTTTTCAGTAAAATGCTGTAATCCTTTGAAGGAGACACACCATTTTAAGTCAGGCAACCTGCGGAATGTAACTAACTGGATGTGTACTTTAGGCCTCGAAGGTGTTGAGGAAGGAATGAAGGTTTGTGATGGTTGCAGGCTTAAAATTTGCAAACGGTACAAAAATAATTCAAATTCAAATGATGATGATAAATTGACAGGGGATAATAGTCAGGAAGACTGTAGCTATACAGATCCCACCTCATCATTAGACTATTTGAATAAATCACTGGAATTGGTAGGCGAGTCCCCAATAAAGAAAAAAAAACTGAAAACAGACTCATATGCTACACAAAAATTTGATAAAGTTAAACTATCTCTTGAAAAGAATTTTGTCAGTACTAAAATTGCCAAGCATGAAACTAAAGAAATTCAGGCTGAAAAAGATGAATCGGAAATAATAACACAGTTGAAAAAAAAGTTCTTGACTACAACAAAGGGAAGTGAAAAAATGACGATACTTTCGGTTTTGCCACAAAGCTGGAGCCGAAGTAGAATTACAAATGAATTTGGTGTCAGTGATTATATGACAAGAGCAGTGAAAAAATTAGTTAAAGAAAAAGGTGTCCTTTCAACTCCTAATCCCAAACCAGGTAAAACCCTAGACACAACAACAGTAGAGATAGTTATTGATTTTTACAATATTGTGATGACATAAGTAGAGTGATGCCTGGTAAGAAAGATGTTGTCACAGTGCATAGAGGCAAAGAGGACAAACTTCATCTTCAAAAAAGATTAATTTTACTCAATTTGAATGAAGCATACCATGGAACTTGGTTATTACGGCCTCAGCTGTTACGTCAACTCGGGTGTAGGGTTATTTTGTCATAAGTCCGGTCAAACTGATATCTTTAACATTATAAAAATTCCCGGTTTTAACGTCACTAAATATTGTACTACTCTGTTATAGCGTCAAAAATTTCTCAGATATTTTACTCTAAATTTCACATAAATGTATATATGTGCGCGCGCTACGCCCATGGCTACAGACATACATTGTATGCAAGCGATAAGCACTGTAACAGGACCACCGGCGCCAGCCGGTGTCTGGCGACTGACATATCTCCCAACCACTCTCACAGAGTCAGTAGCACTGCGCGTCTCGAGGCTGTTTTTGGTTGTTATTGTTTCTGTATCTGCTCGTACTGTGACAGTTTCTTTTGTGTGTTTTATAACTTAAGTTTCGGTAGCCACTGTTTATAGAATTTTATACGTAGGTCTACATTTTTATACAGTAATCATGGCAAGTTCTAGTACAAAAAGAAAGGGTCTGTCTATTCAAGAGAAAGTACGTGTAATTAGATCATATGAAAGTGGACGTAAAATAGCTGATGTATGCCGTGAGTTTGGTTTAGTGAATTCTACTGTAGGTTCAATTTTAAAAAACAAGGACAAAATTTTAAAAACATTTGAGGAAGATGGAGAAAAAATTAAAAAAATTAGGAAATGCGAACATGGTGATGTGGATGCAGCATTATTGAAATGGTTCAAACAGTGTCGATGTTCAGATATTCCTGTGAGTGGACCAATTCTGAAAGAGAAAGCTACAGAATTGGAAAATTGTTTAGTATTGATTTTACGTGCTCCAACGGATGGCTAGATCGATTTAAGGCCCGACACTCGATTTCCTTTACAAAAATTTGTGGTGAGGCAAAATGCGTAGATCTGAACGTTACAGGCGATTGGGTGCGTAACACTTGGCCAGAAATTAGACGATCATATAAAGATGAAGACATCTTTAATGGAGATGAAGCCGGAATTTTTTATAAATTAACTCCAGATAAGACTTTCAAATTTAAAAATGAAAAGTGCGTTGGTGGGAAGCTCTCTAAACAAAGAGTTACAGGTTTTGTTTGTGCGAACATGACGGGAACCGAAAAAAGGAAACTTTTAGTTATCGGGAAAAGTTTCCATCCTAGATGTTTTAAAAACATCAAAAAACTTCCTGTAAGTTACACTGCCAACAAAAAAGCGTGGATGACTTCTAGTATTTTTGAAGATGAACTAAGAAAGTGGGATAAAGAACTGTCATCGAAAAACAGAAAAATTCTACTTCTAGTTGACAACTGTGCAGCCCATCCAAAATTAAATTTGACAAACATTAATCTGGTCTTCTTACCGGCCAACTGTACGAGTGTCCTGCAACCTATGGACCAAGGCGTCATTAGAAGCCTAAGTGTAACTACCGCAAGCAACTTTAAAAAAAAATTATTTTCTGTATGGACACGGCGCAACCTGCCACAATTTCACTCTTAGATGCAATACAATTCCTAGACGACTCTTGGAAGAGTGTAACACAGAAGACGATAGCAAAATGCTTTAGTAAAGCACAACTCGTACATGAAAATTTACCCGATGATGACAAAGACGACGACTTGCCGCTCTCGGAGTGGATTAAGAAATTCGACGTAAATGAATTTGGAAATGAACTTGATTCCTATGCATCAGTGGATGACCAAGTAGAAACATTCCAAGTGTTGAGTGACGCAGAAATTATCGCGGAAGTAAAAAACATAGAAGCAGAAGATAGTGTTGAAGAAGATGCTGAGCAAGAGGAGGATGCCGACATCGTTTGTCCGACAGTACAGGAAGCAATGAGAGCCGCCGAAACTCTTTCACGATTTTACTGCTTTAGAGAGACGTCTGACGACACGTTCAATGCAGCGCAGCATCTCCACAGCACAACAGAAAGAATTTATTTTTCAGAAAGGAGCGTTCAAAAGAAAATTACGGATTACTTTCGACAGTAAGCCTAAATGTAAGTTACATGTACTTTCTTTTTGATCTTTTAAAATATTCTTCATGCTGTTTGTATAAATGAAATGCAGTTTGTAAACTTTAGAATAAATACCACAAATAATGTTAATAATGCAAAGATCTTTTTTTTTATTTCTCCTTCCTTACTAGTGATTAAAAAGGGTCTTTTATAACGACTCTTTTATAACGTCACTCGGACATAACGTCATTATTTTTTTGGTCCCTTCAATGACGCTATAACCAAGTTCCACTGTATACAATTTTTAAGGAAGAAAACCCAGGCCACCAAATAGGTTTTTCAAAATTTTGTGATTTGTGTCTAAAAAATTGCATTTTGGCCGGAAAGAGTAGCACCCATACAGTATGTCTGTCTAATTCATCAGAATGTAAAATTGATGATGAATGGATCAAAAATGCACAGCTTTGTACTGGATGGAGATGAAGTGGCATTAAAAAACTACCAAACCTGCCTGTACAAAATTATGTGCAACCTGGCATCTCCTTATCTGTTATCTTAACGCATGCAAAGTGTCCCGGGATAGAACCTTTGAAAGCTTTACTGCGCCAGAAGTTTGAAGATGAGGTGATAGATAGTGTAACAATTAAAAAGTGGATGTCTGTAGATAGACGTACGTTAGAGACTGTTGTAAAAGAAAAGGATGAATTCATAGAAAATTTCAGTGAAGCTATTTTAAAGTTAAAGACACACTCTTTTTTAGCAAACATGCAAAAAGAGTTTTATCGTGAAACAAAAACTAACTTAGAGGAAGGGGAAGTGGTTGTAACATGTGATTTTTCAGAAAATTATTCATTTGCCCTCCAAGATGAGGTTCAATCTTACCATTGGACCAATAGCCAGGCAACACTCCATCCCTTTGTTGTCTACTATAGAGGAGAAGACAGTAAAATACAGCACTTAAATTACGTTTTTATATCAGAGTGCCTTACCCACAACACTGTTGCATTCAATCTCTTTCAGACGCACCTGATTAATGCCCTAAAAGAAGACATCCCAGGGGTTAAAATAATTTATTACTTCTCAGATGGTTGTGCAGGACAATACAAAAACCGTAAGAATTTCCAGAACATTTGTTTGCACAAAAAAGACTTTGGCATTGATGCTGAGTGGCATTTCTTTGCCACATCACATGGTAAAAGTGCCTGTGAGGGTCTAGGGGGACTGTTAAAAGATTAGCTATGAAAGCAAGTTTACAGCGACCATATGACCAGCAAATAATGACACCGCATCAATTATATGAATTTGCAGCAACCAACATACCAGGCATCAAGTTTAAATACTGTACAATAGAAGAACACAATGAAAATGAAGAAAGGTTACCAACACATTTTGATAAAACAAAAACTATAAAAGGGACCCATAATTTACATGCAGTTATCCCTATTTCTGACACACAAATGGCAACAAAATTGTTTTCTTCAAGTACTGAAAGAAAGCTACAAGCACCAGTTATAACAGATAGTGTGACAGCTGAATTAGAAGAAAATGAATCAGGTTTTGTAACTGTCATGTATGATAACTTCTGGTGGCTTTCATGCATCCTAGGGAAAAACGAGACAAATGAAGTTAAAGTGAGCTTTTTACATCCCAGAGGACCTGCAGCATCATTTTTCTATCCTCAACCACGGTTGGATATTTTGGATGTGTCAACAGACACTGTTCTGAAAAAGGTTGAACCTAGAACCGCTACAGGAAGAACGTATACTTTGACCACAGAAGAAATGGCAGACTCATCTCACTTACTTGAACAACAGTTGAAGAAAATGTGAACAACTTATTATTAACTTATGTGTGAACTCTAAATGATTAATATTCAAAAGCACTATTTTAATTTACAAACATGATTTGTTCTTACAAGACTGCACTGTGTAGTGTATATATAGACTAGAATCTTCTACAGATATGTATTAATTCGTAAAATATACAACTAATAAATGAGTTTTGTTGCTTAAAATCATTTCACTGCAAGATCAATATGGGACATTTTATTCAAGAGAATTTGTAGGTGAGTCTTAGTAATTGTTTGTAATTTATCATTATGGTACTAAGTCAAACTAAAAATGACATAAAATGTAACTGTTGGTATTGTAATGCAAATTTACGTGAATACGACCTCCACACTAATGCCTTTAAATTTTTGTTAAAAAAAAAAAATCATTTCTCCACTTTCAAACTTTGCATATTTCTAGTCAATGTCTTTACAAATAACATATTTTTTGAAAAAACTCGATGATGGTGTTTTTGAAATTTTCAAAAAAACGTTTTTGAAAACATGCCAAAAAAAGGTTTTTGTTCAAAGTAGGTTGTGTTACATATCAAATTAAAGCCCTTACAAAGACCTTTAAAATGAGCTATAAAAGAGCTTTCTAGGTCTAACGGTTCCTTAATTATACACAGTTTTCTGTTTCAAAACAATGTGAAAAATGGCGTTTTGTGTCGTTTTTAAAAAATCTTTAAAAAAAACTACCCAACAAAAAAATTTGAAACTTTGTATTTTTGAAGTACTTTATAAGTACAACAAATATACAAAAAATTACCAATATCTGAGACATGAAGTTTCAAATTAAATTCTTCATTGGTTGATTTGATATGGAATGACCCCTTCCTTATATAAATATAATTATTAGAAGAACAAACCTACATACTATTTTGTCCCATGACTATCTTCTCCAGCTTAACATTTCAAGCCATTGGTGCACGTTCTATCAGAGGATGTATTCAAAACACACACACACACAGTGTTTCATAGTTTGTGAGTATTCTGACAGATGAGCATCCGTTTCCTGCATGAGAAAAGAGCACACAGTTGGGAAATACAAGAAATTATAGAAACCACCCCCATCCAGTTGCCTTATTTTTGTTTTTCTTTTCTTTGAGGATTTTATAAATATCGCATGTATATATAGTGATCGAAATTTTAAAAATTTTATTAAATATAACTTGTATTATATAAGTTAAATATTAACTTATATATTATATTATCAATATATTACGGACAATATTTTTAGATGTTATATTTATATCTTATTAATATAAGAATACAATATATTTGCAATAGTAATTATTATCCTTGTACCTATCATTTACAGATTCACACAAATAATCAGTCCGTTTATGCGAATGAAAATATTTTTGTATTGGCAGTACACAGGTTAAGATAATAACAATAAAACTTATCAACAATGTTAACATATATGTGACACACACACATGTATTGTCATAAGTATTTATATTTATAAATTTTGATACATATTTAAATAATTTTTCTTATTGTAAGTAGTACTTTAATTATATATTTGAACTGCACATAGGAAATTTTGCAAATCTGATTATAATAAAAATAGAAAAGCCTGTCAGTGTTTTAGAATGGACTTTTGAGACAACATGCATAAAAGGTAACTAATGCAGCTTGCCTAGTCCTCGAGACAGCTTGCCTTCTAACCTGATATTTAGTCTAACATCATTTTGTTTTGAGAACAGACCTGGTATGCTCTAAAAAGGTTTCTGATGAAAGAAAGGAATGCAAGTAAAATATAGAAAAACAAAAATAAGATCTACCGTTGCCAATAAATAATTTTTTATACTTGCAGTTGCTTAGTCCGTTTGAACTGTCTTTAACCTCTGCTCAACAGTCCGTACAGTACCAAGGCATACCGTGCAGCTTTTGTGTTTGGTGGGATGGTTGCATGGCTAGTACAACAGCCAGGAGGCACCGCTGTAATCTCTGCTAGCTACTTAGTTTTGCCTCACGACGCTGAGTGTATGGAGCCTCCGGTGGGAATTGAACCTGGGGCGGGTACATGAATCGCACGTGCTAGCCATTAGACAACCTGGATTAACTGTATTTGTGTTTGCTTGTGTTTCAAATTTTAATTTCATTTGTTTATAAGAAGTAGAATTATGTGTCATTTATGTCGCAAATACACTTCCATTTAAAATCCATTCACACAAACCACATCAGCACATTCAGAATGAGTGAATATGTGAGACTTTTTTAAAAAACACAATTGAAACAGAATTTTTGTTCTTACAATAATAAATACAATTGAAAGTTTTAAACATAAAATACACACACAGAAAGCCAAGTGACTGCAGATACACAACATTATTTATGGGCAACAGTGAGCCATGTTCATATTAGATTTAAATTCATTTAATTAAAGATACCACCATGTTTTTTATATAACGTTTTATAATATCCACTTTATGTAAATAAATTAGACACTTTTTGTTTTATTTAGAATTGAAATTTTTTCTGTCACATTCTGTTTTCAACTGAACTGTAATGTCTCAACTCTGTATTTATTTTTTAACTGGCATTATTCACACAAATTTTATCTAAATTAAATTACCTACAAATATTATTCTACAAAGTTTTCTTTGGTCACTATCAAATCTAAGACATTTATTATAGGCAAAACTTAAAACATAGCTGTTCTCGTTGTTTACTGGGCTATTATGCTGTGGTCCAAAATTCAATTTTTCTGAAATAACAGACATTTCAGCTGCACCAACAGCAGCCATCTTCCATGGTGCATGAACAAGTTAGCAATGCCTACTAAAAAAAAAAGAAAAACTGAAATGATTAAGGTGAAACCAGAAGCACACTTCTATAAATAACTTCTGTTACGGCTGATCAAGATGCTACCATGACTCCGGCTATGAAAGCTGTGAGCCAATCACTAAGCTCCTATTGGCCGGATTTTAGTTTGTCTAAGCACCTTGGAGATCTACTGACGGAAGTACCAACAAATCGAGGACCTCAGGTCTCCTCAAACAAGACTGTATGATCTCCACTGGACAACACATTCTCTGCTACAGTTAACTTCTCAGGATGACCAAGACTGCAATGTCGCCAGTATTCAACGATGTGGGTGTTGACACTATGCTTAATAGTGTTGATATACACTTTCCCGCAAAAGCAGGGCACTCTGTACACACCGCATGAAGCAAGCAGGTCCCTGGCATCTTTCACAGACCCAGGTCCTGTCCTTGATACGTGGTATTTCCCTCAGTTGCAGATGGAGGCGATTGAGATCTTCAAGCATGGAGTCTTGGGGATGAACAGATGCAATGAATGACTGGCCCTGAATATATACTGGTGGCCAGCACCTAGAAATGCTAAAATCTAGCCAACAGGACCTCAGCACAGTATGACTGGCTCACAGCTTTCATAGCCGGAGTCATGGTAACATCTTGATCAGCTGCAAAAGAAGTCATTTATAGAAATGTGTTTCTGGTGTCATCTTAATCTAAGTTTTTTAATTACTAACTTGTTCCCACACCACTGAAGATGGCCACCGTTGGTGTGGTGGAAACGTCTGGCATTTCAGGAAATTTGAACTATGGACCACAGCCTAATAGCCCAGTAAACATGTACAGATATGAGCACTCCAGCGATACGAGTTTGCGATCACTTATTAAAAACTTTTTTTTTACTCCTTTTTGGACTTTCAACAAGTTTTCTGAAAACTACTAAAAACATGATTTTTTTTAGATTTCAGGAAAGAAAAACAACTTACAGACACACTAATTTTGCCTTGTAATTCGTGTTCTAGGAATTTTCATATTGTATTATTTTATTTTTGGAAGAGAAATATGGGGAATATTTTTACCTGGCTGTAATTTGTGATCAGAACATTTCTGGAACTACCTTTACATGAATTTTTATGTTTTTTTTTTAGCTGTAGAACTCAAAATTGTGTTGTTCCAAGAAGATCCTGTATTTATGAAAATATGGAAAATTTATTTATATATTTTATATGTGAGAACTGGACACTAGAGACACCAAAAGAAATCTTAATTACATTACAGAAAAATACTGAGAATCCAGTGGATAGAAAAAGGGAACAATGAAGAGAGTCCGGTCCAAGAGAATGAGAAAACCCCTCAAAGAATGAAAGACTGATAGAGAAATGAAGTTTAGATGAGACGTCATTAAGAGACACATTGTTGTAAGGAATATCTTGAGACACAGTGCTTACTCTTTGTGCACACAGTGAGGGGGTGCACATAAAAATTGGAGAAGATGAAGTAGTAAAGAGATCGGCATAAGGTAGTGAGGCCAATGTGGCATAAGCCAGTGATGATAGAAGAGGAGTTGGAAAGGGTATTGTTTGTATGAGAGCCTATAATACTTGGCACAGCCCTGATCACAACACATTAAACAAAATCTGTATTGTCAAAGTTGATAAGTTAATATTAAAATATACTACTTTTCATATCAATCTTGCAAGTTCTGCTTTAATTTAATGTAATGTATTTCAGAACACATGTTCCATCATCATCATCATACATTAAAGGTGTAAACACAATGCAGCGGAAGAGCCTATCATCTCCAAGATTAAAAAAAATAAGGCAAGACAAGAGCGTCATGAAAAGCATGGTCATAATTTTCTTCAATATCCATGGGGTTCTACCCCATTAATTTATTCCTAAGGGCCAAAATGTCAAAGCCCAGTTTTACAACATTTTCTGACCATCTAAGAAACATTTGCCAAAAAAAGACCTAAACTGTGGTGTAAAGGCAACTGAATGCTACATCATAATAATGCACCTACTGCAATAATAATGCATTAGAAACACTGCTGTTTTTAGGTCACTACAGCATGATTACCATTACTCATCCACCCTACTCACCAAATTTGACCCACTGCACCTTCTTGCTCTTCCCAAAGATGAAACTCAAACTTACGGGTTACTATTTTGAATATGAATAAAAAATGGTGCTTGACACACTTCAAGAACAGGACTTCCAGAAAGCATCCCAGAAGTGTAAATGGGTTGGGAGCTGTGTACTGTTACTCAATGGGACTACTCTGAACATGATGGTGGCCAAACTTTGAGTAAAGTGACTACTTTGTTGTATATAGGGCTAGTCTCAAAACTTTTTGACACCACCTCATATAACAAACACACATCTTATTTATTGCTTTTAATACAGTGCAATTTACTTTTACCTTTACTACTGTTGGTATTTTATTTTCATTTTATTGTATAACTGGAATTAAAAATAATTAAAAAAGTCCACTATTAGATTTTGAGACAAAGTTGTGGTCTGAAAATGAAATGGTTAGAAAAAATCACCAATAAAAAGAATGTGCACTCGGAAACAACATGGTTGTTATAAATATTTAAGAAGGAACAATTTAGGAGAAAATAATAATGGCATGACAAACCATCCTGATTAGTTCTATGAAGCAAATGATGGACACCGTAGAGTAACAAGATACTGAGAAATGAAGAAACTGCTCAGGAGAATAGTTGATAACTAGTACAATATTAGTCTGTAGTAATAATTATTTAACAAAACAAAACAAATGTATCGAAACATCTGATATAATTTGCAAACTGACTGTTTTATCCTTAAATGGATACTTCTGATCCTTGCTGAATGTTATAAATAATACTATTGCAGCAATTACAACTTCAAGGTTTATATACTTTCCTACACACTCAAACTGTTAAACCTAGAATTTTGTTCCATTATTTATAACAAACGTTTTTTCTCAGCACATACCTATTCATTTATGCACCTTTATGTTAGTGGTTTTGTCTATCCATTTTATTTTCACTGGGTATCTTCAGCATCATGACTCAAAAGCTTACAGAGATTAAAAATTGTTTTAAATAATTTTACTTTCAGTTACATAATAATAAACTGATGACTCGTTGGGCACTTGGTGAAACACATTAATACAAAGGTTTTGTAAAATATATAAAAACACTTGGTAAGTTTCACAGATTTTATTTAACTCTGACAGCTGTTTCGGCTACCTAAGCCATTGTTAAAGAGAGAAATCATTTTCTCTTTGACAATGGCTTAGGTAGCCGAAACAGTTGTCAGAGTTAAATAAAATCTGTGAAACTTACCAAGTGTTTTTATATGTTTTACAAAACCTTTGTAATAACAAACATTGAATTAAAGATAAATTATTGACGTAAATAAAAAACAGTAGTAAACTGTACTTTATTAATGAAGTATTTAAGGGTTGCTTTACACTGGGGCAAATATGAAAAGTACACTAGTATAGTCTAAATCTTATATTTGCTTGCTACAAGCACCATAATAGGAGAAACAATCTTAGCTTACATTGTGTTTTTGTGGAACACTGTATTATAAACAACTTTGCAGCATTGGCTGTGTCCACAGGGAGATTTTTATTCTTAGAAATTGGGTCCAAGCTATGTCAAATGACAATATTGGTGAAAACTATATAGAAAAGTAGTTTTAAGATATGCTCTTTGGGTCATTCCATATCAAGTCAACCAGGGGTCTGAACCTCAGTGTCTCAGATATTGGTAATTTTTTGTACTTATAAAGTACTTCAAAAATACAAAGTTTCAAATTTTTTTGTTGGGTAGTTTTTTTAAAGATTTTTTAAAAACGGCACAAAACGCCATTTTCTGCATTGTTTTGAAACAGAAAACTGTGTATAATTAAGGAACCGTTAGACCTAGAAAGCTCTTTTATAGCTCATTTTAAAGGTCTTTGTAAGGGCTTTAATTTGATATGTAACACAACCTACTTTGAACAAAAACGTTTTTTTGGCATGTTTTCAAAAACGTTTTTTTGAAAATTTCAAAAACACCATCGATTTTTTTCAAAAAAATACATGTTATTTGTAAAGACATTGACTAGAAATATGCAAAGTTTGAAAGTGGAGAAATGATGGGTTTTTTTTAACAAAAATTTAAAGGCATCAGTGTGGAGATCGTATTCATGTAAATTTGCATTACAATACCAACAGTTACATTTTATGTTATTTTTAGTTTGACTTCGTACCATAATGATAAATTACAAACAATTACTAAGACTTGCCTAAAAAAATTTTGATGAAATTAATCACAGTTTTAAAAGTTTATGACACCAATTGATTTATTTTTCTATGCCACGCACGCTAGAACGCCATGTTCTCAAGCGCGCCGAGCGGCCGGTAGATCAACCAAAAAGTACCGGTGTCCGAGAAAATCTCAAAACGTACCAGCAAAGAATCTATGGTAATAGAGTTAAAACGTAGAGACGTTATGGCGAGGCCGCTTCTATAGGCAGAGCGGCAGGAGAAATCCAATCACGAATGCGAGAGCGAAATGTATACAACAAAGTTGTAAGCGATTATAACGCGCACATCGATAACGACGCAAATTCTCTCACTCAGATCAGTTGTGTTTCATTCTCTGCCCAAGTTAGTTGTGAGTTGTGGTACAATATAGGTATAATATATAGTGTTAAATTGTAGTTTTTTTTTTTTAGAAATGTACTCTTATTTAATTTTCATTATAACTGTTGTTGGTGTAGCACGTGTTTATACCGATTGTGAATGTGACCTAGTGAACATTTTTTGGAAAACTTCTATTTTGAAAATATTTACATTTTGGGTTCATTTTATATTTGTGCTCATTTATTTACCATGGCTGATAAAGATAAACTAAAACCAGAAAAATTAGCCAACTGGGCTGTGTTTTCAGTAAAATGCTGTAATCCTTTGAAGGAGACACACCATTTTAAGTCAGGCAACCTGCGGAATGTAACTAACTGGATGTGTACTTTAGGCCTCGAAGGTGTTGAGGAAGGAATGAAGGTTTGTGATGGTTGCAGGCTTAAAATTTGCAAACGGTACAAAAATAATTCAAATTCAAATGATGATGATAAATTGACAGGGGATAATAGTCAGGAAGACTGTAGCTATACAGATCCCACCTCATCATTAGACTATTTGAATAAATCACTGGAATTGGTAGGCGAGTCCCCAATAAAGAAAAAAAAAACTGAAAACAGACTCATATGCTACACAAAAATTTGATAAAGTTAAACTATCTCTTGAAAAGAATTTTGTCAGTACTAAAATTGCCAAGCATGAAACTAAAGAAATTCAGGCTGAAAAAGATGAATCGGAAATAATAACACAGTTGAAAAAAAAGTTTTTGACTACAACAAAGGGAAGTGAAAAAATGACGATACTTTCGGTTTTGCCACAAAGCTGGAGCCGAAGTAGAATTACAAATGAATTTGGTGTCAGTGATTATATGACAAGAGCAGTGAAAAAATTAGTTAAAGAAAAAGGTGTCCTTTCAACTCCTAATCCCAAACCAGGTAAAACCCTAGACACAACAACAGTAGAGATAGTTATTGATTTTTACAATATTGTGATGACATAAGTAGAGTGATGCCTGGTAAGAAAGATGTTGTCACAGTGCATAGAGGCAAAGAGGACAAACTTCATCTTCAAAAAAGATTAATTTTACTCAATTTGAATGAAGCATACCATGGAACTTGGTTATTACGGCCTCAGCTGTTACGTCAACTCGGGTGTAGCGTTATTTTGTCATAAGTCCGGTCAAACTGATATCTTTAACATTATAAAAATTCCCGGTTTTAACGTCACTAAATATTGTACTACTCTGTTATAGCGTCAAAATTTTCTCAGATATTTTACTCTAAATTTCACATAAATGTATATATGTGCGCGCGCTACGCCCATGGCTACAGACATACATTGTATGCAAGCGATAAGCACTGTAACAGGACCACCGGCGCCAGCCGGTGTCTGGCGACTGACATATCTCCCAACCACTCTCACAGAGTCAGTAGCACTGCGCGTCTCGAGGCTGTTTTTGGTTGTTATTGTTTCTGTATCTGCTCGTACTGTGACAGTTTCTTTTGTGTGTTTTATAACTTAAGTTTCGGTAGCCACTGTTTATAGAATTTTATACGTAGGTCTACATTTTTATACAGTAATCATGGCAAGTTCTAGTACAAAAAGAAAGGGTCTGTCTATTCAAGAGAAAGTACGTGTAATTAGATCATATGAAAGTGGACGTAAAATAGCTGATGTATGCCGTGAGTTTGGTTTAGTGAATTCTACTGTAGGTTCAATTTTAAAAAACAAGGACAAAATTTTAAAAACATTTGAGGAAGATGGAGAAAAAATTAAAAAAATTAGGAAATGCGAACATGGTGATGTGGATGCAGCATTATTGAAATGGTTCAAACAGTGTCGATGTTCAGATATTCCTGTGAGTGGACCAATTCTGAAAGAGAAAGCTACAGAATTGGAAAATTGTTTAGTATTGATTTTACGTGCTCCAATGGATGGCTAGATCGATTTAAGGCCCGACACTCGATTTCCTTTACAAAAATTTGTGGTGAGGCAAAATGCGTAGATCTGAACGTTACAGGCGATTGGGTGCGTAACACTTGGCCAGAAATTAGACGATCATATAAAGATGAAGACATCTTTAATGGAGATGAAGCCGGAATTTTTTATAAATTAACTCCAGATAAGACTTTCAAATTTAAAAATGAAAAGTGCGTTGGTGGGAAGCTCTCTAAACAAAGAGTTACAGGTTTTGTTTGTGCGAACATGACGGGAACCGAAAAAAGGAAACTTTTAGTTATCGGGAAAAGTTTCCATCCTAGATGTTTTAAAAACATCAAAAAACTTCCTGTAAGTTACACTGCCAACAAAAAAGCGTGGATGACTTCTAGTATTTTTGAAGATGAACTAAGAAAGTGGGATAAAGAACTGTCATCGAAAAACAGAAAAATTCTACTTCTAGTTGACAACTGTGCAGCCCATCCAAAATTAAATTTGACAAACATTAATCTGGTCTTCTTACCGGCCAACTGTACGAGTGTCCTGCAACCTATGGACCAAGGCGTCATTAGAAGCCTAAGTGTAACTACCGCAAGCAACTTTAAAAAAAAATTATTTTCTGTATGGACACGGCACAACCTGCCACAATTTCACTCTTAGATGCAATACAATTCCTAGACGACTCTTGGAAGAGTGTAACACAGAAGACGATAGCAAAATGCTTTAGTAAAGCACAACTCGTACATGAAAATTTACCCGATGATGACAAAGACAACGACTTGCCGCTCTCGGAGTGGATTAAGAAATTCGACGTAAATGAATTTGGAAATGAACTTGATTCCTATGCATCAGTGGATGACCAAGTAGAAACATTCCAAGTGTTGAGTGACGCAGAAATTATCGCGGAAGTAAAAAACATAGAAGCAGAAGATAGTGTTGAAGAAGATGCTGAGCAAGAGGAGGATGCCGACATCGTTTGTCCGACAGTACAGGAAGCAATGAGAGCCGCCGAAACTCTTTCACGATTTTACTGCTTTAGAGAGACGTCTGACGACACGTTCAATGCAGCGCAGCATCTCCACAGCACAACAGAAAGAATTTATTTTTCAGAAAGGAGCGTTCAAAAGAAAATTACGGATTACTTTCGACAGTAAGCCTAAATGTAAGTTACATGTACTTTCTTTTTGATCTTTTAAAATATTCTTCATGCTGTTTGTATAAATGAAATGCAGTTTGTAAACTTTAGAATAAATACCACAAATAATGTTAATAATGCAAAGATCTTTTTTTTTATTTCTCCTTCCTTACTAGTGATTAAAAAGGGTCTTTTATAATGACTCTTTTATAACGTCACTCGGACATAACGTCATTATTTTTTTGGTCCCTTCAATGACGCTATAACCAAGTTCCACTGTATACAATTTTTAAGGAAGAAAACCCAGGCCACCAAATAGGTTTTTCAAAATTTTGTGATTTGTGTCTAAAAAATTGCATTTTGGCCGGAAAGAGTAGCACCCATACAGTATGTCTGTCTAATTCATCAGAATGTAAAATTGATGATGAATGGATCAAAAATGCACAGCTTTGTACTGGATGGAGATGAAGTGGCATTAAAAAACTACCAAACCTGCCTGTACAAAATTATGTGCAACCTGGCATCTCCTTATCTGTTATCTTAACGCATGGAAAGTGTCCCGGGATAGAACCTTTGAAAGCTTTACTGCGCCAGAAGTTTGAAGATGAGGTGATAGATAGCGTAACAATTAAAAAGTGGATGTCTGTAGATAGACGTACGTTAGAGACTGTTGTAAAAGAAAAGGATGAATTCATAGAAAATTTCAGTGAAGCTATTTTAAAGTTAAAGACACACTCTTTTTTAGCAAACATGCAAAAAGAGTTTTATCGTGAAACAAAAACTAACTTAGAGGAAGGGGAAGTGGTTGTAACATGTGATTTTTCAGAAAATTATTCATTTGCCCTCCAAGATGAGGTTCAATCTTACCATTGGACCAATAGCCAGGCAACACTCCATCCCTTTGTTGTCTACTATAGAGGAGAAGACAGTAAAATACAGCACTTAAATTACGTTTTTATATCAGAGTGCCTTACCCACAACACTGTTGCATTCAATCTCTTTCAGACGCACCTGATTAATGCCCTAAAAGAAGACATCCCAGGGGTTAAAATAATTTATTACTTCTCAGATGGTTGTGCAGGACAATACAAAAACCGTAAGAATTTCCAGAACATTTGTTTGCACAAAAAAGACTTTGGCATTGATGCTGAGTGGCATTTCTTTGCCACATCACATGGTAAAAGTGCCTGTGATGGTCTAGGGGGACTGTTAAAAGATTAGCTATGAAAGCAAGTTTACAGCGACCGTATGACCAGCAAATAATGACACCGCATCAATTATATGAATTTGCAGCAACCAACATACCAGGCATCAAGTTTAAATACTGTACAATAGAAGAACACAATGAAAATGAAGAAAGGTTACCAACACATTTTGATAAAACAAAAACTATAAAAGGGACCCATAATTTACATGCAGTTATCCCTATTTCTGACACACAAATGGCAACAAAATTGTTTTCTTCAAGTACTGAAAGAAAGCTACAAGCACCAGTTATAACAGATAGTGTGACAGCTGAATTAGAAGAAAATGAATCAGGTTTTGTAACTGTCATGTATGATAACTTCTGGTGGCTTTCATGCATCCTAGGGAAAAACGAGACAAATGAAGTTAAAGTGAGCTTTTTACATCCCAGAGGACCTGCAGCATCATTTTTCTATCCTCAACCACGGTTGGATATTTTGGATGTGTCAACAGACACCGTTCTGAAAAAGGTTGAACCTAGAACCGCTACAGGAAGAACGTATACTTTGACCACAGAAGAAATGGCAGACTCATCTCACTTACTTGAACAACAGTTGAAGAAAATGTGAACAACTTATTATTAACTTATGTGTGAACTCTAAATGATTAATATTCAAAAGCACTATTTTAATTTACAAACATGATTTGTTCTTACAAGACTGCACTGTGTAGTGTATATATAGACTAGAATCTTCTACAGATATGTATTAATTCGTAAAATATACAACTAATAAATGAGTTTTGTTGCTTAAAATCATTTCACTGCAAGATCAATATGGGACATTTTATTCAAGAGAATTTGTAGGTGAGTCTTAGTAATTGTTTGTAATTTATCATTATGGTACTAAGTCAAACTAAAAATGACATAAAATGTAACTGTTGGTATTGTAATGCAAATTTACGTGAATACGACCTCCACACTAATGCCTTTAAATTTTTGTTAAAAAAAAACCCATCATTTCTCCACTTTGGTTGATTTGGTATGGAATGACCCCTTTCTTATATAAATATAATTATTAGAAGAACAAACCTACATACTATTTTGTCCCATGACTATCTTCTCCAGCTTAACATTTCAAGCCATTGGTGCACGTTCTATCAGAGGATGTATTCAAAACACACACACACACACACACACAGTGTTTCATAGTTTGTGAGTATTCTGACAGATGAGCATCCATTTCCTGCATGAGAAAAGAGCACACAGTTGGGAAATACAAGAAATTATAGAAACCACCTCCAGTTGCCTTATTTTTGTTTTTCTTTTCTTTGAGGATTTTATAAATATCGCATGTATATATAGTGATCGAAATTTTAAAAATTTTATTAAATATAACTTCAAGCTATCAAAACAATTAATAATTTTCTGTTACCGACATAATTACATTTGATGTAATACTTATGTTTAAAATGGTTTATAATACTTATTTAATGTCATTAATTGTAATCAACCACACTTATGAAATTCCAAAATACTTATTTTCTTTTACTTTTTTAGTCCTTACAATAATCTCTTCTAGGCTAGGTAGGTGTCTTCTTTTGTTAAAAGTTCTAACATTATACAACTGATGTCAATAAATACTATGAGTAGACAAATACATACTTCATAAAGTACCATTACGTTTCTTAGGTACTACGCAAGTTTTGCCTGTATATATCCATCAACTACTTTTTATCACATGATTTTTTTAACATTTATATGTGGAGAGGGAGGAAGAGGGAAGGAGGGGATATACATTACATATGTTGCTCCTTCACATGTGCTCCTCTGCCACGGCTTGTTCTCTCTTGTCATTAGTTTTTATTTGCACTCTTATGCAAAAATATGTGCATCTGCGTTTTTTATGATAAATATATGCACACGTGTTTGTTATGAATGACGCTGCAAGTGTGGTGTACTATTCATGCGTATTCGTGTGTTTACTTTTTACTGTTAATAGTACATGTGTGTGAATTAACATTATTAATGGTTCCGTACTGCAAATGTCCCTAAAATGATGACTGTAGGTCAGATGAGTCAGATATAGAGAAGTTTGAAAATATCTGTCTTGGGGTTTACCTTTACTGAACCCTAATTGAATACTTGAAAAATTCTTTCTGCTCCCCACATGGATCTGTTTTAGCCTTAACTTCATTTTTCTGCACAGAAAAAAAAAGTAGGATACCTAAAAATTACTAACAACTAACAACAATGGCAACTGACAGTGTAGAAATATATACAGTATGAAGTGCACGGTTTCTACACAAAAATAAAAAATTTGTTTAATGTGTAAAACAATTCTTTGAAGTTCATTATTTCGGTATAAATCCAGATTACTATTATCAAAGCAGAAAATTTTCTTAATGACAATAATGTATCTATGTGTTACAATAATTATAATAATTGTGTCTATGTGAGTGTTAGTACAGAAGTTTACCAACGAAATATTCCAACTTGTACATAATTTGTGAAATAACCATATTTTAAAATGCATGAAATTTGGAACACAGAATTTGTATATGTTACAAATATGATAAAAGAGTTTATTTGTAACAACTATTTATGTTTTAGGACTTTACTACAAATTAGACAACAATTTTAAACATAACTGACATTTCAATCAGCTTTGGACTACATAATTTTATTCAAACTGACAGTATTAGTTTACAGTTTGTAATTAGGTAACTGTAGATAACCTAATGTTATTTCATAAAAAATTCATCAAACACAAAATACAAATGTGATGCGAACTACCAAGATAATCATTTTATTAATTTTGTTCTACTTAAACTACTAATGTATATGGCCGCAGAAGCTTACATAATAAAATTATAGAATATTTTCATCCCACTTGGAACACTAGAAAGAAAAAATATTTAAAATTTTAGCATTTAATATACAAAGATGTAAATGAGGTGTTTAGAACTACTTTTACAATGGTATCCTGACAGTAAATTTTCATGTACAGACATAGGCCGTTGTAAAAACTTATGTTGAAATATAAAAAGTTTGTAAGTTAGTTTATACAAGTATAGTTAAAATCTCTGAACTAAGTACACAGGTTTGTGACAGAAGAGTACAAAGAAGACATTAGTGACAAATGTGCATGAGCAATGGCAGAAGAGCACAGGTGAAGAGTAACTTAAATTATGTTCGATCCCTCTGCTGAAGTCATTATCTAATCCCAAAACTCTTCCAGGAGACACTGCGACGACGCAGTCTTGTTACTTCCTTGTTTTGATGTTTTATTTTTATGTTAGTTGTTTATCGTTTTTGTTTCTGTTAATTAACTACAATGGAAATATATAGAAATATAAATGTAAAAAATTGGTTTTGTTCTTTAACAAGTCTGTCACCTACTGTTTTTTGAACTGTCATCTATTTGAGCTTTATTTCTGAATACATGAAAGGGTTTTCAGCTTGTTTTGAATGCTTCACATTACCTATTCCTTGTGACAAAATATCTGTAAAACTATTCAAGTGAAGTAGCCAATAGTTTAATCTCATTCTGTGTAGAATTAGGAATCCACAAGCGGTACAGGTTGTGATAAAAGAGTATAATGTAACCAATTTATTTAAGACAATGGACCAAGGAGTAATCTATAGTTGCAAACGGCTGTACAGAAAGAAACAGCTACAAGACTGTCTCGTATTTTAGGTGGCTGTTTAAAAAAGAGAGTGGAAGCTAGATATGCAGACAAATCCTTGAACATTAACTAAGGAATACAACAACGATACTTTATAAAGCACACATTCATCTATTTCAGTAACAATAATTAAACCAATTTAAAAACTTTTAACAAAAGATTCTGCTTAATTAACATTATAAAATTTTTTCATGAAAGTAGGTGTCCATTTAGCAGTACAGCTTATTGCAATGATTAGAATAATTTACAAATGCCATAAATATCAGGAAATAACAATTATTAAAAGGTTTAAGGCTAAGGATTACAACAAATATAATTAATTAATATTATTTCATAGTAACTGGTTATATTCTATATTGTATCAATAACTTGAAGTTATATTACAGAATATTTAAACGTTTTCAAAATAAATAAAATAAAAAGTTAGCTGATATGAAAGAGGGAGGAATTTCCCTAATTACCTATGCTCTTTTGTCACAGCAGTGAATGGTTGTTGTGCACATATTTCATTGTGTTGTTCTGTTCACGTACAAAGTACACAGTGATACGAGTGTTTACAGTGACATACCTAATTACATGCATTTTAAAAATATACTACAAGACTTCACACACTATCAGGAAACTAACACTACTGAGACTGAAATGGTAAAAAAAAACTTTATTAATAGAATGAGTAATTTTATTACCAAATATTGGTCTTTAAAGAAGTTAAACAGTAATCTAACAAAAAAAAAAAATCCTCACTCTCAGGATTTAAGAGAGCACATCAGTTTATATATTTTTACAGGCAAATGCATTTTGCATACTTGTCTGCTTATCACCACTGAAAGAATTTTACAGCTCATAAATTAAAAAAAAAATATTCGATATTTATAAGTGGTAACAAAATCTACCACCGACACTTTTTAATATTTATATCGACGACGTACTACGACTATGGAAGACTAAGGTTGACTCAGGAATACAACTTCAAGGAAATATTTATGTGAATTCCCTACTGTACGCAGATGATAAAGTAATAATACAAGAAATGGAAGACCAGTTACAAAAAGCGATATTTACATTTAATACTATTTTGCAAAATTATGAGCTAAGGATCTCTGCCGCTAAATCAAAAACCATGGCGTTTTTAGGTAAACGTCCCATTAGAACAAACATTGTAGTAGACAATCAAACTTTGGAACAAGTTTGTGATTTTAATTATCTGGGATATAACATCTCATACAACGCTGATACTGATTGGGTTAATAAACTATCGAAGTTTAGATCCATCTGTGGGACAATTCATAGAAATTTACAAAATAAAACTCGGAAGGAAACCCGTATGAAATTTTATAAAACAGTAGCTGTTCCGACATTCCTTTATGCAAGTGAGACATGGACCCTCAGTAAAGGGGAAGAAAAGAAAATTCAGGCTGCCGAAATGAGATTTCTGAGAAGTGTCCAAGGATTTGTAACGGTACATAAGACTGTGTAGGAATTTGTCGGTACAGGCAAAATTAATTTATTGTGATTTAATGTATTAAAAGTGGTGAGGTTAAAATTTCCCAAATATATCATGCTATGCCATTTGTCAGAACGACTCAACTTCAAGGTCATTGGTGTACGTGACATACGACACATATTCAGACAAAGCAAGAAGCGGACAATGCTGAAACGTCATAAATAATACGAAGGGCGTAACCATGGTGATGTAAAACCATGCCGTCATCAGCTGTGAACAATAGAGTGACGACGATTAATCCCTTCCACCTGCCGAATTTACAACATAATATCCGCACAGACTTCAACCTACATTCAGTGCAGTAGCACGCTACAAAATTCGCTGGCAAAGTATTGCCAGCCAAAGTGTTTTAAACAGTACAAAATGTAATTAAAACGGTAGCAAGTACCATTAACTAACAAACAAAGAAAATGTAAAGTAAATTCAGTGCAGTGAAGGAACAGACTCAAACATTAAAGTTCGGCGAAACACCTGCTGGCTGAGCGTCTGAGGAGAAACTGCGATGTCCAATTCAGGAAAGTTCAAAATTTATAACCATATCAATTTTATAATCTGAGCTCAAAAATTCTAAATCAAAATACGTACCACTAATTAATGTATGGGGAGAGAGAGAGTGTGTGCGCGTGCGAGAGAATGCCGGCATCTACAAGTTATACAATGAGGCATTGGTTTGTGTTGTAATATGATCTGATACGTAGTAAATAAAATCAATGATAACTGCAGTTTATTAAAGAATACTCTTGTTATAAATTAAATACAGGAGATACAAGAAATGAATAATTAAAATTGATGTGTAATTAGTTGGGCGGAAGTACCTAGCCGCAATTTTGTTTTGTGTGTATATGACTCCATTTTGGTTTTTGTAAATTCTAATGATTGAAATTCAGAAACACTAAACCACAAGTTTTGTTGAACCTAAATGCTGTTAGACTTATTATTTCGAACGCCCAAACTGTTTCTGTGCTCGCTTAATAACGTATCCTGGCCCTTAGTGAGAAAAAATAATGGTGGCCACAAAGCCACGTGTGCATACCGGAAGTATCTTGAGTTACAAGGTAAGTACAAATAAAAATATTATTAATAAAAAAAGTAAAATTAGGAAAAATAGTTACAAATGCCGCCCAGAACAGGGACTTTATTTAAAGTTCTATTTATACAAAATAAGCCAGCAAACAGAAGCAGAGTGGGTGTTGAATATAATATAACATAACACGTGAGTAAGAGGTTATAGTGATTGTTAGGTTATGTTGTTGGTAGGTTAGAGATATATAAAGCAACAATTTGAAACAAAAGATATTTCAACAAAATTTTTTTCCTTAAAATGGCAAACAATTACGAGAATGTCAGCCTCACTGACACTGTAAATGAAAGCCAGATAAGCGTGACTGAATCGCAAATCATGAGTGAAGGAATTCACTCAACACCAGTCACGATTAAAAAGGCTGAATATAATGATATGATAAAGATGATGAAATTGCTTTTTAATGAACAAAATGCAAAGTTTGATAAACTTGATGTGAAATTTAATAAACAGAATGAGAAGTTCGACAAATTTGATGAGAAGTTTAATGAAGTGAAAAACGAAATTAAGAGACAAAATTTTAATTTTGACAAACAAATTAATGAAATAAATACACGTTACGAAAATATTCAGGAACAAATAGTAGAAGTAGTTAGTGAGAAATTTGACACTAAAATAAATGATTTAGACGACAAAATCAGTAAAATAAATGAAACAGTAATTGAGAAAGTTCAAAACCAAATAGAGACACAAAGTAAAGAGATAGAAAATAAATGTTTAGCTACAATAGATAAGCAGATAGAGATGAAAACCAATTTTGAAATAAACAAACAAATAGACATTAAAACGAATGTTTTAGACAATCAGTTAGAAAATTTTGAGTCAAATGTAACGAGTATAACAGAAAATATAGCATGCAACTAGTACCAAGTATAAAATAAGTACCATACAAAGTAAGCTTAGAGAAATAGATGAGTACAATATACAAACTGGTAATGATATATATGACAAATGTACTTTAATCGAAAATAATTTAACCAGTGTGAAAAATGAATTACGGGGGGAAATTAACAAAAAATTTACTGGGGTTACCGAAAGAGTGATAATAACTAGAGACCTACACAACGAAATTGAGTTAAGAGACTTTCAGCTACGAGAACAGGGCAATACACCCAATGAGATTTATAAATCAAACCCGAGAGAACAACCGTTTTAGTAATAGTAGTTGGGAGGTACAGCTAACAAAAATAATCAAAATGTTTTAAGGGAAGTTCCATTATATGGGCGGAAGCATATCGGTTAGAGTGGGATTGTTACGAGGCATTTGAAAGAGGATTTAAAGGGAAATATTGGACAGAAGACAAACAAGAGATCCTAAGAAGCCGTATAATGGGAACCGGCAATTTTATAGGTCATCATAATAATAATATAACGATATACGTCACTAAGCTATACAATGAAGCCAAATACCTAGAGCCGCAAATACCATTTAAATCTTTTGTGAGGCATGTAAAAAAAAATTTACCGCGAGAAGTCCAGATAACTTTAATGACAAAAGAAATCGAAGATATGAACGAGTTAGAGAGAATCTTAGACATATTACAAAGTATTAGAGACCGAGAAGTGGGTAGGCGAGCCCCACAACATAATAATAATAACGATTCTGGATATAGTCACCACAGAAGTAGTAATCATAACGGGCATGGTAGTACACAAATAAAGAGTTTCTATAACTCAGGTGAGTGGAGATGTTCCAGGTGTAGATGTGAGAACTACGCCAACCGACAAAGATGTTTTAAATGCAGCCTGGCAAGAGAAGAGCAAAGAAGAGACGAACCAAGACAGTATGGGCAGCAAAGTAGAGGAACACCGAACACCAGGGGGGCAGCCCATAGTAACCAGGGACCGCCAAGGGGTCACCAGGGACCAACCACTGGCAACGACAGACACCAGACGGAAAACTAGGACAGACAGTGGTAGCACGGACCAGACCACTGTCCAGGGAAGCACATGAGGTCCAACCGTTGGAGGATTTCCGGAGTAATGTGATTAAAGCGGACATAGTTGCAGATCTACTAGAGGAGGAGAACAACACCAGGGTCGAGGTGAGGACTGGACTAACCGAGATACAGGTAAAAATAGCCAATAAGAATTATAGAACACTTGTAGATACCGGTAGCGAGATTTCCGTAATGGCAGAGAACATTTTGGGAGAGTTAAGGGAGACTAATAAGAATATTCCAATTTTACCAGTAGCAGGGGTTACAGTAGTAGGTGTTACGGGAGTACGCAGTAAGAGAATAACAAAACAAATACAGTTAAGTTTTTTGATAAATGACGCAGAGTTTGAGAACACATTTTTAGTAGTAAAAGGGTTAAGTCTAGACATTATATTGGGTAATGATTTCCTACAAAGAAACAAAGCTGTTATAAATTTTAAGGAGAGAGTAGTAGAGTTAGACGGGGGTGATCAGTCTGTAAGGGTTAGTTTTGAACAAGTGTTAGATAAAATTACAATAACAGGGGTGAAAATACTACAGAAACGAGTAGGCGAGAGTGATACAGACGCTAGAATAAATTCATGTAGAGAGGGAGAATATATCGAGAGTTTTGAAAATGAAATGGGTAATATTAATGAAACAGTATGGGAGATAAGGGCGGATGAATTTTGTAGTGGAGGTGAGGTGGTAAGGGATGATCAACGTGCGTCGTTTTGGCAAGTGATTGAGCAGTTTAAGGGAGTGTTTGCTGATGTTCCAGGAAGGGCAAAAGGTTACGAGTGTATATTGCAGATACGGGAACACACACCTTTCATGCAGCGGAAGTTATCCCGTGCCTTATTCCAAGAGACGAGCGGTGCAAGAGGAGTTGGACAGGATGATGGAAGGAGGTATAATAGAGAGGTCAGTGTCACATTATTCAAACCCACTGGTTGTAGTCATAAAAAAGGATGGTAGGGTGAGGTTATGTTTAGATGCGAGGAGGATCAACCAGATTATAATACCAGACCGTGAATCACCGGAGTCGATCAACGAGATATTTCAGAAATTTAGTGGAGTGAAATACATGACATCACTTGATTTAACAGCCGGATATTGGCAAGTACCATTGGCGGAGGTAAGCAGGAAATACACAGCATTCTTGTTTAACAGTAAAAATTATCAGTTTCGACGTTTACCATTTGGATTGAATACCAGCGTAGCCAGCTTTGTAAAGTGTTTGGACCAAATTTTGAAACCTAAAGACTTAGATTTTTTGACAGTGTACGTCGACGATATATTGATTGCGTCTAGAACTTTTGAGGAACACCTAGATCACTTGGGATATGTTTTAGCCAAATTAGAGGAAGGAGGACTAACCATAAATTGGGACAAATCAAAATTTTTACAAACGAAAATAACTTTCTTAGGATTTATCATTACACCAGAGGGAATCTCAGCGAATCCAGACAAGGTGGACTCCATTATGCGCTTCCCTGAACCGAAGAACATCAAACAACTACAGAGTTTCCTAGGACTATATAATTTTTATCGCAAGTTTCAGAAAAACTACGCACATACAACAGCAAAATTGAGTGCAGTGCTCCAGAAAAATAAGCAGTGGAGATGGGGAGAGGTAGAACGTGAAGCTTTCAACGAAATTAAATGAAAATTTAGCCACCTGATAATGATGAACCATCCCGATTTTAATAAGACATTTTTCTTACAGATGGATGCTAGCAATATAGCAGTAGGGGCGGAGCTCTACCAAGAAGACGACGAGAAGGAACACCTGACCATCGCATTTGCAAGTAGATCATTGCTGTCGGCAGAAAAAAAATTATACGACCACCGAAAAGGAACTGTTAAGCATTGTGTTCGTCGTCGGGAAGTTCAGAACCTACATCTTGGGAAACAGAACGGTGATCCGCACTGATCACAAGGCGTTATCCTTCTTAAATACATGTAAGCTCACTCACAGCCGTCTGACCAGGTGGGTACTTGTGTTACAGGAATATAATTTTGATTGGGAGTACATCAAGGGGACAGACAATAAGATACCTGACACTCTTTCTAGGGTAGACATGTTGGACAATAAAACTGGTAAGAGATTTGAAGGAGATTGAGATTTTTCAGATATCCTCTTATCTGAAAAATCTCAATCTCCTTCAAATCTCTTTACCAGTTTTATTGTCCAACATGTCTACCCTAGAAAGAGTGTCAGGTATCTTATTGTCTGTCCCCTTGATGTACTCCCAATCAAAATTATATTCCTGTAACACAAGTACCCACCTGGTCAGACGGCTGTGAGTGAGCTTACATGTATTTAAGAAGGATAACGCCTTGTGATCAGTGCGGATCACCGTTCTGTTTCCCAAGATGTAGGTTCTGAACTTCCCGACGGCGAACACAATGCTTAACAGTTCCTTTTCGGTGGTCGTATAATTTTTTTTCTGCCGACAGCAATGATCTACTTGCAAATGCGATGGTCAGGTGTTCCTTCTCGTCGTCTTCTTGGTAGAGCTCCGCCCCTACTGCTATATTGCTAGCATCCATCTGTAAGAAAAATGTCTTATTAAAATCGGGATGGTTCATCATTATCAGGTGGCTAAATTTTCATTTAATTTCGTTGAAAGCTTCACGTTCTACCTCTCCCCATCTCCACTGCTTATTTTTCTGGAGCACTGCACTCAATTTTGCTGTTGTATGTGCGTAGTTTTTCTGAAACTTGCGATAAAAATTATATAGTCCTAGGAAACTCTGTAGTTGTTTGATGTTCTTCGGTTCAGGGAAGCGCATAATGGAGTCCACCTTGTCTGGATTCGCTGAGATTCCCTCTGGTGTAATGATAAATCCTAAGAAAGTTATTTTCGTTTGTAAAAATTTTGATTTGTCCCAATTTATGGTTAGTCCTCCTTCCTCTAATTTGGCTAAAACATATCCCAAGTGATCTAGGTGTTCCTCAAAAGTTCTAGACGCAATCAATATATCGTCGACGTACACTGTCAAAAAATCTAAGTCTTTAGGTTTCAAAATTTGGTCCAAACACTTTACAAAGCTGGCTACGCTGGTATTCAATCCAAATGGTAAACGTCGAAACTGATAATTTTTACTGTTAAACAAGAATGCTGTGTATTTCCTGCTTACCTCCGCCAATGGTACTTGCCAATATCCGGCTGTTAAATCAAGTGATGTCATGTATTTCACTCCACTAAATTTCTGAAATATCTCGTTGATCGACTCCGGTGATTCACGGTCTGGTATTATAATCTGGTTGATCCTCCTCGCATCTAAACATAACCTCACCCTACCATCCTTTTTTATGACTACAACCAGTGGGTTTGAATAATGTGACACTGACCTCTCTATTATACCTCCTTCCATCATCCTGTCCAACTCCTCTTGCACCGCTCGTCTCTTGGAATAAGGCACGGGATAACTTCGCTGCATGAAAGGTGTGTGTTCCCGTATCTGCAATATACACTCGTAACCTTTTGCCCTTCCTGGAACATCAGCAAACACTCCCTTAAACTGCTCAATCACTTGCCACAACGACGCACGTTGATCATCCCTTACCACCTCACCTCCACTACAAAATTCATCCGCCCTTATCTCCCATACTGTTTCATTAATATTACCCATTTCATTTTCAAAACTCTCGATATATTCTCCCTCTCTACATGAATTTATTCTAGCGTCTGTATCACTCTCGCCTACTCGTTTCTGTAGTATTTTCACCCCTGTTATTGTAATTTTATCTAACACTTGTTCAAAACTAACCCTTACAGACTGATCACCCCCGTCTAACTCTACTACTCTCTCCTTAAAATTTATAACAGCTTTGTTTCTTTGTAGGAAATCATTACCCAATATAATGTCTAGACTTAACCCTTTTACTACTAAAAATGTGTTCTCAAACTCTGCGTCATTTATCAAAAAACTTAACTGTATTTGTTTTGTTATTCTCTTACTGCGTACTCCCGTAACACCTACTACTGTAACCCCTGCTACTGGTAAAATTGGAATATTCTTATTAGTCTCCCTTAACTCTCCCAAAATGTTCTCTGCAATTACGGAAATCTCGCTACCGGTATCTACAAGTGTTCTATAATTCTTATTGGCTATTTTTACCTGTATCTCGGTTAGTCCAGTCCTCACCTCGACCCTGGTGTTGTTCTCCTCCTCTAGTAGATCTGCAACTATGTCCGCTTTAATCACATTACTCCGGAAATCCTCCAACGGTTGGACCTCATGTGCTTCCCTGGACAGTGGTCTGGTCCGTGCTACCACTGTCTGTCCTAGTTTTCCGTCTGGTGTCTGTCGTTGCCAGTGGTTGGTCCCTGGTGACCCCTTGGCGGTCCCTGGTTACTATGGGCTGCCCCCCTGGTGTTCGGTGTTCCTCTACTTTGCTGCCCATACTGTCTTGGTTCGTCTCTTCTTTGCTCTTCTCTTGCCAGGCTGCATTTAAAACATCTTTGTCGGTTGGCGTAGTTCTCACATCTACACCTGGAACATCTCCACTCACCTGAGTTATAGAAACTCTTTATTTGTGTACTACCATGCCCGTTATGATTACTACTTACTAATCTCTTCAACAATGGTCCGTCGTCGGTCTTCAAGCACGATTGCATGAACTTTTTCAACATTTTCATCAATTCTGGAAGTTGACGGACGTCCAGAACGAGGTTTGTCATCAATTGACATTTCACCTTCTTTTAAATGAGGAAACCATTGGCACACTTGAGTTTTTCCCATAGCACTATCCTTGCAAGCTGTTTTCAACATCACAACAGTTTCTGCGGCGTTTTTCCCAAGCAGGAAGCAAACTTTCACAGCAGCGCGCTGTTCACTTAAATCCGCCATGACAAAAAACGAGGACAAAGCAAAACTGCTTTTACAAAACAATTACTGTGACCGGACACAACCTTCCCAGGCAACAACAATGACGGCACTGAACTCGGAACAAGTTGCGCTACGCTCGCCTAGCGGGAGAAATGCGTATTACGTAAGCTCCGCCAATTGCAGTGCTATTCCGGTTATTTTTGGGTACCCCCTCATAGTTTAGAAACTGAGTTAGCTGAATCAGGGTATAGTCAACATTTTCAAATTTAAAAAGGGTTGTTATTTAAGAAAGTAGTAGGGGGTGAGCGTGATTGGAAATTAGTTGTGCCAGATGGGTTAGCAGATAAGATCATTTGGGATTGTCATTTAAGATATGGTCATTTTGGAGCGAAAAAGTGTGTTAGTGTTTTAAAAGTCATATATTTTCAAGAATATGGAAAGGCGTGTTAGAAAATTGTTAAGGGGTTGTGATTTGTGTCAGAAGTCGAAGGTAGTGAATTATAGGGTTGAAGGGGAGATGAATTTTATAAAAGTGGAAAGACCATTTGATTTAGTTGCGGTAGATTTGTTTGGACCATTGCCGAAGGGTAGAGGCGGAGTGATGTATATTTTTGTAATGTTAGACACTTTTTCTAAGTATGTGAGATTATATAGTGTAAAGAGAGCTACCAGTCAGGTATTGAGTGAGAAGGTGACAAAGGACTACATGATTCACGTGGGTAAGCCAAAGGTAATTTTATCAGACCATGGGCCACAGTTCATCAGTGGGAAATGGTGCCAGACCCTAGGATGGGAAGGAATCATCACGAAGCATACAGCTGTGTACCATCCTCAGTCCAACCAGGCAGAGCGTGTCATGAGAGAGATAGGCAGGATTTTTAGAGCCTATTGTCACGCCAAACACAGCGAGTGGCCGTTATACGTCAGAAGGGTAGAGAATTGGCTGAACAGTACCACCCATGAGTCCACAGGATATACGCCTCACGAATTGCTTAAGGGCACACGCCCCCCCCCCCCCCGAGGATTTTAGAACAATTATTTGACTACCCACCTGAGAACGAGCAAACGGAGGTGAGTATTAAAATCAGGTTGGCTAATGAGAATTTATTAAGCAAGGGTGAACGGAGAAAACGTAGACACTGCGCAAAAGGTACGTGGATGAAGTACGAAGTAGGACAGTTGGTATTGGTGAGGAGACATGACTTGTCAAGTGCTCAGGACAAGGAGATCAAGAAATTCTTCTTGCTCTATGAAGGACCTTATGAGGTAATAGAAGTTAAGATGAAAAATTCATATGTATTGCAGAACAGGGAGACAAGGGAGATAGTAGGAACACACAATGCTACAAATTTAAAGTTGTACTGGTCATCATAGGAGTTTAAATAAGGTTTATTTTATATTAATGTGTGTATGAATTTTAATTTGATATTTATGTTTCCAGAAGGGACTCTCCCCTATTTTCGGGCGATCACAGACTCACCACCTCTGATCGTGGTTTTTGGCAATCTGGAGGCGGACCATGGTTGGCGGTAGCCTCACCAACGGGGTGAAAGCAACGATGGTCTTACTCCACAAAAGGGTGTCAGTAGAAATTCTTTACTTACAAGAACGGGGAGGGGGACCCATAGTATCGTGGAAAGGTAAGGTAGACTTAAAAAAAAAAGGAGAGGTTTTTGGTGGTAGTATTTTCCACGAACTACAGTAGTTTTGTTTTAGAAATTGTGAAATGAAACGACCAAAATTATGTAACTTAAATACTTAACTTTTCAAGGAATTGTTTTCCCTCAGAAAACAACAGAAATGTATTTTATTGTAATGTAGACTTGTAAGATGACCCATTGTTGTACTTATTATTTTGTCATAAAGAAAATGTTAGTGAAAAGTGAAAGCTTGAACTTGTAAAAGTGTCTATGTGAAAATTTTTGAATAAAATAAAAGAACTTGTTATTATACAAGATTAAAGGGTGATTTTGGGGGTTGTTTGGTATTAATAGAAGTGTAAAGCAATTGTGGAATGTAGAGACTGCAAAAGTAGAAAGACATAAGTTTAGATATAGGTAGGCTATTGCAGTGGTGGCATGTGCCACTGTAGATAGCGTTATGGGTTGGTGAGTAACGCACAAATACGTTGCCATCATCGGAGGCCGAAGTCGGCGTACATACACTGTACAACTTTGATATAATTTTATATTATATATAATCCTTAACCGTATAGTGTATAAATGATGTTAGAGTGTAAACATGCTAACGAAGATGATTTCCCCGCCTTTTCGGGCGATTACTGTCTTACCAGCACTAATCGTGGTTTTGGACGACAGCCAGCTGTGGGCAACAATTGTAACACTGACCATGATTGGTTGTCCTGAAAATTGGTGAAAGTTGAAATTAATGGGGGGGGGCACTTAGGGGAATCCCCGGAACTATGGAACACCGGCTATCACCTTGTTCGAGTAGGAACAGCAAAACAGGTGATAGACCCGTTATAAGGGTATAATAACATTCAGATATGATGATATCTAGCACTTTAAAAATGTAAAGCTGAAGCAAGGACAAGGAGATGCTAAAATTCCTCCACCAATTCAGTCCTTGTGGAAGCAACTGGATGCCACAGTCCAGGGGGGGGGATCATAGTATGTGTGGCTAGGAGGTTGCTACAGGGGTAGCAACGGTAACAAATATTACGTATTAAGTATATGATGTTGACAATGATGTTGAACATAAAAAATAGTTCTGATTCTGTTTTAAAGAAATATTAGTATCAGGAAAACTGATCAATAAAGTTTAAATAGTTAGATGGTTTGCCATAATAAAGTTGTGTTTTGAATTCTATATGATAGAGATATAGATAAGTTGTTGTTGCTTTTTGAAAACTTAAGGAGTTATTTTATGTGCTGTTATCTTAGTATAAGAGTATATTTTCTTGTGGTGAAAAGAGTTGAGATATTATTGACTGGAGTCAAGATTTTGGTAAAGGCAGGAATGTAAAAAGGGAGAAAGAGACCTTCTGTCATAAATCTTGTTTGTTTGGTATTTGAAAAAATTAGGAATTAAGAAAACCAATGCCTCCTAACATAAACCAATGCAGCTAAGGGGAGACAGATCAGTTGTGGATATGGGATTATAAAAGGCCACTATTTAAATTTTTGTATTCGATGTTTCAGAGTTTAGTGATGTTGTGATGGCGGTCCTGAGCTGGCCAGCGTGTCAGAGCAGGAACGTCAAGTGCCTGGATCTCACAAGAGAAGTCCAGTAAGGTCAGGCAGGTACTGTCATCATCATTAGACCAAGGGTAAGTGATTTGTATTTCTTTTATATAGACAGTACAGGGGGTTGTGGCTACAAATCCGGGCTGATCCCTTTAGAAAGTATCAATGAGTCAATGAGAGTTTTTATGTTTTGACATAAAACCTCTCATTGAGAGGGGGTTTTGTAACGGTACATAAGACCGTGTAGGAATTTGTCGGTACAGGCAAAATTAATTTATTGTGATTCAATGTATTAAAATTGGCGAGGTTAAAATTTCCCAAATATATCATGCTACGCCGTTTGTCAGAACGACTCAACTTCAAGGTCATTGGTGTACGTGACATACGACACATATTCAGACAAAGCAAGAAGCGGACAATGCTGAAACGTCATAAATAATACGAAGGGCGTAACCACGGTGATGTAAAACCATGCCGTCATCAGCTGTGAACAATAGAGTGATGACGATTAATCCCTTCCACCTGCCGAATTTACAACATAATATCCGCCCCAGTCTTCAACCTACATTCAGTGCAGTAGCACGCTACAAAATTCGCTGGCAAAGTATTGCCAGCCAAAGTGTTTTAAACAGTACAAAATGTAATTAAAAAGGTAGCAAGTACCGTTAACTAACAAACAAAGAAAATGTAAAGTAAATTCAGTGCAGTGAAGGAACAGACTCAAACATTAAAGTTCGGCGAAACACCTGCTGGCTGAGCGTCTGAGGAGAAACTGCGATGTCCAATTCAGGAAAGTTCAAAATTTATAACCATATCAATTTTATAATCTGAGCTCAAAAATTCTAAATCAATGTACCACTAATTAATGTATGGGGGGAGAGAGAGAGAGAGAGAGAGAGAGAGAGAGAGAGAGAGAGAGAGAGAGAGAGAGAGAGAGAGAGAGAGAGAGTGTGTGTGCGTGCGAGAGAATGCCGGCATCTACAAGTTGTACAATGAGCCATTGGTTTGTATTGTAATATGATCTGATACGTAGTAAATAAAATCAATGATAACTGCAGTTTAATAAAAAATACTCTTGTTATAAATTAAATACAGGAGATACAAGAAATGAATAATTAAAATTGATGTGTAATTAGTAGGGCGAAGTACCTAGCCGCCATTTTGTTTTGTGTGAATGACTCCATTTTGGTTTTTGTAAATTCTAACGATTGAAATTCAGAAATATTAAACCACAAGTTTTGTTGAACCTAAATGTTGTTAGACTTATTATTTCGAACGCCCAAACTGTTTCTGTGCTCGCTTAATAACGTATCCTGGCCCTTAGTGAGAAAAAATAATGGTGGCCACAAAGCCACGTGTGCATACTGGATGTGTATCTTGAGTTACAAGGTAAGTACAAATAAAAATATTATTAATAAAAAAAATAAAATTAGGAAAAATAGTTACAGATTCTCCCTTCCGGATAGGAGAAGAAGCATAGACGTTAGACAAGACTTAAAGATCCAGTCTTTAAATGAGACGATTAAGGAGTATAAGAGGAGATGGTATGGACATGTGGCCTGAATGCCAGATACCAGATTGCCAGTGGCAGCTCTCAAGTACAAGCCGAGTGGAAAGTGGGATGTTGGTAGACCGAGGAGGAGATGGGTTCCGGCACAGGCCAACTAGGGCCTAATCCCTGTAGTGAAGATGATGATGATGATGATGAACAAAACCTATAGTTAACAGATTGTTACAACTGTTCCTCACTCTTCCTATTTTTACAAATGTTTTTACTACAAATTAATCTTGTACTGTTTATTTATATTAAAATTTCAGGCATTTAAGAAATTTCTTAATTAAATCGGCTGACGTCATGAAAATGGTTTTTTATGAACAGACATTTTGGATTTATATTTTAGGATTTTGTGTACCCCTCTCTAATTGATTACCAGGAACTGGAAGTATGAGACAGTGTGTATAACCTTATAATTATGAATATATTTCTCAGAAGTAACAATTATCCAACTTGTGGCTATGATGATCATTTGACAGTTAGTGCTTGAATCTATTAGAAAGAATACAAGCTTGACGTAAATTATGCTTATCAAAAATCCTAAGAATAGAGAAATTCATAGTGGATTAATACAGAAATTATCAGTGGGAATGCACTTCAACACATCTGATAATGTCTGAACTTATTTAAACTAAAACATCTTATCTTTCAATATAAATAAATAAATGGGATTCATTTCTGTACAACCTAGAAATGAATGTAATGATAGATAAAAAAACAGAAAACAAGTATGCAACAGTGCAAAGCTACTAATAGAAGGGTACTTTCTGAAACTTAATAGTAACAAAAACATGCTTCACAATGTGGATTATTACCACCTACGTTAATTAAAGTTATTAACTTTATAAAAATGTAAATGTTAGTCAATGGTATTGGTAGTAAATTACCTTGTACTAGACAGTAAGTTGGGCACAGTAATGAGGCACATGCAACACTGTCACAAATCTTTGCTGTCTATACAGTTTGACTGCAAGTTGCTCACCAATTTGCCAGGTCTTGCCCATGTGTATACATAGCCATCTTGACATGCAGCAACAAAACAGTCCTCTCGAAACACCAAAGCAGTTAGTCGTTCATGTGCAATTTTTTTACAAACTAGTGGTTCTAGGAGAGGGCACTCATCAAAGCGTGGACATGCACTGGTTCCTATTAATCTCATTGGATCATCTGCACAACTATGAGTTGTTGTAGGTGTGGAACCCGTGCTCTTTGACAAATTCCTCTTGTGGTTTCCACTACTGTCTTTACGATCACCAAACCCACCCAGGCCTGCCAGTCTCTGTGTAAACGATGGTGGAGAATTATGCATGTTACTATCAGCAAGATTTTCTTTATCTTTGTTATGGATGGAATTAGACTGTACACTATTGCACTTATTAGAATTAACTAAACAACCACTACCACCTGCAGACCCATTACCACTACTAACAGAATTTGTTGCACTAGTCCGTGTACGACTACAAACAGGTTGTCTAAGCACATCCTCGGTTATATCCCACAAACACAGTTGCGTGTCTTGACCAACGGACCCAAGCCTATAACAAGTTGTGTTTTCAAGTCTATTACAGTCTGTTGATGGTGTTTTCTTATTACAGTCATGTTTTCCATCTTCATCAGTTCCAATGTTCACAGCACTGCTACTATTTGCTATTGTTGTAGTGTAAGGGTCAAAAGCAACAACACTAACCCAGCTATGATGACCTTGACCTCTTGCAACTACTCTCTTTTCATGAAAACTCCACACTGTCACTAAATCATCTTCACCACCCACTACCACGTATCGTCCATCTGGTGACCAACAAACACATAAAAAACCACCAAAATAACTTCGTGCTGACCCCACTATGTCCATTGTATCATACTGAAAGACACGTAAGAATCCATCCTGTGATACTACAGCTAAATACTGACCACAAGGAGAAAAAGCAAATTCGTTGATGCTAGAACCTTCAGAGCCAATAACCCATCGGTAGAGGGGGTTTCGTGTGACTTTGGTTTTACATGTGTGAATAGTATAGCCATCACCCTGCTTGAATGGCTGGTAATGAGGTTGTGATGTACCACAGGGTAGTTCCTCATTGTATAGATATAGCTGCCCACTACTGTGTGACACAAGGAACAAGTTTGAAGAACCTGGTACCCACCGTATACACGTTACTTTTGTTTTGTCAATAAGTCTCTGAAAAAAACCAAAACAATACTATTTTTAGTAAAAAAAAAAGAAAAAATCAATCAGAATGTTCTATAACAATTGATGTACAATAGGTAATACAACAACAACCTTAGATTACAATAAATCACTTACATATTTAAGACAGAAATGAACTACCACTAGTCATTTCTGTGATCTAGTTTTTTTTTAGAGGTTAAGTTACTACACATACAAGCCTCCTGGTAATAAACCTTATTTCAAAATTTTCATTCTCTAAGCACTCTACAGATATAAAGCCTGGAACTTTTATTAGTTAACCTGTTGAAAAAAAAGAAGCCTATTTTTGGACCCCGAAGCAGTTTCACATTCCAGCATATTCCTCTCTTCAGTCAATAATTTTTAGCTTTTCTCTGCTGGAATGGTTTGGTTTTGGACTGATGTACCACTCACATGCACCCTTCATCTGTTTCAATTGAGGAAACGAAGAAAAACTAAGTATTCATTAGAATCTAGAAGTAATATACGAAATCTATGGGTAATGGAAGACACCAATCTTGGGTATTTATAGTTGAAACCAAGACGTAAACAAGCTGGAGAGTGAGGGCATTGTGAAAGTAATTACAGCAAAAAGAATGATGTGGTTTTGTTGCATATACAGACAATAGGGAGGTTATAGGTAAATCAATTATATAAATCAAGACACAATACGTATATCAATTACTACAAAGTATCTGACATATCTACAGGAGGGAGTGGGGGGGGGAGTGGTTGATGATGCTAAGAGGCATCAGAACTTATGAAGAAAAGATAAGACTGAGGGTGAAGTTGTAACGGGACAAAATTTGTATAACCATTTTCTATAACAATTTTCTAAAATACTTATTGTAATAAAACGTATCTGGTTAGAAGTATAGCAGTGGGGGGTATACGAGAATCAAATAAGGTAACGAAATGAAGCATATGTGATTCATACTGTGTAGTGCGAGGTGGACAGACGATGGCCATATAAGGCAAAGAATGCAGCAAATTGAATTCAAAGTAACTAGTGAATCACCAGTTAATCATTTGTGTATGACAAACAGCCAGTCACCAGGGGGGGACGTTGGTGGAATACCACCTGAAACCAGTTTAAAGGGCGCAATTGAAATGGAAATCTGGCGTGGTCATGCCAGCAAAGTCCCCAGTCTAGAACTCACCATCGGATGATCTACATAGCACCGTACGGTCGTGTTATAACAGTGGCCTTGGGCATGTACGGTAGGCCAAAGCAGGCATGGTAGGCCTACCGAAAAGTGTGTTTGAAAATGTAATGAAGCAGTAAAAACCTTTTAAAATAACAAGTCAGTGGAAGTGACTATGATCTGAGTGTTTCGAACCTAGATATTTCGGCGTTTTATCGAAAAAGTGTCGTGCAACAGGTGGTGCAACAACTGTGGGACCACGTGCAGGTAAGTAACTGTGAAACATAACTGTAACACAAATAATTGGCCAAAATTACTTAAAATTGTATATAAATTGCTATTTTATTTTTTAAACAGAATGTATCAAAACTAAAAAGAGAGCTCAATAAAAGGGGGGAGGGTAAATAGAAAGAAAGATAGAGAGAGAGAGTGTGAGAGAAAAAGGGGGGAGAGAGAAAGACAAAAGTACTGATTTGCGTATTGCATATTTTCTTTGTATCTTATAATTTTTTATATGTTATAATTTTTGTTTTAAAACTTTTCTTTGTGTTGTAATTTTGATCGGACTACAGTAAAAAAAAAAAAAGAAATTAATTGTTTTTATCTAAATAAAAGATGATTGTGTAGTACTAATAATGTGTTAGTACAGTAGAACCTCATTATAACGGACTAATTGGGGCTAAAGGTTGTCTGTTGTAATGAAAGTCCGTTATATAACAAATAAGTCTTGTCAGGTCCTATTTACATCAATAAAACTCGGTAAATTAGTATAAAACATGTTTATTTTTACTTGACATCATTTTACATTGCATACACGACAAATGAGATCATACTGTTCATATTTACATTATAGACCAGAATTGAAACTTTATATACATTCTATTCTTTTATTCTCTTGAACAAGAAGGGCCTGGTTCATTATTTGATGATATTTGTCATTAGGTTATTACTACTAACATTAACTGTTGAAGAAAGTATTGATTTTTTGTTGTGTTTGTTTGTTATTTATTTCATTGGTCAGTAACTGACGAAGATGCCGCAAGTGTTCATAGTAAACAAACACATTTTCATTTTTTGATTGTTCAACATATTCAGTGACAAAATTTAAATGATCTTTCACTTCACTCACTTTTATTGTTGCCTGAGTATTGTCTTCCTCCTCGTCCTCCGAAGAGTCGTCTTTCTCAGTGCCACTGCCAACAATTTCCTCTTCCGTCAACAAGTGGAATCCAGGGTCATATTCATCTTCTTCAAGCCAGGTCTCCACATCTTCCAATAAAACTTCTTCCTCCCCTCCTCTTTGCAAAGTTTTACGGAAATCTTCTGTCTCACAATTTTCTATTTCTAAACATGCTTCTTCATTCTTTAACAGTTTTTTTCCATGAGTGCACCAAAGTAGTTGGTTTAATTTCTTTTACAGCATCAGCAAAGTTGTGAATCATAGATCGAATGTTGTAGTCCTTCAAGTTTTGAAGAGTCTTTTGGCCCCTTCTATTTCTTCAGCAGCGGATGGCTCATCAACTTCTAAGATTTCATTGAGAAATTTTTTTTCTATAAAGCCGCTTGGCAGTATAAATTACTCCTTGGTCCATGGGCTGAAACACGGATGTTGTGTTTGGAGGCAGGAACTTGCACTTTACCTTCTTGTCTCGACTGCAGAGTTTGTCAACATCAGGGTGGTGGTGCGTTATCCAAAAGAACCAAAGCTTTTATTTTTTCTATTGGAATGTTCAACATTTCCATTTGGTGGTTTATAATTGCTGGCACAGCTTTCTTATGAAACCAATCACTTGTTATTTCAGTTGTAAACCACGCATTTCGGGAACTATAATAGTGAACTGGTAAATTGTCCATCACATTTTTAAGTGCCCTTGGTTTTTTGCTTTTACCAACGATAGCAGGTTTAAGCATATGAGTGCCGTCTCCATTTGAACACAACAAAACTGACACACGCACCTTGCTGACTTTTCTACCAGGCATAGTTTTTTCGGCTTTTGAAGCTTGTGTATTGTCAGGTAGAATTCTCCAAAACAAACCTGTCTCGTCAAAGTTATAAATTTGGCTCAATTGATAACCTTCTTTTTTAATCAAATCGTCTAATTCTTTTATAAAAGGCTCAACAGCTTCAAAGTCTGCGCTAAGAATTTCCCCACTAATCTTCTTGTTTGAAATGTTGTGACGTCGACGAAACCTAAATAGCCAACCAGAGCTCGCTTTAAACTGTTCAAGTCCCATCTGTTTGGAGAGTCTTTCAGCAGCCGCTTGAATTTCAATTCCTCTAACAGTCATTCCACATGAACAAAGCTGAGAGAACCACTTGTAGACTGCATCATCCAGTGTTGCCATAGAAGGCAGCCGCATACGCTTAGCTGCAGTCTTCTCCTTTTCTACATTGAACTTGAGAACAAAGTTACGAATGCCATTTCTTGATTTTTTAATGTCCGATACGGTTTGTTTTGTGATTTCATACTCACGACAAATGCTAGAAACAGACGCTCCTTTTTCTATAATGGAGAGTTTATCCTGCCTTATGCTTCCGTTTCTGTCCTACACTTGGCTTACTTAATGACATGATTAGAATAAATTAAAAAAAGTTATAGGCAGGACATGTAACTGTGCGCGACAAACAACTGAACAATACTGACCAGTAGTGGTGGGAGTGAAAATATACCTGGCTAAGGCGTTAACCTTTCTTTGTTTTCAACTCCCTTTTCCTTACCATTCAAACAAACAGTTTCCTGTATTTGTTGTTATTATCTCAACAGTTAATTCCCAAACCAGTTAATCCAATGGTGGATTGGGGTTGGGTTTTAACTTTCAACGATTTATAACTGACAAGGGTGTTTGTCTCTGAACACTGTCATTCGGCACTAGCGGGCAGACGTGAGTCATTCCGGTGCATTGACTTAGTTACTAGGGGGTGGGGGTACGACGTAAAAGAAGTCCGTAGTAACGGGGTCCGTTATAACGAGGTTCTACTGTATAATTATTACGCCAAACTACCCATAACCTTATTTCTGTATCAAGAGTTCGTCTGAACGACCCTGGAGTTTTTTATTTAAGGGAGTTTAATTTTAAGGGAAAGAGAAAAGAGGAAAGTACTGATTTGCGTATTGCATATTTTCTTTGTGTCTTATAATTTTTGGGTCTAAGAAATTTGTTCTTGTATTACACTAGTAAAAAGAAAATAATTGTTTTTAATAAATGAAAATAAGATTTTTTTGTCATAATCATGTATTTGTATAATTATTACGCCACAATACCCATAACCTATTCTCTGTATCAACGAGTTCGTCTACGCGACCCTGGAATAGTTTTTATATAAGGGAATTTTATTTATTTTCTAAATTATTTCTTTGGGGAGAGTGAAATGGTTTCCTTATTTCCTCCTGAAAATATGGTGGCGACCCGGTGAGTACTTTGGGAATCTTCTGTTAAGGTAAGTCGTAAGGTAGTAGTAATCGGGGGTAAGTGTCTTCTTGTGCTTTTTTTTTTACAGTTACAATTGGTAACCCTGCCAGGATGCTTATATAAGTTAGGCCTACTTGAAGTACAGAGATAGGTTTTGGGTAATGCGCTTTTTGTATTGTTTGTATAAGTTACGAAGTGTGTATGATTATAGGTCATGGGATATAAGTTATAATATAACACATTGTATTGAAAAAAATTTTATATATAAAATTTTGTTGATGTAATTCATAATTAAGATGGCAGTTAACGAGAATGAAGTTAGTTTAACTGACACTGCCATAATGAGCGACTCTGGGGCACATTCAAGCCCGGTGTCAACAAAAGAAAGTAGTAGACTGAATGAGGAAATAATGATTTTTTGAGTAACATGATGAATAATATTAATGAAAATTCACAAAAACATTTTAATGAACTAAGGGGTGATATAATGAAATAAAAGAACACAAAATGTAAAATTTAATGAAATGAATACCAGTTTAGTACAACAGTTCGATAAGCGTTTGGGTGCTATTGATGAGCGCATTGATATTATCTATAAAAAAGCGGAGGGGTTGACTAACGAGTTAAGAGAACAACGGAGAAGCAGAAAAAAGATACAGATAAATTAAATGAGAACAAAGAAAGCAAACTAAATCAGGTAATAGATGACAAGGTAAGTGATGATGTTAGTGTAAATGATAACTATAACGATATGACGAATAATAATGATGATATAATTAAAAATGTGGTATCAGAGAATTGTATGTTGACTAATGGTAGTGATGATGAGAGTTTAATGGGAGTAGAAGTTAGTGGTGAGGTGATAGTTGTTAATGAGATTGAGAGAGTGTGTGAAATGGGGTTAAGTGAGAGGTTAGGTGAGTATGTAGGGCAGAGGGGAAATTTTCCCTGTGTTTTAAGTGGAGTAAAGACTCCACATGTGGTTTTTGAGGACAAAGGTTCCTCCAGAGGTTATGTGGGAGACATGGTGTCTCCAGGTGGTTCCCTAATTTTGTGTGTGATATACCTGGTAAAGCCAGGACGTGGTTTAATGATTTTGTGGTGCCCTTTGCATGGAGTGAGGTAGTTCTGGGGGGTCGTGATAGGCGTTATAATGAGTAATGGAGAAAAAGAGATAGAGATTTTTATGTTAACAGAGATTATAAAGAACTGGTGGAGATTTTAGATATTGAGAGAGGTGAGAAAACTGACTTACCTTGTGATGTAATTGGTGCAGCAGTAGATGATGATAATGTTGATGATATTGATGACTTACCTAGTAATGAGATTGGGGGGTAAAACTAGTGTAGCAGTAGATGATGATGATGATGATGATGATATTGTAACCTACCTGATTGTGACAAATAATCCTAAGGTTGACTTGACTATACACGATGTTGATAAGGTATATGATGTAATAATATAGAATAATCCTGTGGGTTATTATAGTATTGTGGTAGAACATGAGAATTTAAATAGTTATTATGTTAAAAGAGGTAAAATGATTTGATCAGACGATACAGAAATGTGAATGGGTAATATAAGACTAATCTTACATGATGGGGGTTAAACATATGTTGTTGATGGACATTTAATTATTTGAGTTTAAGGGTATTAATACTTGGCTTGATAATGTAATGATTTTGGGAGAACAATGACATTTTATGTGAAGTAGATTGTATATAAATCTGTAATGGGGTTTAATGTATTATGTATTAGGTTATGTTGTTGTTATTATACGGTATCTGAGGATACATTCTGTTGTGTGGATATTGTATTTTGTATAGTAATGTTTATAATTTTGATTGAATAATTGACATTATGTTATTAGAAATTTTATTATGGAATTAAATTAATTTGAAATGGTTAGAGATGGGAATTTTAGTAAGAGATTTGAAATTATTTTTTAGATTTGAGAATTTTATAATGAATTATAAATAATTAAAATTTTATAATAGAAATGTTTAATAGAAAATCTGAGCTGATGTTTCTATGTGACATTCCAATTTGAAAAATTTATTTTAAGGTGATGCATTTATGAGATATATAACATGGTTTTATAAAACATTTATTTGGTTTGTAATGAGGTATTTGAGAGATTACAAAATATAGTATGGGGTATTTGTGGTCTATGTATTTTTGTATAATCATATTTTGTATTGTTATGCGAAGCACAAGTTAATGTGAATGTAATCATGAATTGTAAATCAATTTTGATTTTTTTTTTACAGTTACAATTGGCGACCCTGCCAGGATGCTTATATAAATATTTTTATATTAGTTAGGCCTACTTGAGATACAGAGATATGTTTTGGGTAATGGCGCTTTTTGTATTGTTTGTATAAGTTACAAAGTGTGTATGATATGTTATAATATCATATATAGGATATGTTATTTGGGTTATGGGATATAACTTGTGTAGAATAATTTTTATATATAAAAAACATTGTGTTGAAAAAATTTTTATATATAAAAAAAAAACACAAGAAGACACTTACCCCCGATTACTACCATCTTACGACTTACCTTAACAGAAGATTCCCAAAGTACTCACTGGTTCGCCACCATATTTTCAGGAGGGAATATGGAATCCATTTCACTCTCCCCAAAGAAATAATTTAGAAAATAAATTCCCTTACATAAAAACTATTCCAGGGTCGTCTAGACGAACTCGTTGATATAGAGAATAGGTTATGGGTATTGTTGCATAATAATTATACTAACACATGATTATGACAAAAAAATCTTATTTTCATTTATTAAAAACAATTATTTTCTTTTTACTATTGTAATACAAGAACAAATTTCTTAGACCCAAAAACTATAAGACACAAAGAAAATATGCAATACGCAAATCAGTACTTTCCTCTTTTTCTCTTGCTCTTACCCCCTTTTTCTCTCACACTATCTCTCTCTCTATTTACCCCCCTTTTTATTGAGCTCTCATTTTAGTTTGATACATCTTGTTTAAAAAATAAAATATCACTTGATATACAATTTTAAGTAATTTTGGCCAATTATTTGGGTTACAGTTATGTTTTACAGTTACTTATCTAGCACGTGCCCACAGTTGTTACACCACCTGTTGTACGACACTTTTTTAATACACAGTTAATACACCAAAATTACGTTTTTAAGACTGTTTTATCATCATCACTGCCGCTACTTTATAGTTTTAACAAATTTTGCACTGTTCCACTACATTTCACTACTCTTTGGTAGGCATACTGTAACTGTTTCGGCCTACCGTAAACACCCGAGGCCACTAAAAGCAAATATGTGTGTCCTGTATGTTGGATGACTGCAGCCTGGGCCGTTACATGGGCTCTGCAATAGTGTCTCAATGTGAAAAACTCCGCTTGCTGTGACGCCTTCAAAACCAGTTTCAGGCGGATTCCCACACCTCGTCCTGTCCTGTTGCCAGCTGTATTGTCGCATTCAAATGACTAACCGGTGATTCACGGGTTACGCTGAATCCAAGTTGCTGCATTCATCACCTTACACGGACATCTTTTGCCCCCTCTACACTTCTACACTATGAACCAGATACGCTTTGTTACAATAAGTTTTAGAAAATTGTTATACAAATTTTGTCCTGTTACAAAGTGAATTATCACAACCACTGGTGCTGCTGAGTCAAAACAACAACTACAATTCCAATGGAAATGCAGTTAGGCCATGATGGTGATAATGATGATATATATGCTGAACCAATTCAGCAGATAACAGTAAAAAACCTTAGCCTGAAAATATCTGATGGAATGTAAAAAACCTTTTAGGATCTAGATTTATGGAAGCATGTAACCACATACAATTAACCTAAACCTCTTTATCACATACAATTTACACATACAATATAAAAAACTAAAGTTAAAAAATCAAACATAAATGTCATTATGGTTTTTAATTACTAAAGGTAAAAAACAGAGTAAAACTCTTAAGCTTCAGTTAGATTTTTAATACTTAAAAATTAGTACAAGGGAAGCAAGGGAACTTATCAAACTTATAAAATGCTGTTATGAAAAGAAAAGGACAAATCCTTACACGGATTAGGTTGGTTACTCTGTTGTGATATCACGTGGTTTTTGATATTTACACAGACCTTTACTCCATGGAAATTTCTGCTTTGGGATTGTAGTGATCTCATGGTTTGTTTTAATTTCTTAAGTTAGTGGAATACATTATATTAATCACATTTGTAGTTCACTCATTTTGGAAAATTTTTTTGTTTTCACTTCTCTGTTGTAAATTTTGCCATACATGTATATTATGTAATCTGAAATTTTGGCTACTGAAATGGTGTTTTTAAAAAATACATGTTGTTTGTACTTTTATGTATCTCAGTGTTTTTGTTGATTCTATATTTTCAATGTTTTAATGTCCAAAACGTTTGTACTTCCTGCTTCTATATGAATGTTAAAACTAAGCTTAAAACTATGCAGGTAGGCTGTTATTATTATTATTACTACTACATACAATAATATTGCAGATATTAGCCATTCTTTCAGAAACAATTCCAAACACATTTTGACCTCTACAAATTTGAGTTCATCTTCAGGTATAAATACCTTTTTTTAATTGTTTTCTACCACAAAAGGGCTTAAGCAAGGGTTCAGCTTGTCACCTACCCTGTTTAAAATATTGTTACGATGGTGTACTTGATCATCGTAGGTACAGTGGAAAACAAAACAAGTACAAGACACCAATTAAGTCACTAATCACCAGCTTTAATTTTCACAGTTAACAGTTAGTAATTAACAACACAGTCTCTTATAACAAGTCAAATAAAAATTGTTCACACGCAAATAAATGTCAACTAATATTAAAACACAATTGTATTATAATATACCGTCCGATTATAAAACACAACACTTACCTAATAACCATTTTAACGCGCACAGTAATATCGCCCGACAGTACACTCGGACCGCACTGTAAATATATTGCCACTATACTGAAACTTAAGGCTGCTGGCGCCATGTATTTATACCTCTGCTCAAGACTAGAACATTCCAAATTGTGTCAGTGTGAACTACGTAATTACTTGCGGCCTTGACACAGTTCACGCCGCTGGGGGCTTCGAGAAAACTCTCGCGAATGCGTCTAGAGTCATGTATGCCATCACGCACATTAGAGCGAGATTTTTCTGGCACATTCGACAAACACGTAGATTGTTCTGTGATGTCGTAACACTCCCCCCTCCTTAAGCATGTTCGTCCCAAACTGGCAAACCATCTCTTAAGTAGTTCTTAGCCAGGCAATTTAGGTGGACAACCTTGAACTTTCGCTGTCCTTCCTGTTGAATCCGATAAACAACATCGTTGATTCTTTTTTTCACAGTGTAGGGTCCTTCCCAGTTAGACTGAAGCTTAGGTGAGCAACCACGACGGCGCTTTGGATTGAACAACCAGACCTGATCTCCTTCTTGAAAACCCACACTATTGCTGCGAATGTCATACCGAGTTTTCATTTTATCGCTGGCAATCTTCAGCCGTCCTCTTACCAAGCGATTCATTTCTCGCAGTTGGTTTTCTAATTGCGAGGAAACGTTCTGCGGCTCTTGGGACTGAGTCTCAGGTGATCCGAACATTAAGTCCCCAGGAAGACGAATCTCCCGCCCAAACACCAATTTTGCTGGAGTCATGCCGGTTGTGTCGTGTAATGATGATCTATACGCCATGAGAAATAGTGGTATATGAGGTGTGATCAAAAAGTAATGAGAATTTTGACATTTTCTTACAAAGAATTTATTCAATCTTCAATGTTTATCCTGCCCCCTTCAAAGTAGTCTCCCTGTGATATTATACACTTATGCCAATGTAGCTTAAGTTTGTGAAACACTGTTGGAACGCCTCTTTAGGTATCACCTTCAGCTCAGCCTGCGATTTTGCCTTTATCTCATCTATTGTTGAAAACCGTCCTTTTAGTGTCCTTTTGACCTTGGGAAATAGGAAAGAGTCACAGGGAGCCATATCTGGAGAATAGGGTGGGTTGCGGCATCACAACGGTATTGTGTTTCGCTAAGAACTCTTGGATAAGTAAAGCAGAATGCGCTGGTGCATTGTCATGGTGCAAAATCCACGAGTTGTCTCTCCAAAATTCGGGCCGTTTTCTCCGAATTGCCTCACGCAAATTGCGTAACACCTGTAGGTAGTACTCCTTGACTGTACGACCTGACGGTAAGAATTCATGATGAACAATTCCGTTTTTTTCTAAGAACACAGTTAGAAGGACCCTGACGTGCTTTTTTTGGTCTTTGCTCCTCAGGAAACTTCCATTGGGACGATTGAGCCTTCGTTTCAACGTCGTAGCCATACACCCACGTTTTGTCACCAGTTATGAGTAATGACCTTTTTGAGTAAGTCTGGGTTGTCAGGGACGTCAGAAAGCATTTGATGAGCGATGGTTACGCGATGCTGTTTTTGCTGAAAATTCAGCAGTTTCGGAACAAATTTGGCTGCCACGCGTTTCATGTTCAAATCATTAGTAAAAATCGCTTCGCATGAGCCATACGAGATTCCTATTTCTTCTGTAACCTCTCTAATGGTGATTCTGCGATTGGTAAGCACAAGCGCTTTAACTTTTTCCACGTTTTCATGATTGGTTGATGAGCCCAGACCTTGCGTCGTCTTTGATGTCTTCTCGGCCTTCCTGAAAGTGTTTGTACCACTCATAAACGCGCGGTTGTGACATAGTATCATTGCCAAAGGCATTCTTTAACATTTTGAAAGCTTTGCTGCACTTAATTCCATTTTTAACACACAATTTTAGACAAATTCTCTGATCCGATATTTGACCACACAAAAAATCGCTGAACACACTGAAGTACGTCTGACTCATTCACTCGCCAAACACAAACTGAGCGTCGCAGCTTGCTTCCCACCTGATACATGCGTCACTGGCAGAACTACCAACTTCGAAAACAAAAATTACCTCTCTTAACACGATACAGTTCGCACAATTCAAAAATTATCGTTACTTTTTTATCACACATCGTATGTTGGTCCCAGACTGTTTGGTTCTCGTCAACAACCTTCGAAAGATGCTGCTCAAGTGTCCTATTGAATCTCTCAAGCATCCCGTCCGACTGAGGATGCACAGGCGTTGTCCTGGTCTTTCGAATTCCGAGTAGACGGCATAATTCTTTAAACACTCCTGATTCAAAATTTCTCCCTTGATCCTGTGACGCAGCGAAACGAAGATCTGCTCTCGGCGCCAGCCAAGACGTGACACGAGAAAGCGAGGCGAGCCAATCAGGGGATCAGCAGCCGAGACGTGACCATCTAACGTGCTCAAGGCTAGCCAGGCAGGGATCAGTGGCGCTCTTATAGGTTCATGACACACGACCTGTCAGGGCATAAAAAGAGCGCTGCTAGAAAAGTTTGGCGCACTTCATTGGACGTCGTGAAGCCAGCCGGAAGAAAAGGAAGAAGGAAAAATGGAGAGCCAGTGATGGAAATCAACTGGGACAGAAGCGGGCTCTACATACCGCTGCCAAAAGAAGAGGACCGCAGTACGCCCGGAACAGCGGATGCAGCCGCCGAACATCACAGCGCGGCTCGGGCGGCGTATGCAAATGATGTAGCGTCCTCGACAAATGGTCCTTTTAAGGACCATAAAAACGATAGTGTGTACGATTGGTGCCATTTGTCCTGTAACAAGTGGCGCCCAACGTGGGGCACCGATCATCTTGCAGATGCAAGATCCAGCCACGCCAGAGAGCTACCAGCTGGCACACAAAACAACATGGCGCCCAACAGCGACACCCAGCAGGACACCGGGTTCGACGTAGAGCAAGGCTTTGCACAATTCGCCGCAGCTCTGAGGTGCACGTTGCCACCGGTGATCACCGCTACATACCATGGCCTCAAGTACGAGGATCCAGAACGATATCTTCAACTGCTAGAGTGACAGCTGCGGGACTACAGAGTCCCACCGGAACAGTGGGCGGATTACGCAGTGCGGCAGCTCCGAAGAGAAGCTGCCACGTGGGCAGAGAGATACATGGGATTGCAGATAAATTGGCCTGAGTTCTGCGACCGCTTCCGGCATCACTTCTGCGGGACGCAACGCGATGCAGAGCTGCTGGCCGAGCTGTACGGTCAAACGCAGCGGCAGGAATTGGCGGAAATCTTCATCCTGAGAAAAATCACGTTGTTTCGCCGTCTGTATCCCGGAGGTGACGAGAGGACGAGCGTAGCCATGCTTACACAACAGCTGCAGCCTTGCCTTCGACCAGCGCTGAGGTTCCCGCCGCCTACAACTTTGGAGGAACTTTACAACGGGCAATGAGCATCGAGGCGGACTTGGATCAAGATAGTCGTGCGCGAGGTCTTGGATGGCTCTGCTGAAAACTCCCTGGATCGAGTAGGGGGGTCGAAGCAGTGTCGATCGGCCTCAAGCACGAAAGAGGAACAAAGAATGAACAGCCTAACGCCCAAGTGCCGCTTCTGCCCGGGAAGACACTTCCATCGGGACTGCCCTGTGAAGAACCGGCAGGGAAAGACCAAGCGCCCCGGTAAATAGCCCACTGGGGCGCGTGAACCAACTAGGTATGGACATACCGCGCATTCCAATAGAGATCGCCGGCCAAAAACTGACCGCAGCCTTGGACTCCGCCGCAAACTGCGACTTCGTTCGGGCCGGTCTGCTGCCCGGAGGAAGGAAGACGGAGCCCCGAGATGTCCAGCTAGCGCTACACGGTCAGCAATGTCAATCAACGACCGCCGTCGTCGCAGACATTGTAATTGGAAGGCTCGCGTCCACCACCAGTCTGCTAGAAGTGCCCGGACTGCAAGAAGTTTTGCTGGGCCATCACTGGCTCACGGCAAACCAAGCAGTTGTGGACTACCGACGGGGCTGCCTTCACATTGGCAGCCAGAACCGACAGACTGTCTTCTGGAATGACCGCACGGAGCCCGAGGAAGAGGACATTGAGGAAGCTAGCCTTCAAACGTCAGCAGGTGGCCGACACCGTAAACGGCTTTTGGAAATGTTACACCGTCATCGCAGTTTGTTCTCCTGTGGCCCGCTCCGCACCACATCTGTGGCCAAGCACGAGATCCAGCTGAAAGAAGGTAGCCAGCCATTCCGGCTCCCAATGTACCAGTACTCCGACGAGAAGAAACGCACCATCCGGAAACAGGTAGAAGAGATGCTGAGGCAGCGTATCATTGAACCGGCCACCTCGCCATACAGCTCTCCGGTGGTGATTGTGAAGAAGAAGGACAGCACACCCCGGTTCTGCGTGGACTTCCGGAGGCTGAACGATCAAACCGAGGATGTGGACTCACCACTGCCGCTGATATACGAAACAATCAAGGACCTCAGCGGGGCCAAAGTCTTCTCGACCCTAGATCTGAAGAGCGGCTACTGGCAAATTCCGCTGAGGAAGAAGCAAAGAAGTACACAGCATTCTCGGTGCCTGACGGAGGTCGCTACCAGTTCCGGGTGATGTGTTTGGGCTGAAGAACGTGCCCAGCACCTTCCAACGGCTGATGCAGGATGTTTTTATGGGACTATTACGGGAGTGCTGCCTCGTCTATCTGACGACATCATTGTCTACTCCCCCGACTGGGAAACGCACCTGCGACACCTGGATCAAGTCTTGGAAACGCTGCAGATGCACCAGCTGACCTGCTCACTCAACAAGTGTCACTTCGGCCGGGAAGAAGTCACCTTTCTGGGCCACGAGATTACTCCGGACGGCAACCTCCCGCAGCAGCAACATCTCAGAGCGATCGAAGACCAGCCGGCCCCCAGCAACAAGAAATAGCTGCAACGCTTCCTGGGAACCTGCAACTGGCTGCGAGAGTACATCCCCTGCTTCGCCATGATTTTAGAACACTTAACGGACCTGCTGCAGACAAGAAAGTGGAATTGGGATGACACAACGCAGCGAACCTTCAAAGAGGTTAAGGCCGCTTTCCGGCAGCCGTTAAAACTCTCACGACCGGATTGAGACTTGCCGATGTTTCTGCAGACCGACGCCAGCCAAAAGGGACTTGGAGCGGTGTTTTATCAATGCACTGAAGCCGGATAGGCGTATCATCTCATACGCCAGTGCCAAGCTCCACGAGGCAGAGAAGAACTACCACTCCAACGAACTGCAGTGCTTGGCAGTCGTCTGGGCCATCAAGAAATACCGGCCATACTTGGAGGATCACCATTTAACCATAAGGACCAACAACAAGGTGCTAACTTGGCTGAAGCAGGTGACGGGGCAGAAGACAAAGTACGCTCGCTCGGCTCTACTGATACAGAGCTTCAAATTCACCGTCGTCCACTGCCCGGGCAAGGAGAACGAGTTGCCGGACTTCCTCTCGAGGGAACCTGGGCTTGAAAATACCGCCGGCGTCCAAGAAGAACCACGGATGCAGCCTGAAGAGAGGCCACTCTGCAGTGTTGCGGCAGCTGCACCGCGACTACAAAGAATCACGGCTGTCGGTATCCATCAGGCAGTGAAGCAGGCACAAGAAGGCGACCAGTAGTGCCAAGCGTTGAGAAACGACCCTGCGGCGGCTACAGTGAGAGGATACGGGTAGACAAGGGCCTAGTTTGGAAGGACAGACGCAACCAGGAACCAGGATTGTACGTGCCGCCGAGTGTCCGCATGGAGGTCATCAGGCACTTCCACGACTCCCCTGAAGCCTGTCATCCGGGGGCCGAAGAAACGTTTCGGGCCATTGGCAAGGACTTTGTCTGGACCGGTCTAACCATTGATGTCCGCAGATACGTCCTGAGTTGCAGAATATGCGCCCTACACAAGCGCGGCGCAAATCCCGAACAGGACCAACAGCGACCTCACCGACCCAGGAGATGTTGGAATACTGTCGCCCTGGACGTCATGGGACCATATCCGCTGACTCGAGCTGGCAACCGGTACATCGTAGTGGTCACGGATATGATGTCGAGATGGGTGGAAGCAAAGGCGGAAGCAAGGCGGACGCCGACACCATTATCCGCTAGCTGGAGGAAGAAGTGTTCCCTCGTTGGGGATACCCAGAGGTGTTGCTCACCGACAACGGGAAGCCGCTCACGGGCCACACGTGGAAGCAGATGTGCGACGCACATACGACCGTGGACTACAGCCAACTACCATCCCAGGGCGAACCTGACCGAGCGGCGCAACGGTGAGATCAAGAAGGCGCTGCGGATCCCGCTCCATGACTGCAAGGACCATGGCAACTGGGACAAGCGTTTGCCGGCGGTTCTGTTCTCGTTGTGGAATCGTGCAAACGCCACCACTGGAGTGACACCGAGCGAGCTTCTGCTGGGCAGAGACCTACGGCGACCCGGTGACTGGAGCTGACCACACGATGAACAGGATGTCCGGCCAATTGAGGAACGAGAAGAGGCAGCCAGGTCACACCAGACGCAGTATCAGCAGCGGCGGAATCTGGAACGGAGGACACAGGACCCTACACTGGCCATAGGGCAGCTGGTGTACGTCAAGAGCCACGCCGGACCAGCCAAAGGACGGAGATACCCTGGATGGGAGCTAGCCTGGGACGGTCCCTTTAGCGTTGCTGCAACCCTTGGCGGGCAGATTTACACAGTGGAGAAGGACGGACGCCCATACAATGTTCCACCGCCAACGGCTCAAACCCGCCGGAGAAGAACAGCGGGCTGGGCACCGGAGAGCATTCAAGACCTGGGGGAGTTGTGACGCAGCGAAGCGAAGATCTGCTCTCGGCGGCAGCCAAGACGTGACACGAGAAGGCGAGGCGAGCCAATCAGGGGATCAGCAGCCGAGACGTGACCATCTAACGTGCTCGAGACTAGCCAGTCAGGGATCAGTGGCGATCTGATAGGTTCATGGCGCACGACCTGTCAGGGCATAAAAAGAGCGCCGCTAGAAAATTTTGGCGCACTCCACTGGACGTCGTGAAGCCAGCCGGAAGAAAAGGAAGAAGGAAGAATGGAGAGCCAGTGATGGAAATCGACTGGGACAGCAGCGGTACTGTACTTCCTTCTGGAATAGAGAACACTTCTTCGGGCTGAGCTTCAGTTGGGCACCGTGAATTCTAGTTAGAACCTCCTTAAGGTTTTCCAAACAGTCTCTGAAAGTATTCCCGATGACTATGACATCGTCTAAATAAACAAGGCAAGTTTTCCATGTCAGGCCTCGGAGTACCAGGTCCATCAATCTTTCAAATGTTGCGGGTCATTAGTCCAAATGGCATGATGTTAAATTGGAATAAGCCACTTGGGGTCGAGAAAGTGGTCTTTTCCTTGTCTTCTTGATGAAGACCCACTTGCCAATATCCACTCTTCAGGTCCAATGTGGAAAACTACTGTGCTACGGACAACGTGTCGAGTGTATCGTCAACGCGAGGCAATTGATAGCAGTCTTTCTTTGTAACATCATTTAACAATGGTGCAGAAACACAATCCACCATCCTTCTTCGCTACCAGCACTACAAGAGAAGACCAAGCACTTGATGAAGGTTCGATTACTCCCTCTGTCAACATGTCCAGTACTAACAGAGACATTTCCTCTTGTTTAGATAATGGAGGCCTTCGTGGGGGTTGGCTAACAGAAAAAGGCTGCACAACATCAATGTAGTAAAAAAAGAGACAAAACAGAGGGAGTATGTCTATATGAGAAGGAAACTATGTCTATACATATATTTACTATGTTTGAAATGGAAGGATACAAGAGATGTTTTAACCTGTCATCTCTTGAGAGATACAAGGACCCTGTCAACCTGTCACAAAGCTATAGCTACTGAGCTGGCAGTTCGTGGTAAAGTGGGTGATCAAAAGAAGACTGTACCAGATGTTGTCTTAGACTGGTGTAGACTGAACAGATCAGATGGTAGCATATTACTAATTCAAAAAACGAATGACATGGTGGAAAACATTTTTTACACCCATAACAAATGCCTACATACTTTTCAAAGAGAAACAACAAGAAAATAGGAAGGAAAAATTTATAATTGACTTAGGTGAGTCATTTATATTTTATAGGACTAAAGTAGAGCAAACTGCCTCTTCTATTAGCAAGAGACTATATGGGAAGCACTTTGCTAAAAAATGCCAATGACTGAAAAAAGGGGAAAATCCAACTCAAGTTTGCAAGGTGTGTTTAGAGAAAACAAAAATGAAACAGGAAAAGCCGGAAGAAAGGAAAAAAGTTGGTGGTGCCTTGACTGTAATGTACCTTTATGATGTACGCCAGAATGTTTCCATTGTACCACACAGTTGACAGTTACCTCTAGAAACAGGGCATTCCAATTTTTGTATTTTCTAAAAAAAATTAACATTTTGAAAAAATAGTGTTATTTTATTTGTAAATTAGTCAACATATTAATGATATATTTTAATAAAGAAATGTATGCATTTTTATTTCATATGGAGTACATGTATCGTATTGGCCTGAATATAAGACGATTTTTTCCTTAAAATGGCCTTCCAAAAACCATACCCATCCTATATGCGCAACCTAATGTTTAAGTACCTGCAAAAGTCTACCTTACTTTGTATCATTCACCAGCTGCACAAGCTTGCCATGTGTGTAGTATACATAAACAGGTGCATATTATAATGAGCTCAACGTCAAGACAAGACAAATATTTCCAAAGTTTCACCACTGCATTCAAGTATCATATTGTGTCACAGTGATATTGTTCCAAATGATAGTCTGACACACGGAGTTCACAACCATCTTGTAATTGCTGCTGTGAGAGAAATATCTAAGTCCCTTTGGTGACAGGGGTGACATAGCTGAATACGTTTTACCACATTCATTGAAAGAATGTCTGTGAAACGTTATTTCCCTTAATCACTGACGAGTTTGAGGAATCTGTTTTGTTGAATTTACTTGTAGAATTTCTGCGAGACATTAGCCATCTACCCATTAGTTTGGCCTGATTCAGAGGACCTAAAACCTAAAACTGAAAATTTAATGACCTTGATAAATTTGTTTTCAAATATATTCATGAGAAACAAACCAAAGAAATCCAATATGCCAAGAAGTTATTAGAATGGAAGCACTGGAGGTGGCACATGAGTTGAGAATTTGAATAACTGAATTTAAGACAGACTGTAAATAATAGCGAGGTGTTTGGGTCTGTGTTTACAATGTTGCGCTACCCTTGTACAATGCCTACCTGCAGGTTATGCTGATAAATTCATCACCTGTCAGTAATGTATTATACAAGCGAGAAAAGCCCACAATAACCTGCTTGGCCAAATGGCAAATGCTGCCCAAACACCAGTGATTTCGATATTAATTAAACCAGTGTTACTGTGAACACGAAACTTGCAAAACTGGTTATAGTTAGATCTACAGTCAATGAGAAGTCATGCATTACTGTAACTGATGATACAGTGTCAGTGTCATGTGATACTAAGTAACTGATGATGGTGAAAAACATTCATCGTACATTATTTTGAAGTGAAAAATGCTCCCAAAGGAACACTTAACACCTGGGATTGATTTTAGAGCACAGCAAAAGCGGTAGATAATTGAAGAATTTATGGAAGATTGGCTTGAACTTGTTCTGGGATCTTGACCAGGTGCATGGTAAATGACATGTATGATAGAGAGGCACATTAATTCCTGATGATTTTCGTGGCCACTCAACTGAGAAAATAAAAAAACTGGTGCAGATCTTGTTAAATACAAAAATTACATAACAAAAACACCGATCTTGTTATAATCACTGGGGGAATAATATGCCAGCTTCAAGTTCTGGATCTGGTTGTTAATCAACCATTTAAGGACCACTTACAAAAGAACTATAGTGAAGTAATGGAAACCATCCACTGACTCTAACAAGCAAGTTGAAGAAAGTAAGCATGCAGCTACTGGTCCAGTGAATCCATTGTAAAGGGATATAAAATATTGTGTTTCTAATAATACCGATGGCAGTTAAGATGATGTTTTGTGGAAAGACTCCAGTTATGAATCTGATTCCTGTATTAAACGAGGAGGAGGAGATGAGGAAGAGTAGGAAATGAGGACGACTGGACTAAAAATAATAAGGTACTATATCACTTATAATGTCACCTTTAATATAAAATAGCCATATTTTTTAGTTTCACCTAAATTATGGTACTGAGATCATTTAATTAGCTTTCTCATATAACTTGTAAAAAACAGTTCAGGTTCGTATTACATGCAGGATCTTTTTTCTTGTGAAATGCCTTTGAAAATCTAGTGGCATCTTATATTCAGGTCAACATGGTATACGTGTAAAAAGTGTTAAGTAATACAGTGCCAGGGAAATAAACAAAATTGGCCAGTCTACAAGGAGTACACAGTAACTAAAAGCTCAGGATGGAAAGTGGTTAACAATAAACATTTTAAAACATCCAACATTACTAAGCACTGTCTGGGCAGGGAAGATGGCTAGGAGATTAACATTCCTCACGACCGCATGCACACTCACAGACCGCACAACAATATGCTGAGACCAGCTGCCTGACCACGCTAATGACTAACTGAAGACAGCCCACTATGAGGAGTCAAATTTTAATATTATGCATAAATTTTTAATTTTGTTCCTTAGATTTATTACTATGGTTGGTTTAATTAAAAATAAGTCCAAACATGAAACAATTACGACAAGATTAGTACAACTGTCCTTCATATAATTTTTAATAAGAAAACTTGTGTTCATTATTTTAGTTTTAAAACTAAGAGCTCATGTATGACAAGTAATATAATTTTCTAATTAAAACTCGGTGAACCTGAGCTGTTATATGAAAGTTAAAATAGTTCCACTTTATATTTTGTTAGATATACTCTACAGTTTTAATGAATTTATTTTATAATGGCTCAATGGAAGTTACACATTCAATGCAATTAAATTTGTAATTTTATTTATAACCAAATTCCATTGCATGTAAATTTTTGTCTGTTTAAAGCAATTATCAACCACTACTGAGGTGTTCGTAATTTGAAACTTTATATACATGTGTATATTATAATTGACCTTCATTGTTATAGATTTTTTCAGCTAAAGTAACAAATACTTTCCTACCTGCCTTCATATAATCTGTCCAATCAGAGAAGGACAAATGTACATATTAAAAATTATCTGAAGGACAGTTTTTACTAATCTTGTCATAATTACTTCAGGTTTGTACCTGATTTTACCATGTTGTACCAATTTTAAATGGTATCACGCTTAGTGATCAATGCAATTAACAAAATACAAAAGTTAGGCATAATATTAAATTCTGACTTATGATAGTGTCTGTATTCAGTGAGTCACAGCACTCATGCAGTCGGTTCCAGTCTATTGTTGTGTGGTCTGTCAGTGAGTATGTGTGTGTACGGTCAGTCAATCCTCTAGCCGCATTCCCTGTCTGGACATGATACATTTGATTATTTATCTTAAAATTATCAAAACTTTACACACTACTTGATGTATTTGACATGTGCATGTACACATGCATGTGTGCACATACATAAATATATTTTACGCTGAATTCTCATAAGTAGTAAGTCCTGAAATATTCTATACTTACTTCTTCATTATATAATTTGCTGAGCTCTTTCTTGATAGGATCAATCACCTGAACCTGTCCTGTTGAAAACCCTACTAGGAGTGATACTGTTTCATTTGTCATTGTCACTGTGTTGAAGTCATGACATGTTGGATTTGTTCCTTTATACATTTTCTTATCTACTGGTTTTGTCAAGTCAGCAGCCTGTAACATATGATAAATTTGTTCATATATTTAAAAAGCTGCCCTTTTTTACCCCTGTCAAGGTTTCCAGTTAATTATTATTACACTGAGTATTTTAAACATACAATTCACACACATTAATCTTATGCATTTTTCAATTTCTGCAGCTGACGAAGCCAGGTACCCACTAGGATTGCTAGATGTCATTACAGATAAAAAGGCCCAAGCTAAGATGGATTTGAAAATAGCGCACATGCGCCCACATTACCTATCCGTTTTATAATATACACCCATCGGCAGGTATGAATACAAATTAATTACTGTTACAGTACTATTATTCCAGAATAGATTACACTACAAGTATTGGCATTGAAACCTCCGATGATACAGACTGCTCTGTGAAACGTTCACCAGGTCTTAAGATAAAAAATTAAAATACACTTGCATAAGTTATCTATTCTTGAATAATGCCATAGACATATTGCAAGAAACTAAAATAATAATATTTACGTGAAAAGTAAAGATGACTTACACTATTATATAAATATTGCCCGAAAAAACAAAACCACAGACTGCCATGCACACAATAGTTAATGTCCTTGTAAGAATTATTCATTACTGAATTTCAGCGATTGTGTCTGTGCATACACACACTAACATATATATTAAAATGTCTTTGGATGTAAATTAAAAATAAAAACTCTATTTTAAAATGAAACATCAAACATGCAAATGTACAAATAACATAATTTTATTATTATAAATTTTTAGTTTATAACAGACATAAGATACCGACCTTCTTAAAACAGAATTACAAAATATGCATTATGTCAAGTTAGTTGAAAAATTCTGTAAACCACTTACAGCTGTTAGTAAAGTTCTTCGTATACTTGGTGTTCACTGAGAAGCATCACAGAGGTGACTGTATATCATTTCTCATACTGAACAAACAAAATAGGTTTTCAGGTTTAATTGAAACGTTTGTAATTACAAATGTTTGTAATTTATCTGTCTACTTGGGGAACATTTCACAATAACTTTTGAATGCATCAACCAATTTTTGTAAAACTGGGTTGAGGGTATCCGCATACCTGCACCGGTTGTAAAACCAGGAAAAGGTTTTAAAGTGACCCGCTGTCAGCATTTGTCACTGACATGTCTATTGTTATAGGCTTTGCTGGGGTTTCCAACAGTTACAAATGTATGTGGCTACTTCTAGCGGTTTTAGAGACATTTGTAGTGCATTTGTTGGTTAGTGTTGTGCAAATCTGTTCCTTACTGAACTGGAGTTCAAGTGTTAATAATTTTCGAGTTTTCATTGAAAAAAAAAAGCTTTTAGAAAATGTGTTCATGACTGGCATCTTCTTCTGGATTCAGTACAATGTGTAAAGTGTGAAGGTAACGTGTTAATAAATGTGAAAGGACAAAGAAACTTCACCTTTAGATGTGGTAGACGGAACTGTAGAGCTACAAAAAACATACGTGATAACACTTTTTTTCGGAATAGCGCGTATTTCTCCCTTATCTATATTGTGCGTATTAGTCGCTTGGATTTTAAAATATCCAGTTTGTCATTTCAAGGGAGGTCGACATAAACAGGAAAACTACGCGAAAGTTGATAAACGAGTTCAAGGAGATCCTTACTCTCTGGCTGATGGAGAACAGCTCAAAAATTGGCGGCCCAGGAGATATTATTGAAATAGATGAAAGTGTGTTGGGTAGAAGGAAGTATAACAGGGGGCGATTAACCAAAACTCGGTGGTTACTTGGGGGAATTTGCAGGAGAACAAAGAAGTGCTTCCTAAAGGTGGTGTAATTTTAGCTAACGTAGAACCAGGGACTACTATAGTTACAGATATGTGGCGCGGGTACAACTCGCTCGAACAATATGGGTATATACATTTGTCTGTGAACCATTCGCTTAATTTTGTATGTCCTCGCAACTCTGCTGTTCACACCCAAAGAAGAGTCGGTAGAATGTCTGTAAGTATATTTCAAACGTACTTAATTGAATATATTTGGAGAAATATGTTTTTTTCTGGAGAAGAACTGTTTAATGATTTTTTAGCGGCTATTCATTATTTTTACCCGCAATGTTTAAATTGAATATACAGTAATTTGTAGTTAATAAATTTAGATAGAAAGAAGTAAATTAGAAAAAACTAAAAATAAATAATATTAAAAAAATTAAAATAAATAAAAACAGATTAAATACATAGATAGGTTTTTAAATAGATGTAAGAAAATGACAAGGCCTCACTGGCCACTGTTAGTAAGTGAAACAATTGTTGTTTAAATACCAGTATCACCATTTCTCTCTTACTATTAGCGGCTGTGAGCATACTCTACACGAAAATATCTCTGCCTGCATGAAAATGTCTCAGGCCTCTGGAGGTAGCCATATACGTTTATAACCCTCGGAGAAACCACAAGCCTACATAACAACAGACGTGTCAGCGAACAGTATCATAAAATAACCTTTTTCTGGTTTTACAACCAGTGCAGGTATGCGGCGACTTCTAGTACCCTCAACCCATACAATTTTGCATGTGTATACATACTTTTACCCCACAGCCCCTGTCTTTGAGACAAACCCTTCCAAAATAGGGGAATAAAGGCAAAAATGTGGGGGCCTAAATTTTGAATCATAAAAATCAATGTGGGTTTAAAAGAAGTTCAACTAATATGTGAATATGGTTTCCAAAATCTGAAATATTTAGTTCGAAAATTTCTAAATATGGGACACCAGGCTCAAAACATGGATTGAAAGTTTGTGAAAATTTAACAAATCCTATCCAAGCATCAAATTCAAGAGAATTTTAATCAAAATCCAAAATACAGTCTTCAGTTTTAAACATTTCGACCCTTTAGGGCTCAAAAGAAGTATAACAGCTTTTTATTGTAAAAATCCATTCCAGAAAAAATGTTAACTTGGAGAACTGAGTGCAGTGTTACATTCAGGGGTATCATAAGCCAAAATTGGAAATAAATAAACATATTGAAATAATCAGTTTACACAGAACACCAAAGTATGAGGAATTTTATTCAAAATATATGAATCTGAAATCTGTAATAATTTCAACAATATACTTTAAATTAATAAAAAAATATAAAATATAAGAAGTGATGTATGGTCACTTATGACGTATGATCACTTCCTCATGGTGTTTCATAGAACACTAAAAAAAAAAAAAAAAAACATACTACTACGAACTTGACTCACAGCTTTAAATTATTAAAATCTATTAATTTGATTTTATCTAATAACAAACGTATTTCTTTCAAAATAGTAAGTTCTGCAACTTAGGAAGCTTACTAGTTTCATGCTGAATTAAACTGGTGCTCCAAGGTAAAACACAGCTTATCCTGCTTCATCACACTGCTTACCTCACAAAGCTGCTACTTTAAACAGTTCTGATTCATCACTGCATATATTTTTTTCTTGATGTGAAGTATTTATGTGAATAATTTAGGTATTGTGCATCAGAAAGAATAGTTTTGTGTTCAATTAATTTTTAGGTGCTTTTTAATTGTGAATCGTTTAAAGTGACAGTTACTAACCAGAATGTTAGAAGTAAGTAAAAAAAAATTTTCAGTGTATACAATTACCTTAAACTCCTGTGCTGGAACAGATGGTAAATTTGAAAACAATAAAACAAGACAAAACAATTAAGAACAAAAACTATGTTATAGTATTTGGGACCTTAAAAATAGTGTATGACTCCACAGACATAATAACCTCTCTATTTAATACCTTAGAAGACTTCAGAGATAACTCAAAATCAATATAATAAGCAAATACCCCAGGTTATTATTCTGAAGGGATTAGAGTTTTTGGTATCACAAATGCCAATAACCCAATGTTTATTTATAACTCTTAAAAGCCATTAATTTTTCTTTTTTAAGTTTATGTATATCATAAATTTGTTTAACAAATGTTTATGTATGCATTGTATCTAATATTGTTTTACACACCAAGAAGTTTTTGTTTTCATTCGGTTTTAGGGAAAAATATATTTTATTTTTATTGTTACTTTTGTCAATTTATTATTTTAAATTTTCATGAAATCATGCATCTCTAAGCAAAAGTAACACAGCTTAAGTTCTCGAAGACTGCAAGTTAACTGTATGAACAAATGCGCCATGGCCCACACTGTTGCATTATTGAAGCTGTTAGCAATACATTAATAGATATCCAATGAACAAAGCAGCAATAGACTCCTGATGAAAGGACTAATTATTCTTTTGGCTGAAGTCTTTAGACCAGCATTTCCTGTTGTCTTGTAGGGCATAAGGGCTGGTAACACAAAGACTTGCTTGAACTCTTCTTTCATATGACCAGAAATAAAAAGGTTGGCTCTGAAAAGTAATATGAAAGTGCATCTGAACAATGATTACAAGGCTGAACAGTTTTCAGAATTGTTTTTACGAACAGGAGAGGGAAAGTTGAAGGCAAGAGATGATATCACTTCTTGTGAGTCTGAGTGAGGTGATAAAGATACCCAGAATTTGGAAGAAAGAACTTACGTGATCTTGAAAATCTCACACAAAAGTACGTCTTGGCCTAGAGAGAGAGAGGGCAATACTAACACATAAAAAATGACATGGTAACAGAATTAATAACATTCTCTTACAAAAACTGACATCTGAGATAAAGTATGGTTATTGTTTTCCTGATGTAGGTTGAGGACTCAACTCTATAATCTATCCAGTTAACTTTCTCCACACATTTAACCCTTCAGGAATACCTCTTCAAAGTATTAGACTCAAAGTAGGGGCACCAATCATGTTGACAAAGTTGAAGGAACCTCAACCTTCCAAAACTTTGTAATAATACTAGGCTTCAAGTCAAGTCTCTTCCACAAAATATAATAGAAGCAACAATATTTAGATTCTAGCCAGGGAGAAATGGTTTTCATTTCCTGCTTCCTTCTCAACCCATTTGATTATAATCTTTTTCAGTTTAGCTGCCAGCAATTTGTTATGAAGGTTTCCTCTGCAACAACTATTAATAAAACCCAGGGTGTCTCTCAAGATGGCTGGTGTAGTCTTGAAGGAGCGTTTCTCCTATGGCCAGCTCTATGTGGCCTGTTCTAGATTATGATCCTGTAATAACCTGGTGATCCTACGGCCACAGAAACAAATACCTAACATAGCTTACAAAGACAAATTCCAAAAATAAAAACTAATTTGACTGTTTTTGGAGGTTCCTTAATGCTACACTGACAAGCATTACATCTGCACATTTTTCCCTGTGGTGAACATTAAAATAAATTATAGTCATCATCCATATTAGTAGAAGAGAGTGACATGTCAGATATGGGTTATTTCTACCAAAGCCCCAATTATCTCCCTCTTTGACACACGTAGAAAGAATCGTTGGCAACACTCTATAAAAGGATTTAAGTGTATAAATTACACCCTGATCCATAGGTTGTGTAATTGAAGTTGTGTTGGGGGGGGGGGGAATAGGCTAGCTTCACATTAGACAAATCAATCCTTGGATGACAGGTTGCATTGTCCAAGAACAAAATGACCTTACGGCCTTGACTTTTCATTCTTCCATTAAAAGAAAGAAGCCACTCTTCCATTATAGCACTGGTCATCCAGGCTTTTTTATTAGATCGCCAATTGACTGGGAGGGAATTACGATCCAGGTGTCGGAAGGGCCTGGGACATGCCGATTTTCCAATCACTATAGGTTTTTCAATTTCACCAGTCATGTTAGCACAAATAAATAACGTAAGTTTTTCTTTAGACAGCTTGGCACCTGTGCATTTATCACCACATACAGTCAGTGTCTTTGAAGGCAACACTCTAAAAAACAAACCTGTTTCATCACCATTATACACATTTCTAGGTTCATATCCCGCAACTAGATCTCCAATTTTCCCTTTCCAGTCCGCTACTGTCTGCATATGAACATCATTTGCTTCACAACACACAGCATTAAAAACAATGTTATGGTGATGTTTGAAACTCTCGAGCCACCCACTGGACGCTTTGAAATTGTGCTTGCCTAATTTTTTTGCTGTCTCTAAAGCTTCAGTCTGTATCAATGGTCCAGAAATAGGAATTCCTTCAGCGCGTGCACTAACGAACCACTCGAACATAGCACGATTTATTTCATCACAGTCCGTAGATTTTGTGATGCGTTTCACATGTCCTGCTGTTCCCTTTACCCACTCGTCTTTAATTTTTATTTTGTTTTTCAAAATGTCATAAATTTGAGTTTTTCCCACTTTAAACAACACAGTTATTCTTTAGCTGGACGTTTGTTTTTTCATGTACTTCAATAACTTTAATTTTCTCCTCCAGTGTAAGTGTTTATGTTTAGAAGTCATTGTTACTGAATTATGTACACAAATACAGTAAAAAGTAAATTTAAAAATCACTCAAGTTCGCAGTTTTCTTCCACCCGTACTTAATCACTTGTCAGAACGAAACTGAGAATGAATACACTATACAGTACCAAACACTTGTACCCTACCGTGTGTATTACAAGAGGGTTGGAAGAAGTAACGGTACATTGCTTTCACTTACAGATGTTGTCCCATGTAGCGTACCTGCTGTGTCTTTGAAGAAAGATTAGAGTTCATGGTTCCTAGAACTTCGGTGCAAGTACAGTCGCGCTCAAAATTAATGCCTATCACTTTTGCAAAATTTAAAATGATCAACAAAATTTAGTACGTAGCTATGTATTATGCATAAAATAATCCGTCTTAGTCAGGTTATTTACGCAAACGGTTCCCGAAAATTATTCCGTTTCCGCGTTAGGCAGTTTTCCGGTTTAGAGTATTATTTTACATAGGAAATAACTCCATTCGGAAATTTATTTTCCGTTTGTCCAAGTTTCCAGTATATAGGGCGTCCGGCTTAGGCAGGTTTCACTGTATTTACATAGTTTGAGTCTTATTGTTACATTAATATTGTTTTCCTGTTCTCAATGGATAGCCTATATCTTTGTTTATACACACATAATCAGTTCACCATTGTGAGCGTGTCATTGATGTTACTCAAACATTAAGGCGAGCGTGTTTTCCCATTACATTACGTTTTTCCCTTTTCTGTAACATAAATCCTTATATATTCCTAAACATAGGCTACATTTGCTGATGTCTAGACTCTATTTAACACATTAACGGATTCAAGTAGCTAGGAGGGTCCCACAGCAGGAGCACACTACTCGCTTCCGAGTACCTGTGGTATGCAAAATGTTACTGTTTAGTATGAGCTCAGCTCTTGTGGTAAGTGGACTGTATGTTGTAAGCAGAGAATGTGTTAAGAGAAATAGATTATATACAGAGACTGGTAGCAGGTATCCACAGGCTTATGGTACATTCAACCTCCAAAGTCACGTTTACAAACTAATTGCAGTACTAGACATGTTTTTAACTCTGTGAAATGTTTGTTTGTCCACTTCCTAACGCTTGTTTCATCTAATAAAACATCTATGTGTACTGTGTTTGGTCAAGTAACCTATACAACATAATATGTATAATATTATACTGTATATAAATTATATTATGTGGAGGTTGGGAAAACTTTATTATTAAATGTTATATATTTTTTACATCAAAAATCAGGATTAACTTAATTTAATGTTATGCCCATCAATTCTGAGTTTTTCAGTTTTCTTAGTCACTGTTGTGGTGTAAAGTTGAAGTCTCTCATCACCGGGTTTTTGTATTCAAAACTAAATACGCCCCCAATTACCTCTGTTAAAGTGACTCCCATGGTGTAGTTTTGAACAAATAATGAAAAAAGAGCTGAATAAGTCATTTAAATCATTTGGAGTAAATTCTGAAAGCAGCTGAGTGCTCTGTGTCAGTACATTAACAGCTGCCGAAAGTATGGTACAAGGGCAACTGCATAACTGCTCAGCTATATTGTGCACTGAAAAGGTTGAAGTATAGTTCGTATACGAGCAAATACACAAACATTCTACAGAAAGCAGAATTCAAAACTTATGTATGTAGAGTCATTAAATGTGTAACCAGGCTAATATACTCAATTATGATAGTAGCCATTTTTGTCACATGGTATGTACTGTTCCTGCCCCTATCCCCTCTATGGCCTGCTCATGCCTGATTATTTTAGTTATAGTAGAATTTTTAACATGTTGCATGAGTATGGTACTCTTCAAAGCACTCTGAACATTGACTTGAACACAATGATGAAGTTGAAAATGTTCTTCAAACACTTGAATATAATACTACTACAAGTTGCAAAGAATTGATTGGTAACTCAATCTTACACAAAGTAATATATGGCAAACACAATTTTATCAACTGTATCCATTTCATGTGCAGCACCTTGAGTTAGAAGATGAAACTGCGATACTGTACTTTCGTGAATGGATTAATATGAATAACAGCATAATTTGACAACTATTATTTACAGATGAAGCTACTTTTTCCAAATTCTAAATAGTAACCAGAAGACAATCCACATGCTAATGTGGATTCAAATTATAGCATACATTTTCAATCAATGTGTTGTGTGTTGTGACACATAAAATGTTAATTAGCCTTTTTATTAAAACACCACTTTACTGGGCAAAGATGACTAGTGTTATTACAGAATGAATTTTTCCTCTACTACTGGAAGTCAGTCTACCAAAATGAATGAACATGTATTTTAAACATGATGGAGTTCCTGCACATTCTACTTATACATGGACATTTTTAAATTAATGTTTTCCTGGAAAACAGATTGGTCATGAAGGTCAAATCTGTTAATTGGGCAACAGGGTCTATATTGCTTATTTTATATAATAGGTAACATTATTGCTTATAATTGCATCTACACCATTAGATTACTGCTTATGAGTTTGGACAAAAGTGAGGTTTGTACACAAAAAATAAATACATGATATAAACTGATCACTCAAATTTTAAATACTGCTCCCCTTATAAACAAGATGACCTGAAATGAGTAATACAAGCTCTTTAAAAACAAGAAGTATACAGATTTTAATAATAGTGGAATTTTTAAACTAATGAAATTTAGTTTATTTTTGTTATATTGGACTCGATGCTCATCAAAATATAATATTATATTTGTTTGTTCCAGTGTTAAGACTTTTTTCTTTGTTGACTATCAATTTAACAAATTCTGCCACTTTTTGATTGTAATGCAATTTCTCAAACTTGTATTTGTTTTTAACGTTATTCATACCAATTTGTTTACAATTAAATGCTTTACAAATTTTATTCAAAAATTTTCAGTTTCTTAGCAATTTAATGAAGTTATTGTATACCACAACTAAACAATTATGTTTTTAACTATACAATGTTTTGCACTTTTCAGCAGATTTCTTAAAAATGTACTGGAGAACAGCTCTGTAATCCATTTTTTGTACACTCAGGTTAATCAAATCTGGAATCACTAATTTTGCCTGAAAATTTGTGTTACAGAAATCTTTTAATTGCATTATTTCACCTTCAGAACAGAAATATGAACATAATCTTTACCTGAACCCAAGAACAAAGTATTTTATGATTTATGTTTTTTTTAATTTTTAACTCGACAATCACATAACAGTTTTCCTACAGTCTCTGCAAGAAAACAGTATCCTTCCTCCTGGAACATTCTGTATACTATAGAGACAAGTATTTGATACTACAGGAAGTGCAACCAGAAATACTGTAGTTTGTAGTGAGAAAAAAGTACATAAAACAGAAATATGATCTGCAAGGACAGATTTTTGACAATGCCAGTCTCCACCTACACGACGGATTAAGTCAACCCACCTACACGACGGATTAAGTCAACCATCTACATAGTCCCTGCTAACCTCAACTTAACGTTTATCATAACACCAGCAACTTTTTATTCCTGCCTCATAAAAATGTAACTAGATCAAGTGAAAATATCAATTGTGTACACAACTCTTCTACCTCTTTATTATTGGAAAACAGTTCTCTCCCTAATGTTTGTAGGGAATCAAACAAATAATATTCATTGATGATAACTCCGGCCTGATAAATTTAGACACATTCCGTGGTTCTAATGCAGTTTATCCAACTCGTTCATATTACAGCAATGGTATAGTCTTGCATAATCATGGGGAAGCAAGTTTGTGGAATAGAATGTTCCATCTTTTAGTGCCCACCATTTGTGAAGGGAAAAACTGATGCCACACCGATTACCAAAAAGTCTGCTGTGACTCACTGCCACACACAATCCATTTTTGCCTTTACTTTCTCATATTTGATGAATGGATATCAAAAATGCATTTGTCTTACCGCATAGCCACTTTTGTATTACAACCATATAATGGCTTTGAGAAATATAATTTATTACAACATTCACAACTTAGGGCACCCACCATGAAGTAATTTTCAAAATCATAACTCATTACAATTATTTGTATGCACACTTCCTTTACTTATATCATTGCACTAGTTTTACAACCTGTTATTTGTTGGAGGTCTTCAATACAACTGAGAAGATGAGATGGAGACGATCATAATATCAGTTAGGGGAGAAGACTCTTTTGACAGTTACACCAATACAGACAATGAATGTTTTAGTAATTTATTGGATGGATATCCTACCTATAGTCATCATTTTCATCATCTGCAAGGATTAAACCAAGGATGTTTGTTCCCAGTCTCAAACAGGCAAAGATTAGAGCTGGTCACTCCAGCGCTTCCTCGGACGTCCCACACCTCTCCGCCCCTCAGCTTATAGTTCCATAGTTATTTGGGGATGCGGCAGTCATCCATTCGGCAAAGATGTTCCCACCAATTCAGCCAATACTGGGCAATCCTGTCGAGTATACTCATAATATTCAGTTCCTGCGGTATAGGTGTGTTTCTTCTATGATCATGGAGAGTATATCCTGAAATCTCATTTCCGCCACTTGGATATGACTGGTCTGGCTTTTCGTTAAAGTCCAATTCTCAGACCCATAAAAGATGTGTGGGAAGAGCCATCACCTTGAAAAATTTTACGCGTTTCTTTACTTGCTAACTTAAAGAGTTTGCCTGATGGGCCCATACATAAAGTTGAAGTTATGCAACTTATTCACAACACCATTGCTTGTATTATATGACACACTGCAGCCCAGGTATTCAAAATTGCCGACTTGTTCCAGGACAGTACCATCTATAACAATTTTTGCGCGTACGAGATCAGTTCCACGAAAACCCATCATCTTGGTCTCAAATGTGGATATTTGTAATCCAGATTCTTTGCAGATTCGATTTAACAAATTTATACCCATCTGCATCCTGTTTTCCGAGTCCGACAGAATACCTTGATCATCCGCAAACAACAAAGTGTCAATTAAAGAGCGGCCAATCAAAATGCTCTGGAAGACACATCTGCCAGTTTTATATGTCACTGTCAATATATAAATTAAAAAGACAAGGTGATAATGGACACCCTTGTTGTACTCCACAATTGATCAGGCCAACTCTAGGAGCTGTTCTCGGTTTTCCTGCTTCAATTAAGATTTTATTCTCCACATAAACACTCCGTATAGCTCTAATTAGATGTTGTGGGATCCCTTTCCTTGCCATTATTGCACATAGTTTGCTCCAATTCACACCTGTCTATAGTTTCTCCCTTTTTCGAATTGGCTGTCTTCACACCTGCAGGCAAATATTTCTGCTCCACCCGTAAAATGCCAGTACAATACGATACATTGACCAAAAGCTTTGATGCCAAAACAAAATAGTTATAATAATTGTCCATGTATAAAGCATGTTCTTTGATGTTTTTTCCCTTCATCACCTTGGGAATGACATTTGCTGAGGGGCCCCTCCCTCCACCCATCTCATCAAGACTGGCACAATACACTAAGAACTGCAATGTAAGTCCAAGAGGATCACTCAGTGTATTAAGTTTGATCCCATATTTACGTTTCTCCCCTTTTATGTACTACCTAAACAATAGACGACCCCTTCAGAACACCATGCTTTTATCAAGGGTCAATTCCCGTTGAGGGTAAAAAACACTGGCCATTTTGTTATTAAAAGAGTCAATCATACACTGTATTTTCTTAAGTCTATTATTTGGCTCTTGTATGTGATTTTCAGTAAAATACAAGCATTGCAGTATTAGTAAAATTCTATCTCTGTTCATATATCTTGGAAAGCATGTTCAGCCAAATGACCAATGTTTTTTTTCCCAATAGTCATTCAAACGAGATAGTTTTATAGTCCCAGTACATAACAAAAGTGCTATAAATGTTTTTAGTTAAGGAACAGTTGGATCTTTCCATTTTGTAATACAAGATTGAGTTTGACACAGATGCAGAAGAAAACATGGCAGAAGTATTTCTGTTTGTGAATCTTACAATGTTTTCTAGACATACATCATCTAATAAAAATTTGAAAAAATCAACAGGCTTTCCCTCACCTGGCATCGGAATCAAAAAAAAAGTTTTCTTCTTTTTTGAACGTGATTCGTCCCATTCCATTAGTAAAAATTCACCAGACAGGGGAACTAACCTCAAAATCAGGATCCTCATCATTACTTTGTGACTGTCCCAAAAGCCTTGTCATGAGAACTACCAGTGAAACAGCTTCATCACTGCTATACTCAAGTTCGGTTGTATGCCATGCTCTTTTCCTTGAAGAAGCCATCATGGTTAAAAAAAAAACACAGTAAATCTACACAAACTGATACCTATAGCACAGCATCAAAACATCAACCTTCTTAACACAGAAACCACAGCAAAAATAAGAAATGAAACATATCAATACAAAGCATGTAACTTCAGTATCATGCTGACAAAAAAAAATCATACTCTAAGGTGAAGTTTGATGACACACTCAAACAGAATATTGGATAGACAGCAGCATGACCTGCCACAGTCTGCATTCAACATGTTAAGGAGAGAAACACATTGTCTATGGAATCTTATAAGACATACATTTCATGTTTCTATTGTGGGGCAGTGATACTGTGGAGCACAAACAGCATTTTGATACAATAGGTGCCAAGGAATACGGAAAGTGGTGTATACTAACTCAGAAGTGATCCTGATAAAATGACAAGTGTATGGTGCACATAAGATGTAATTGGATGACAATACACAGTATGCTCAAGATCTTTATAAGAAAAAAGGTGGTGGGAGAGAGACTGAAGCTGGAGGCAAGTTAGTGTGGAGGTACCAGGGGGATGGTATGCTGAGATGAAAATGCAGTGTTAGCCTAGACACAGTGGGCCTAGGAGATTTTATAGGGGAAGAGGAATACTGCCTGTGTGCTTGTCAACATAGTATTAAACAGTTCCAGGGCACACATGGCAAAGACGAGGGGTTTTCGTGGGTGACAGTCCCACATTATAATTAAGAATAAAGAAAAAAAAGATGACAAAGTAACTGTTCTTTTACATATATCATATTCGTCAACATGGAATGGTTAGTCTATATATTGTAAAAGCCTGACGCCCGATCTTGAGCAGTGAAATGCGCTGAGTGAAGCAAATTACCCCCCCCCCCCATTGAATGTATAACAGAGTGGACTCTACATAGTAACCATTTCTATCTCACTCACACACTATCTCTTTCCGTCACATAATATCGCTTCATAATGACACTAAAAATAGTATGCTTCTCATGTTTTTGCCAGCCTTGTTTCATCTGACATTCACACTATAAAAACTAAACAAGACTGTTGTGTACATATGCGAAATAAATGAAAATTTTGTTAGCCTCGCAACAAAGCATTTGTTCACTGTGCATCTTCACGTCACTGTTCAGAATCTACTTCTCAAGTTACAATAGTCAAGATAAATAATTCAGGGAGACTCCAAGATGTAGGTTGACACTGGAGGAGCAAAGTGAACAATATATTAATTAAATTTCAATACACTTTTCATTATAATGTGCCCTATAATGAAAGCATGGTTTACAAGAACCATATTGAAACAATTATAATAAATTGAAAAATATTATAAACATTAGTACTATCAACAAACAAAGAAAAAACGTAAAACCGTTCTGGTACATACTCCAATGTTCCAACAGGTCACGACATTCACTGTCACTGTTCAATTTCAGTTTGTTAGTCATAACCTTCAAAACCTGAGGTAATTTTTAGAAATAGTTTCCAAACAACTACAATTATATATGAATACACACATAACAAAGATACACACAAAAAAAACACATATTAGATGCAGTAACTGAGTTCATGTTATTACAGGTGTCACTTGGAGATGCTTCTAAAAATGGGCATAAATTGTAACAGTTGAAATATAAGCAAAGTTAAACAACTGTCTGTGAAAGGGAGACACAGATATGATAAACGGTAACCACTAGCAGATACAGCAATTTCTGGCTTGTAATCTCTAACTTGCAAATCAAAACAAATAATATAGGCCTACATTGAAACTTTGTAGTTCTTGTGTACTGTGTCAAATTATTTTCACCCAAATCACAATACAAACACTGCAGAAATTAATACACTTTATTCCTATACTGACAAGTGTTATTGAAAAGGGCGTTACTGAATGGTACAATAAAAAACGTTTTAAACATATTGAATAGGCTATTAAAACTTAAAGAGTACACTATATATAACTTAAACATCTCATTAAATGATTAAGAGATGGCGATAATTTATTAATTTAAAGATCATAATTGTAATACACTTAATAATACTGCTCACCCATGATTATGAACTAGATCTATGCAACCGTTTCAAAAATTATACCGATCACACACATAACCTGAAACTTCATAAATTAAACCGCTCTACAAACATCTTCTTAATTAATGATATCTGAATTTGAAAAGGGTTTTACATCATATCCACATCACCTGACAAGTTTTGAAAAGGACAATTCTAATGAAGACTTAAGTGCCTACAGTGAAAAAAAGTTACACAGGCATCTTAACAGTAAATTTGGGATTACTAGAATTAAAACACTTAATTTCTAATCTAGAAGTGTTTACTACTCTCCATAATTACATGTAGGCCTAACACTTATTAAAAATATAACTTCATTAACATTACATATTCCATTTATGGAAACAATATGGGAGTATACACATATATTATCATTTAAAAAAAAACTCACATTTTAAAAACAATAGATTGACACATACCCCATCACTCTATTTAAAAGGAAAAAGGTTATTTTGATCAACTACACAGCAGCAGCACAATTTGATTAAACTTAGGTTAGCTTTTATCCCTTTATCGACATACTGTTAAATTAATACAATAAATGTTTGTTTAGGTAAATTCGTTAACAGTACTTCAATAGCTACTTTAGACCTGAATTACTACTCACTAATTTATTAAATGACTGTTGTCAGTAACAAACAAAACTAAAAACATACACATGCAATCCTCGGCGTCAAATCGGCCTGTAAATAATATTTAACTTATAAAGTACACGTCACATTCACCCGACTGTTATTGTAAAACGTAAGATGTAATATTACAGAATTTTTATACCTTCTTAACGCCTTTGTAAATAAAGACATACAACTCTCTTCCAATGTTGAAACATATCCTATCACCATTGCCATTAGGGTCAGGTAATGTTACAAACGATACCCGAACCGAGGTACTACCTTGCATATTAGTGTACCCCACACGATTTGGTCTTGAGTATTCAGATAAAGTCATTAATCTGTAAGTTCCTTCTCTTGTAACAAATTGTGTTTTTAATTCCTCTTTACCCCCACCATCAACATTCACCGCCATTTTACAGCAACTACACTACAGTGGTGGGTGGGATAGGGTTGGTCTTCAGTGCCATAGATATTTCATTTTCTATTCATTTACTACTAAGACGCCAATAAGTAAGGATCTATATATATTATAGAGCTCTACAATAAGTTATTACATTGCTTGTGCTTACGTTGATTTTGTTTTGTAAAAGTACTGAACTTGGGTACCCATGAACTTAGATTGCATTTTAATAGTAGTTGCTGAAATAACATAAAAATAGATTGTAACACAAAACACAATCTAACGACACAGTCCGTTGCAAAGTACAGAGTCACAAAAAACATGGATGGATGACCCACGTTGTCGCTTGTGGCCTAGGCTAAGTAGACACATGTAAAGAAAATACTGGATTAATATCTAAAACATATATAGATACGTGTCATTGAACTCATTGTTCTGATTTAAACTCAGTACTGATATTTAACAAACGAAGTACCGGTAATTACCTAGAATGGATGATAAGAAATATTTTGTGTATTCGTGCATGTATGGTTCGAAAGTTTAATAAATATCGAAATCATGAAATTATTTTTAAACCGTTGGTGTACCTGATTGAGTACGAGAACGTGAAGATGTGAACGTTGTGGTTTATGAATTTCGTGGTTAAACTAGGTAGGAGTTAGAGCAGATGGGATTATTCTTGTAACTTGTTATTTTTATTTTCCAGTTTGTTAAAGATCAGAATTTCTGGAGGCGAGTATTTAACTATGGTGCTCCTAGGAAACGATTCTGTAAGTTAATTAATGAATAAGAATGACATATTTATACTACATAGTGGTAAACAGACGTAGTGTTACACAGATCCGAACAAATTAAAGTAGCGAAAACTTCTTTTTTTTACACATTACAGACAAATAAAAGTGTATATGAATCAACGCGGTATTGCATGGTAAAAAGCCTTCGGTATGCATGTTAAAAAGTATTAAAATTCAATCTGCAACAACGTTAACAAGCAATTTTAGTAGAAACAATATTAATTTTTATAGAGCAGCAAAAAAAGTTGTGTGCAAATAAGTTATCGTTGTGTGGCTTGTTCAACCTTTTTATTGGAGTTTATAAAATAATAGTTGCTGAAAAATAATGATGAGAGAGGTTAGGTAAGACTACGGCGATATCTACCATACCATATCTATGTAAACTACAGGTCAAAACTAGGTGATATTTATGTACATAGAAACACAAAAAACGCGGTTTTTGTGGGTATCAGAGACAAGGTAATCACCCGGAACTATTAGCCCTAACCCCCCTCCCCACAACAACTGGTGTCATGTGTCCCGGATTGCAATGGAGAAAATATGATTACCGTAACATACCCCATTTATTTATTCAGAATTCGCCTCGATTTTAGAGAAAAACTAAGAACTAATTTCTCTTGTTCTTCCGAGCATTAGGCTAGCGCCCTGTTACTTTTTGGCCATAGTATAGTTTATGTTACATCATAGCCAGACAGAAATTAGCCAGCTAGTAACTACGTGGTGTATTGAGCTGGAAGGCGTGTGTGTGTGTTTTAACGTGTGCGCAGATGCATTTTGTATATATGCCTTTGTTACTAGTTTAACCCAGTTATGCCAGACAAGGTGGAGTTGTGGTTTGACTCAATCCCATGACCTCAGCACTGCCGATGAGAATGTGAATTTCAAATGTTACCACTGTGCTGTCTCACACCAGAACTATTTTATACAAGTCCAGATCATAGTTTGATACTACAAATTTTGTCAACACATTCACAAGCAACAGTCTACTCTAATTAGATAGTTACTTAATAGAAATAAATAATATTTTATTTAAATATTATAATAAGTAAATTATTTTTTAATGAAGACATCACGGAAGGTAGACTTAAAATATATAAATTGCCAGAATCCACAGGGGACATATTAATATTTTGTAAGGGAAATATGAGACTAAAATATTAATACATTTGTTGTTTTTTTTTTTTCAGTTTTTGAGTGAGTTAACAATTATGTTTCAAAAGGCAAGAAACAGAGGATCTGTGATATTAACAATGAAACGCTGTTAGTATTGATTATGGTAATTCTTTCATTAATTTTAGTGAAAATATAAAAAAAAAAATCATTAACTTGATGCATTTTAAGTAATAATTTCTCAACATAACTTAAGCTCATTGTATTTTTTTTTGTTAAACAGCAATGGAACGGAGTTTAATAGATATTGGTAATAAATCTTTATTGGTAATAAAAATTTATTTAAAAAATTTAATGACGTTTTTAATAATTATTATTTTTAAATAGATGATGGTTTTACAAAACCTGTACCACGTAAAGGTAACCCACCTCGTCCAGATCCCACAGAGTACATGTGTTTAATTAGAGCATGTTTACATGGACATAAAATAAGCACAGTTGTAAGTAATAATTTCAAGAATTATTTTGGTGTTTTTAGAAATATTTTAGTATTATAGTTTCTTGTAGCTTACTTGTGTGTTCACACATTTAACTTGTATTACAAACTGTATTGCGGGAAATTAATTTTGGGGTCATTCCATGTCAAATAAAAAAAAATAAATAAAATAAAAAATGATTTGACACCCATGATCTCAGATTTTGATGAAACTTGGCATGTTCGTTCCTTTCATGAATATGAGTAACCATACCAAATTTTATTGCTGTATCACTAACAGTTTAGGTTTTACAACATGTTAAAGTTTTTGGAATTTTGCAGTTAGTTCCACGCTAAGTGGAATATCTTCAAAAGGGAAAAGGATAATAAAAAAAAAATGTTTAGATTTTTGTTCTACAATATATACTCTTAAAATGAAAAAAAATAAAACCCTCTCTCTCCCCGCACGCGCGCGCACACACACACACACACACACACACACACACACATGCACATAAAGAATTTCGACGAAACCGAAACATCAAAGCATGATAATGTTTTGTAAACAAAAGATTTCTAGACTGTGGGGAATCGAAAGTGTGGAAGCGTTACATTTTTCGATGACGCATTTTGTGGAATGACCCCCAGCCTAAAAACATTATCATGTTAAAAATATCCTTAATTAATTAATAGAAAATTACGTTACGATTTAATTTAGTTTTAAAAACTAATTGTTCTAAACTCTAGTCAACTCACTAGCAACTTTTATTTCAAGAAAACTTATTATAAACAAACAAACCATTCAAGCTGTAAGAAGACCATTATGTGGTGCTCTGTTTACTGATCAAGTACACTTGTTTAGACATGAAAGTTTCATATCTAAACAAGTGAGCCTGCTCAGCAGATAGAACCTGGCATCCACTGGTCAGTCATAGAGGTAGGCTAAACTGTTATTTTAAAATAATAGGTATGAAAATACCATTCCAAAAAAATAACAGGTACAAATACCTGTTATTACATACTAATTATACATAACCTATATTATTCCTTTGTAAGTAACTCATTGAGTTTCCTGCAGGTCTCCTATGTAATATCTTCAAATAAATATACTGCAGGTAGGTTTATTTTCACCTAGATACACCTATTAATGTGTTAATAAACCTACTTGCAGTGTATTTATTTGAAGATATTATATAACCTATATTATATAATTTGTTATAAGAAAGAAATTGAAACTAAAAGTATTAACAGTGTTACTTTACACTGTGACTTTATTAAACTATTACTGTTTAAAAGAAAATAAGAAACAAGAGAATTTATAGGCCTGTCTCCCTTTGGGAATACTAATTTAAGTTTTCACTACAAGTAAACAAACTAACATTGGTTAGACAAATCAGTTGCAAAACTCAGGCAATGAAATTTAGAATAGCACAACAAATAATGTGAAAAAACATCAGAAACATATAATAATAACATAACAGTAAGCTACAAGAGTGAATGAGAATACATGATTTAATCCGATTGCCCTTATAAAAACACAACCTAAACAGTTTGCAGTAAAATTTCATTAGATATTTCCTCTTATCTTATTTTATTTTCTTGTCAGGTAGTACTCGATAAGAATGCGGAAGACCAAAGAGGTACGCGGGTCCCGAAAGGTTGGGAACCACTGCTAGTAGATCAACTGTGCAACTGATAGGTCCTGGCAAAAGCACAAGTTGGGCAAATAATGGAAACTTCCAACCATATCATAAATCAGTCATGAATGTTTTACAGTCTCCAAGAAATTCAGATAAACTTGTAGTTTTCTCTTCTTATTACCTTGTTTTATTGATGGCCTTCTAATAAGTTTAGTAAATTCTTATCTTCATCAGATTGTGTATTTATCGTAGGCTGCAGCTTGACCATTTACACCTAAATGTGTTATCTGTTATGGAGTTTATTTTTATATCTTTACTAAGTGGAAACTACTATTAGGGAAATGATAAGTAAAGTGATAGAGACAAAAATTCAAAATCAGCAGTTTAGATAAAAGAAACAAATTTACGAAACACTTTGTTTTTAGAGTAGCCTTATCATATCAATAAAGATTTAATGAACAGGACTAGATAAAGTTCATAAATGCCCGTTACAAAAATCTCGTCATTTACATGAGATGTATAGTGAAGTTACAATCACATTAACAAAAGTATAATGTATAGCACAAATAATGTGAAAAAAACATCAAAAACATAATAACAACATAACAGTAAGCTACAAGAGTGAATGAGAATAAACATGATTTAAACCGATTACCCTTATAAAAACATAACCTAAACAGTTTGTGGTAAAATTTCATTAGATATGTTTTTAGCGGCCTATCAACTATTATCAGCCACTCTGTAGGTTATAACACAATATAATTTGTTTTTCAAAATTTACCAAGTTGGTGACTAGTATAATATACTGTATAATTTATTATAATCTGTATTATATATCTGCATAACACACGAGAATAAATGTAACAGTATGAATTTTGTTCATTATTAAAAACAGCTTCGTCTCTTTGTGCAGAATGAAGTATTCAGGACCAAAAAGTGGCTTTGTACTAGTTCGTACTTGAAATACTCCTGATAATAGTTGTTCCTAAATTACTAGTGTTCCTCGTGATACGCCTAGTATTTGTAATACTCGTTTACTTGTTGTTCCTTGTGTATCAGTGATACCCCTAGTATTTGAAATACTCAATTACTTGCTGTTCCTTGTGTACCAGTGATACGCCTAGTATTTGGTCTTGGCGTATTCGTTACTTGTGTATAAGTTGCGTAGGGGCGTGCCTCGACTCAGAACAGAGAGGCCGCGAATAACAGGTATTTCAACATTTCAGTCACTGTTACATCCGTTCCACAAAAATATTGTTCCAAAATACGTGTTACAGGTATATCGGCCCACCTCTAGTCAGTCAGTCAGTCACAGTCTGTTGCCAGTGTCACATGCATGATTAGGGGTTATGTTTTACAGTTTTTTTATCTGGTTCAGTTTTTTACTTTCAGTAGTTCAAACTATGTTGGATTTTTTTGTACTGTAACTTTGGTTAACAACTAAGTGTATGGAATTTTGATTAGTACCTAATATTATTGTTATTTTAAAAAGAATTTATTGTTAATCGATATTTTTTGAATGGTGGAAAAATGGAGGAGAAATGCAGTGTGGGGGAAGTTACTAACAGTGATTGTCATTTGTTAAGCTATGTCTAGAAAAAAGCCGTACAAACTATTGAAAAACTGTCTGAAAGTGATGTAACTCTTTTAAAATTGAGAACGGATTCAAGTTATGAGTTAAAAACTTTTTGTCTTCATCATCAAAGTGTGTTTTTGAAAAAGTGAATTTTTACAAAAGGTATGTTGTGACCCTTTGAAAAAACATAAATCTCCAATTAAAAAAACACTTCGTGTTGTAACTGTAGAACAGAGTAGGAGGATAATTTTATCAAAGGGCTACAAAGTGAAACCAGGACAAAAGCTTTGTGCATCTTGCAGGAACAATCTACTTAAAATCAAACAAATTGATGAGAGTAATGATGAAAGTAGCTTAAATGACCAAGACGATGAAGTTGATGATGCGGGAGTAACTTCTGATGAACTACTCCAATTACAAAAAAAAGTGCAATTGATGAACTAAATTCTTCATTCCATGAAATCGGATGTTCCCCAATGAAATTACATGCACTTGGTGAACATAGCAGATCATCTTACGGTAAAGAAAAACTACAAAGAGTATATGAAAATGTAAAAAAAAAATTCAGACTGTACTTCAAGTTGATTTGCCAGAGGAGAAAAATGACTTTAAGGAAAAAAGTGTGATGCAAAAATCTGAAGATCTGGACAAGCTCGTAGATATAATTAAAAATGAATTAAGTTGTGCATCAAGAAACAAACAGATTCAAATGCTGACAATTCCAGCTTCACTAATGTGGGCTAGAAAAAAAATGAGACTTTTAACGCATCTGATTATTCTATTCGTAAGGCTCAAAAACTGTTCAAAGACAAGGGGTTTTTAGCAGAACCAGATCCTAGCTGTGGGAAAAAGTTGTAAATTTACATTGTAAATATTATAACGTTGCAGAAATCTGATCATATAATGTATCAATAAGTATTGTAGAAATGCAAAAAAGTAATATAATTTGATAAATAAATAATGAAGAAAAAATATAAGATAAAGTTAAGAAAGAAGAAGGAAGAATAGTAAACAAAAGTAATCATTAAAAAATAGACTAGACTGACAAACAAACGACTTTGACCCAACTCCAGAGATTGGCCAGATGAAGACCGAAAAAGATGAGAATAGATTCACAGAGATTAAGAAGACGAATCCATGAAAAGAGACACAAATAAGTAAAGAAAATATGTAATTAATAATGAATAAAACGGTAGTAAATAAAGTACACTAACCACAAAAAATAAACAAGACAATTATTGTTAAATAAAGTATATTGTTAAGGACCTTATAATAATAAGAAAATAAGGCACTTAATGTTAAAGAATAGTTGTAATGTACATCTAAAAATAACCTTGAAACCAAGAGTGAGAGATAGGTAGGGATTGATAAAGATAAGCAGTGAAGTGATAAGTGTATCAAAATAAACAACTTATAATATTAAGAAAAAGGAATAGTAAACAAGTGTGACAAACCCAAAACATAATCACATGATGTATGAGCAATTAAGTTAAGTGTATTAGACTGTAAGACACAGAATAATTGTGAGTGAAAAGAATAGAAAAGAATATGATATCAGTATAAGAATCACCAGGGTGATTATTTTTATAGAAGAAATGGTGTAGGTATAACACTCACCAAAATTGTTAATTTTTAATTTAAAGAAAGTTAAGCTATTGGCTTAGTGTTTAAGGGAGTATATCCAAGAAAAAAGAATTTTACAGTAATATGTTAGTATGTTTTATATAAGTAAGGAAGTTATAAAGAGAGTAGTAGCAGTACCTTGATAAGTAATAACAGGCAATGTAATAATTATAAATTTCAATGAAAGGAAACATGGCTGAACCATATACAGACCATGAAGTTATTTATATGTTATGTTTTATTAATAGATATAAGTGTTAAAGAGGTGTGTGAGAAATGGGAATAGGTATAAAAATTAGTAATGACATAAATTTAACAAAGCAGCAAAATAATAACTGTAATGTAAATTGAAAGCAAAATATCAGATAAGAAATAGTTTTGTAAAAAATATAATAACATCAATAGATTGTAAAACAGTTCCAAAATAATTCAAAAGACAAGAAACACGAAAGGAAGTTAAGCAGACAAGATATGCTCAATAAATAATGTTTAGAACCAAATAAGAAATTATAAGATGTAACAGTTAGGCCTATAAATGACATAGCTGTACAAATACAGAAAACCAATTGTAAACAACTGAAAACTATATTTAAATTAAGGTAAATTAAGTAATTACCGTCAACTAACAAAAATAACATGTCAGAATTATATTAAACCCTAGAAATAAGTAATTTATGTATTAACATAGTATTATAAATTTTGTACAAAAGTATTAATGCATGGCTTAGACCAGTCTTATAAGATATCAAACCAATCTTTGAAAGAAAATAGGAACATCTGTGTTAATATTTCAAACATTGAAATTATCCCCAAGTAAATATAGTCATTATAAAATATTTATTCATTTTGAACAAAAAACTAGGATTGATAACAATAGTTTCAAAGGTACTTAGCCAATCAGAGTTAAGTCAGTTACCATGGATACAGAACGTTGTTACAATTTTGACCGTTACGAAACGGGAGTTCCATTATTAACTACCCAGAGGAACAGACGCTATATTGATGATGACCATTTGAAGGAAGAATAACTAAGAAAATCAAACTAAAATGAAACCCAATTGATTAACTGATGTCCACCATAGTTCCTGTAACACATGAAGGGACAATAACCGAATATTAAAACTACATTTAAATAAAAACTGGATGAATTAAGAAACAGACGCCAGAAATAGACGGCATCTATATCTTTGGAACCAATCTAAGGAAATAATTCATGGGTGAAGACGCTCGACGATCCATAACTCGAACAACGCGATGTTGTTAAGAATTAAATAAATTATAACTAATTACGAACCAAATTGATTAACCATTTTCTGAATAAATAACTCTCACTCTAAACTTGGACCACAAATTTCTTTCAAGGATTAATAAATCACATTTAATAACACTATGTAAATGAAATATAACCTATGTCCTAAACCGACACACACTTTAACACAATACCGTTGAGTTTTCATATAGATGTTATTAGTATTTAAGAACCACAATTGTAAAGTGGTGTACTTTATTTGAACATCTTGTTATAAACCTTTTTTGTACTCAAAAGAATTCACTGGCATACTAAATTGTATAAATAAGAACGATAAACATTATAGCTTCATAAGCTGAAGCGCTGCCACTTTTGCTATCCGCTGAGTGAAAACGAATTTGCTGCCGAGGCATAAACTTTGTTATAATAATTTTTATTGTATGATTATTAATCAAAAATTAATGAACAAATTAAATCAGTACGAACCTTTACTAACTGACTTGTAATTATTTGAATAGTATTATGTATGTTATGTGCTTTAGCGGAGAGTAGATTTCTTTACGCAAATTTTGTGTTGGCAACTCATCCCAACAACGAGCGAAAGTCGAGTTCCCGCCAATTAGCGTGGCAATTCGAATTATCCTTTACAGTATACAGGAGATAATCTAACTGCGGAATTTTTAATTGTTTTATAAAAAACAATTTGGCGCCTTTCGGGAGTTACAAAATACAACAGAACAGGTAAAGGCTTCGATACTGGTTATTTGTACGTTCACAACGGACACAATCTGCGTGAGTTACGTTACAGAGCGACTACGGATTGGTAAGACACGAGAGTACTCATTACACAAATTACACTCTTACATGTTTACGAGTAGACGGATGTCGTTTAATTACAAATTGACGCATCCAACGTGTGGCAAAATAACACGGGAGCTACAAAGTTTAATTAGAGATTGGCTTCCATCGCGGGGCTTAAACAAGGTGGACGTCATCACGAATAATTAAAAATTGGCGGCCAACTGGTGAGGCTAGAAGAAAAGAAAGTACGACATTCTAGTGGCAAGTACGAAAGGATAACAAGATGCACAACACAAGATATCAGTCTAAGCAACGCGAGAAGGGGGCTGACAAGGAAGCAGAGATGTTAGAAAAAGAGACGGGGAAAGAAGGCAGAATGGAAGAAAGGGAAATAACATCGGTCGAAGATGTGGAAACGATAGTAAGGGAGGAAGCTAGAGGAGATATGATCGAAAATCCGCCGGACGAAGATAAACCAAACGAAGAGGCGAAATTAGATAGCATAATGAGATTTATGATGGAGCAATTTGGACAAATTAATGACAAGTTTGAGAAACAACATGAAAAATTGGACCAAATGAATGAAAACCTCAGAAAGTTAGGTGAGACAATAGATTGTGGTTTCAACAAATTGAATGAAACATTAGACAGCACTTCTGGAAGTAGTAATGAAAAAATAAAAAGTAAAGAAGACCAAAGTACAATGTTATCTCAGAATAAAAGTAACAGAGACAAAGAGAAAATTAAACGCATCGAAACCAACTATAGAGGAGTAAAGAAGAACCAAATAATTAAGAAGATTAAGAAAACAAAAGACATAGGAAAAATATGTAAGAAGAAACTAATAAAAACACGAGAAGAATTTGAGATGATGAAGAATGGACTAATTGAGATGTTTAATCTACCAATTACCGACCAGAATGAAATAAAGAATTTTAAAACTAACAGAAGGAACGTAATAGAAACCTTAAAAAGGAATCACTACAAAACAGTGTGTAACAAAATAAGAAGGAGAAGATACTTAATAGACATGCATAATCCAATATCAATGATAGCATCTATGATGGATATACCAGTGACCTATGTATTATATAAACAAAATAGTGAAGTGATTGAGGTAGTACTGGAAACAAGTGAACATTTTACGACGGAAACATTTAAATACAAGATAGTAGCAAGAAAGTGGACAAGAACAGAAATCATTCTGAAAACGACAGCAATCCGAACAACGGAGGGAACTCATGTAATCATGGACCATGGGTAAACCAAATGCAGATGAACACCGAAAAATGGGACTGATTTTAGGTAGACCGACCATGCAAACCAATGGAGAAGAAAAAAGAAAGAAACTACCAAAATTCAAAAATTATGTAAGATCAACTTACAACATTATATAGGAAAATATGAGATAAAATAAATAAATCGATGATAAATAATAATAAAGAAATTACTGTATGTGAGATCAACTTGCAATACCATGTATAAAATATTTGAGATAAATGATAAAATAAAGAAATATAGGTAAGATCAACTTACAATAACGTTTGGACAACATATGAGACAAAATGTAAAAAATAAAATAAAGGAATGAGCTACAAAAAATTCCTAACTAGTAAGAACAACAAACTTACTATGATACTTAAAAACAAATGAGATAAAGAAAAAAATATATAGGTAAGATAAATTTACACCATTATCTAAAAAATATATAAGATAAAATAAACAAACGAAATGATCAACTTCCACTACAATTTAGAAAAATATGTGAGATAAAATAAACAAACCAATGATCGAGAGTAAAGTAAATAAAATAAATATTCTAAGAAATATAATATGAAATGAGACGAATCAAAGAGTAATTGAAGGTGAATAAAAATGTTAATTGTATCAATAAATAATATAAACGCTTCAAGTATTATCAAATGATATCTACAGAGAGAAAGGAGAAATAAATATGACTCGAACTGAGCAATAATGAAATAAAAAATAAAAGATTCCCAACAAATATTATTATTATTATTATTACTAGTAGTATTAGTCACAAGATGACTGTATTGAAGATTCATTAATTAAGATTGACTGTTGAAAAAGTCCAGCAATCATTTTACTGAGCAGGGATGATGTTCCCCTGACCTCAGAAAAAGAGTAGTTATGAACGACGGAGTTAGGTAAGCCAATAGAGCCCATCCGAATCGATTTCAGCTACAAAGTAGGGATAGTTAAGGAAAATAAGATTTATAGGGAATAATTTATAATAAAAAATCAATAAGCCAGATCGTAATAGGAGAAAATAATGAAGAAAAGACTCATAATGAAAGGAAGTAAAAGATACAGAATTGAACATGAAAATGAACGAGAAGCAGTAGAATTTAAGAAGAAGAAGATACAATACAATTGATAATTTCATCAAACTTAGAATCACGTTTTATAAAATGATCAATTTTGGTGGAAGGGCATTATATAACGTTGCAGAAATCTGATCATATAATGTATCAATAAGTATTATAGAAATGCTAAAAAGTAATATTATTATATATATATAAACTTTCACAATATGAACTTACTTTCATTTATCTTTCCCAAACGTTTCGAGGTGATGTTCCTCTTCCTCAGTGGGAATGAATACTGAATGTCATTTTAACAGTATAATGGTTATGGACTGGTGTGTGTGGTGGGGGTTGATGGTGGGAGGGAATTGGCGCTGAGGTTCAAATTGTGTGTTTGGATCAATGTATCGAATAGTGTATGTGATCTATAATGTAATTGTTCATTTAATATGTTGTTTGGTTGTAGTGCGTGATGTCTGTATATTTCAAATTGTTCAGCTGTGTTTAGTTTTCTACTTTTAGGTAATTAGTGTAATATTTCCATGTTGCGTTCTATGTTTGTGTAACTGTGGTTTTCGTTTTGTAAATGTGTGGCAAATGTGGAATGTCAATGGCAACATTCCACATTTGCCACACATTTACAAAACGAAAACCACAGTTACACAAACATAGAACACAACATGGAAATATTACACTACTTACCTAAAAGTAGAAAACTAAACACAGCTGAACAATTTGAAATATACAGACATCACGCACTACAACCAAACAACATATTAAATGAACAATTACATTATATTCTTCATATTATTTGAATTAGCAGCCATCCTTACTATTTCTTTTATAAAATTGCTAAACTGCTACAGGTTGTTCAAGACCTGATGATGTCAGAGATGACGAAAAGCTTTGTCTGAACAAAAATTGTAGCAGTTTAGCAATTTTATAAAAGAAATAATTACATTATAGATCACATACACTATTCGATACATTGATCCAAACACACAATTTGAACCTCAGCGCCAATTCCTTCCCACCATCAACCCCCACCACACACACCAGTCCGTAACCGTTACACTGTTAAAATGACATTCAGTATTCATTCCCACTGAGGAAGAGGAACATCACCTCAAAACGTTTGGGAAAGATAAATGAAAGTAAGTTCATATTGTGAAAGTTTATATATATAATAATATTTATAAAGTGAACGAAGAGGATGAATCAACAAGATAATCAAAAAGTAATATAAATTGATAAATAAATAATGAAGAAAATATATAAGATAAAGTTAAGAAAGAAGAAGGAAGAATAGTAAACAAAAGTAATCCTTAAAAAAATAGACTAGACTGACAAACAAACGACTTTGACCCAACCCCAGAAATTGGCCAGATGAAGACCGAAAAAGATGAGAATAGATTCACAGAGATTAAGAAGACGAATCCATAAAAAGAGACACAAATAAGTAAAGAAAATATGTAATTAATAATGAATAAAACGGTAGTAAATAAAGTACACTAACCACAAAAAATAAACAAGACAATTATTGTTAAATAAAGTATATTGTTAAGGACCTTATAATAATAAGAAAATAAGGCACCTAATGTTAAAGAATAGTTGTAATGTACATCTAAAAATAACCTTGAAACCAAGAGTGAGAGATAGATAGGGAGTGATAAAGATAAACAGTGAAGTGATAAGTGTATCAAAATAAACAACTTATAATATTAAGAAAAAGGAATAGTAAACAAGTGTGACAAACCCAAAACATAATCACATGATGTATGAGCAATTAAGTTAAGTGTATTAGACTGTAAGACACAGAATAATTGTGAGTGAAAAGAATAGAAAAGAATATGATATCAGTATAAGAATCACCAGGGTGATTATTTTTATAGAAGAAATGGTGTAGGTATAACACTCACCAAAATTGTTAATTTTTAATTTAAAGAAAGTTGAAGTTATTGGCTTAGTGTTTAAGGGAGTATATCCAAGAAAAAAGAATTTTACAGTAATATGTTAGTATGTTTTATATAAGTAAGGAAGTTATAAAGAGAGTAGTAGCAGTACCTTGATAAGTAATAACAGGCAATGTAATAATTATAAATTTCAATGAAAGGAAACATGGCTGAACCATATACAGACCATGAAGTTATTTATATGTTATGTTTTATTAATAGATATAAGTGTTAAAGAGGTGTGTGAGAAATGGGAATAGGTATAAAAATTAGTAATGACATAAATTTAACAAAGCAGCAAAATAATAACTGTAATATAAATTGAAAGCAAAATATCAGATAAGAAATAGTTTTGTAAAAAATATAATAACATCAATAGATTGTAAAACAGTTCCAAAATAATTCAAAAGACAAGAAACACGAAAGGAAGTTAAGCAGACAAGATATGCTCAATAAATAATGTTTAGAACCAAATAAGAAATTATAAGATGTAACAGTTAGGCCTATAAATGACATAGCTGTACAAATACAGAAAACCAATTGTAAACAACTGAAAACTATATTTAAATTAAGGTAAATTAAGTAATTACCGTCAACTAACAAAAATAACATGTCAGAATTATATTAAACCCTAGAAATAAGTAATTTATGTATTAACATAGTATTATAAATTTTGTACAAAAGTATTAATGCATGGCTTAGACCAGTCTTGTAAGATATCAAACCAATCTTTGAAAGAAAATAGGAACATCTGTGTTAATATTTCAAACATTGAAATTATCCCCAAGTAAATATAGTCATTATAAAATATTTATTCATTTTGAACAAAAAACTAGGATTGATAACAATAGTTTCAAAGGTACTTAGCCAATCAGAGTTAAGTCAGTTACCATGGATACAGAACGTTGTTACAATTTTGACCGTTACGAAACGGGAGTTCCATTATTAACTACCCAGAGGAACAGACGCTATATTGATGATGACCATTTGAAGGAAGAATAACTAAGAAAATCAAACTAAAATGAAACCCAATTGATTAACTGATGTCCACCATAGTTCCTGTAACACATGAAGGGACAATAACCGAATATTAAAACTACATTTAAATAAAAACTGGATGAATTAAGAAACAGACGCCAGAAATAGACGGCATCTATATCTTTGGAACCAATCTAAGGAAATAATTCATGGGTGAAGACGCTCGACGATCCATAACTCGAACAACGCTATGTTGTTAAGAATTAAATAAATTATAACTAATTACGAACCAAATTGATTAACCATTTTCTGAATAAATAACTCTCACTCTAAACTTGGACCACAAATTTCTTTCAAGGATTAATAAATCACATTTAATAACACTGTATGTAAATGAAATATAACCTATGTCCTAAACCGACACACACTTTAACACAATACCGTTGAGTTTTCATATAGATCTTATTAGTATTTAAGAACCACAATTGTAAAGTGGTGTACTTTATTTGAACATCTTGTTATAAACCTTTTTTGTACTCAAAAGAATTCACTGGCATACTAAATTGTATAAATAAGAACGATAAACATTATAGCTTCATAAGCTGAAGCGCTGCCACTTTTGCTATCCGCTGAGTGAAAACGAATTTGCTGCCGAGGCATAAACTTTGTTATAATAATTTTTATTGTATGATTATTAATCAAAAATTAATGAACAAATTAAATCAGTACGAACCTTTACTAACTGACTTGTAATTATTTGAATAGTATTATGTATGTTATGTGCTTTAGCGGAGAGTAGATTTCTTTACGCAAATTTTGTGTTGGCAACTCATCCCAACAACGAGCGAAAGTCGAGTTCCCGCCAATTAGCGTGGCAATTCGAATTATCCTTTACAGTATACAGGAGATAATCTAACTGCGGAATTTTTAATTATTTTATAAAAAACAATTTGGCGCCTTTCGGGAGTTACAAAATACAACAGAACAGGTAAAGGCTTCGATACTGGTTATTTGTACGTTCACAACGGACGCAATCTGCGTGAGTTACGTTACAGAGCGACTACGGATTGGTAAGACACGAGAGTACTCATTACACAAATTACACTCTTACATGTTTACGAGTAGACGGATGTCGTTTAATTACAAATTGACGCATCCAACGTGTGGCAAAATAACACGGGAGCTACAAAGTTTAATTAGAGATTGGCTTCCATCGCGGGGCTTAAACAAGGTGGACGTCATCACGAATAATTAAAAATTGGCGACCAACTGGTGAGGCTAGAAGAAAAGAAAGTACGACATTCTAGTGGCAAGTACGAAAGGATAACAAGATGCACAACACAAGATATCAGTCTAAGCAACGCGAGAAGGGGGCTGACAAGGAAGCAGAGATGTTAGAAAAAGAGACGGCGAAAGAAGGCAGAATGGAAGAAAGGGAAATAACATCGGTCGAAGATGTGGAAACGATAGTAAGGGAGGAAGCTAGAGGAGATATGATCGAAAATCCGCCGGACGAAGATAAACCAAACGAAGAGGCGAAATTAGATAGCATAATGAGATTTATGATGGAGCAATTTGGACAAATTAATGACAAGTTTGAGAAACAACATGAAAAATTGGACCAAATGAATGAAAACCTCAGAAAGTTAGGTGAGACAATAGATTGTGGTTTCAACAAATTGAATGAAACATTAGACAGCACTTCTGGAAGTAGTAATGAAAAAATAAAAAGTAAAGAAGACCAAAGTACAATGTTATCTCAGAATAAAAGTAACAGAGACAAAGAGAAAATTAAACGCATCGAAACCAACTGTAGAGGAGTAAAGAAGAACCAAATAATTAAGAAGATTAAGAAAACAAAAGACATAGGAAAAATATGTAAGAAGAAACTAATAAAAACACGAGAAGAATTTGAGATGATGAAGAATGGACTAATTGAGATGTTTAATCTACCAATTACCGACCAGAATGAAATAAAGAATTTTAAAACTAACAGAAGGAACGTAATAGAAACCTTAAAAAGGAATCACTACAAAACAGTGTGTAACAAAATAAGAATGAGAAGATACTTAATAGACATGCATAATCCAATATCAATGATAGCATCTATGATGGATATACCAGTGACCTATGTATTATATAAACAAAATAGTGAAGTGATTGAGGTAGTACTGGAAACAAGTGAACATTTTACGACGGAAACATTTAAATACAAGATAGTAGCAAGAAAGTGGACAAGAACAGAAATCATTCTGAAAACGACAGCAATCCGAACAACGGAGGGAACTCATGTAATCATGGACCATGGGTAAACCAAATGCAGATGAACACCGAAAAATGGGACTGATTTTAGGTAGACCGACCATGCAAACCAATGGAGAAGAAAAAAGAAAGAAACTACCAAAATTCAAAAATTATGTAAGATCAACTTACAACATTATATAGGAAAATATGAGATAAAATAAATAAATCGATGATAAATAATAATAAAGAAATTACTGTATGTGAGATCAACTTGCAATACCATGTATAAAATATTTGAGATAAATGATAAAATAAAGAAATATAGGTAAGATCAACTTACAATAACGTTTGGACAACATATGAGACAAAATGTAAAAAATAAAATAAAGGAATGAGCTACAAAAAATTCCTAACTAGTAAGAACAACAAACTTACTATGATACTTAAAAACAAATGAGATAAAGAAAAAAATATATAGGTAAGATAAATTTTCACCATTATCTAAAAAATATATAAGATAAAATAAACAAACGAAATGATCAACTTCCACTACAATTTAGAAAAATATGTGAGATAAAATAAACAAACCAATGATCGAGAGTAAAGTAAATAAAATAAATATTCTAAGAAATATAATATGAAATGAGACGAATCAAAGAGTAATTGAAGGTGAATAAAAATGTTAATTGTATCAATAAATAATATAAACGCTTCAAGTATTATCAAATGATATCAACAGAGAGAAAGGAGAAATAAATATGACTCGAACTGAGCAATAATGAAATAAAAAATAAAAGATTCCCAACAAATATTATTATTATTATTATTATTACTAGTAGTATTAGTCACAAGATGACTGTATTGAAGATTCATTAATTAAGATTGACTGTTGAAAAAGTCCAGCAATCATTTTACTGAGCAGGGATGATGTTCCCCTGACCTCAGAAAAAGAGTAGTTATGAACGACGGAGTTAGGTAAGCCAATAGAGCCCATCCGAATCGATTTCAGCTACAAAGTAGGGATAGTTAAGGAAAATAAGATTTATAGGGAATAATTTATAATAAAAAATCAATAAGCCAGATCGTAATAGGAGAAAATAATGAAGAAAAGACTCATAATGAAAGGAAGTAAAAGATACAGAATTGAACATGAAAATGAACGAGAAGCAGTAGAATTTAAGAAGAAGAAGATACAATACAATTGATAATTTCATCAAACTTAGAATCACGTTTTATAAAATGATCAATTTTGGTGGAAGGGCATTATATAACGTTGCAGAAATCTGATCATATAATGTATCAATAAGTATTATAGAAATGCTAAAAAGTAATATTATTATATATATATAAACTTTCACAATATGAACTTACTTTCATTTATCTTTCCCAAACGTTTCGAGGTGATGTTCCTCTTCCTCAGTGGGAATGAATACTGAATGTCATTTTAACAGTATAATGGTTATGGACTGGTGTGTGTGGTGGGGGTTGATGGTGGGAGGGAATTGGCGCTGAGGTTCAAATTGTGTGTTTGGATCAATGTATCGAATAGTGTATGTGATCTATAATGTAATTGTTCATTTAATATGTTGTTTGGTTGTAGTGCGTGATGTCTGTATATTTCAAATTGTTCAGCTGTGTTTAGTTTTCTACTTTTAGGTAATTAGTGTAATATTTCCATGTTGCGTTCTATGTTTGTGTAACTGTGGTTTTCGTTTTGTAAATGTGTGGCAAATGTGGAATGTCAATGGCAACATTCCACATTTGCCACACATTTACAAAACGAAAACCACAGTTACACAAACATAGAACACAACATGGAAATATTACACTACTTACCTAAAAGTAGAAAACTAAACACAGCTGAACAATTTGAAATATACAGACATCACGCACTACAACCAAACAACATATTAAATGAACAATTACATTATATTCTTCATATTATTTGAATTAGCAGCCATCCTTACTATTTCTTTTATAAAATTGCTAAACTGCTACAGGTTGTTCAAGACCTGATGATGTCAGAGATGACGAAAAGCTTTGTCTGAACAAAAATTGTAGCAGTTTAGCAATTTTATAAAAGAAATAATTACATTATAGATCACATACACTATTCGATACATTGATCCAAACACACAATTTGAACCTCAGCGCCAATTCCCTCCCACCATCAACCCCCACCACACACACCAGTCCGTAACCGTTACACTGTTAAAATGACATTCAGTATTCATTCCCACTGAGGAAGAGGAACATCACCTCAAAACGTTTGGGAAAGATAAATGAAAGTAAGTTCATATTGTGAAAGTTTATATATATAATAATATTTATAAAGTGAACGAAGAGGATGAATCAACAAGATAATCAAAAAGTAATATAAATTGATAAATAAATAATGAAGAAAATATATAAGATAAAGTTAAGAAAGAAGAAGGAAGAATAGTAAACAAAAGTAATCATTAAAAAAATAGACTAGACTGACAAACAAACGACTTTGACCCAACCCCAGAAATTGGCCAGATGAAGACCGAAAAAGATGAGAATAGATTCACAGAGATTAAGAAGACGAATCCATAAAAAGAGACACAAATAAGTAAAGAAAATATGTAATTAATAATGAATAAAACGGTAGTAAATAAAGTACACTAACCACAAAAAATAAACAAGACAATTATTGTTAAATAAAGTATATTGTTAAGGACCTTATAATAATAAGAAAATAAGGCACCTAATGTTAAAGAATAGTTGTAATGTACATCTAAAAATAACCTTGAAACCAAGAGTGAGAGATAGATAGGGAGTGATAAAGATAAACAGTGAAGTGATAAGTGTATCAAAATAAACAACTTATAATATTAAGAAAAAGGAATAGTAAACAAGTGTGACAAACCCAAAACATAATCACATGATGTATGAGCAATTAAGTTAAGTGTATTAGACTGTAAGACACAGAATAATTGTGAGTGAAAAGAATAGAAAAGAATATGATATCAGTATAAGAATCACCAGGGTGATTATTTTTATAGAAGAAATGGTGTAGGTATAACACTCACCAAAATTGTTAATTTTTAATTTAAAGAAAGTTGAAGTTATTGGCTTAGTGTTTAAGGGAGTATATCCAAGAAAAAAGAATTTTACAGTAATATGTTAGTATGTTTTATATAAGTAAGGAAGTTATAAAGAGAGTAGTAGCAGTACCTTGATAAGTAATAACAGGCAATGTAATAATTATAAATTTCAATGAAAGGAAACATGGCTGAACCATATACAGACCATGAAGTTATTTATATGTTATGTTTTATTAATAGATATAAGTGTTAAAGAGGTGTGTGAGAAATGGGAATAGGTATAAAAATTAGTAATGACATAAATTTAACAAAGCAGCAAAATAATAACTGTAATGTAAATTGAAAGCAAAATATCAGATAAGAAATAGTTTTGTAAAAAATATAATAACATCAATAGATTATAAAACAGTTCCAAAATAATTCAAAAGACAAGAAACACGAAAGGAAGTTAAGCAGACAAGATATGCTCAATAAATAATGTTTAGAACCAAATAAGAAATTATAAGATGTAACAGTTAGGCCTATAAATGACATAGCTGTACAAATACAGAAAACCAATTGTAAACAACTGAAAACTATATTTAAATTAAGGTAAATTAAGTAATTACTGTCAACTAACAAAAATAACATGTCAGAATTATATTAAACCCTAGAAATAAGTAATTTATGTATTAACATAGTATTATAAATTTTGTACAAAAGTATTAATGCATGGCTTAGACCAGTCTTGTAAGATATCAAACCAATCTTTGAAAGAAAATAGGAACATCTGTGTTAATATTTCAAACATTGAAATTATCCCCAAGTAAATATAGTCATTATAAAATATTTATTCATTTTGAACAAAAAACTAGGATTGATAACAATAGTTTCAAAGGTACTTAGCCAATCAGAGTTAAGTCAGTTACCATGGATACAGAACGTTGTTACAATTTTGACCGTTACGAAACGGGAGTTCCATTATTAACTACCCAGAGGAACAGACGCTATATTGATGATGACCATTTGAAGGAAGAATAACTAAGAAAATCAAACTAAAATGAAACCCAATTGATTAACTGATGTCCACCATAGTTCCTGTAACACATGAAGGGACAATAACCGAATATTAAAACTACATTTAAATAAAAACTGGATGAATTAAGAAACAGACGCCAGAAATAGACGGCATCTATATCTTTGGAACCAATCTAAGGAAATAATTCATGGGTGAAGACGCTCGACGATCCATAACTCGAACAACGCGATGTTGTTAAGAATTAAATAAATTATAACTAATTACGAACCAAATTGATTAACCATTTTCTGAATAAATAACTCTCACTCTAAACTTGGACCACAAATTTCTTTCACGGATTAATAAATCACATTTAATAACACTGTATGTAAATGAAATATAACCTATGTCCTAAACCGACACACACTTTAACACAATACCGTTGAGTTTTCATATAGATCTTATTAGTATTTAAGAACCACAATTGTAAAGTGGTGTACTTTATTTGAACATCTTGTTATAAACCTTTTTTGTACTCAAAAGAATTCACTGGCATACTAAATTGTATAAATAAGAACGATAAACATTATAGCTTCATAAGCTGAAGCGCTGCCACTTTTGCTATCCGCTGAGTGAAAACGAATTTGCTGCCGAGGCATAAACTTTGTTATAATAATTTTTATTGTATGATTATTAATCAAAAATTAATGAACAAATTAAATCAGTACGAACCTTTACTAACTGACTTGTAATTATTTGAATAGTATTATGTATGTTATGTGCTTTAGCGGAGAGTAGATTTCTTTACGCAAATTTTGTGTTGGCAACTCATCCCAACAACGAGCGAAAGTCGAGTTCCCGCCAATTAGCGTGGCAATTCGAATTATCCTTTACAGTATACAGGAGATAATCTAACTGCGGAATTTTTAATTGTTTTATAAAAAACAATTTGGCGCCTTTCGGGAGTTACAAAATACAACAGAACAGGTAAAGGCTTCGATACTGGTTATTTGTACGTTCACAACGGACGCAATCTGCGTGAGTTACGTTACAGAGCGACTACGGATTGGTAAGACACGAGAGTACTCATTACACAAATTACACTCTTACATGTTTACGAGTAGACGGATGTCGTTTAATTACAAATTGACGCATCCAACGTGTGGCAAAATAACACGGGAGCTACAAAGTTTAATTAGAGATTGGCTTCCATCGCGGGGCTTAAACAAGGTGGACGTCATCACGAATAATTAAAAATTGGCGACCAACTGGTGAGGCTAGAAGAAAAGAAAGTACGACATTCTAGTGGCAAGTACGAAAGGATAACAAGATGCACAACACAAGATATCAGTCTAAGCAACGCGAGAAGGGGGCTGACAAGGAAGCAGAGATGTTAGAAAAAGAGACGGCGAAAGAAGGCAGAATGGAAGAAAGGGAAATAACATCGGTCGAAGATGTGGAAACGATAGTAAGGGAGGAAGCTAGAGGAGATATGATCGAAAATCCGCCGGACGAAGATAAACCAAACGAAGAGGCGAAATTAGATAGCATAATGAGATTTATGATGGAGCAATTTGGACAAATTAATGACAAGTTTGAGAAACAACATGAAAAATTGGACCAAATGAATGAAAACCTCAGAAAGTTAGGTGAGACAATAGATTGTGGTTTCAACAAATTGAATGAAACATTAGACAGCACTTCTGGAAGTAGTAATGAAAAAATAAAAAGTAAAGAAGACCAAAGTACAATGTTATCTCAGAATAAAAGTAACAGAGACAAAGAGAAAATTAAACGCATCGAAACCAACTGTAGAGGAGTAAAGAAGAACCAAATAATTAAGAAGATTAAGAAAACAAAAGACATAGGAAAAATATGTAAGAAGAAACTAATAAAAACACGAGAAGAATTTGAGATGATGAAGAATGGACTAATTGAGATGTTTAATCTACCAATTACCGACCAGAATGAAATAAAGAATTTTAAAACTAACAGAAGGAACGTAATAGAAACCTTAAAAAGGAATCACTACAAAACAGTGTGTAACAAAATAAGAATGAGAAGATACTTAATAGACATGCATAATCCAATATCAATGATAGCATCTATGATGGATATACCAGTGACCTATGTATTATATAAACAAAATAGTGAAGTGATTGAGGTAGTACTGGAAACAAGTGAACATTTTACGACGGAAACATTTAAATACAAGATAGTAGCAAGAAAGTGGACAAGAACAGAAATCATTCTGAAAACGACAGCAATCCGAACAACGGAGGGAACTCATGTAATCATGGACCATGGGTAAACCAAATGCAGATGAACACCGAAAAATGGGACTGATTTTAGGTAGACCGACCATGCAAACCAATGGAGAAGAAAAAAGAAAGAAACTACCAAAATTCAAAAATTATGTAAGATCAACTTACAACATTATATAGGAAAATATGAGATAAAATAAATAAATCGATGATAAATAATAATAAAGAAATTACTGTATGTGAGATCAACTTGCAATACCATGTATAAAATATTTGAGATAAATGATAAAATAAAGAAATATAGGTAAGATCAACTTACAATAACGTTTGGACAACATATGAGACAAAATGTAAAAAATAAAATAAAGGAATGAGCTACAAAAAATTCCTAACTAGTAAGAACAACAAACTTACTATGATACTTAAAAACAAATGAGATAAAGAAAAAAATATATAGGTAAGATAAATTTTCACCATTATCTAAAAAATATATAAGATAAAATAAACAAACGAAATGATCAACTTCCACTACAATTTAGAAAAATATGTGAGATAAAATAAACAAACCAATGATCGAGAGTAAAGTAAATAAAATAAATATTCTAAGAAATATAATATGAAATGAGACGAATCAAAGAGTAATTGAAGGTGAATAAAAATGTTAATTGTATCAATAAATAATATAAACGCTTCAAGTATTATCAAATGATATCAACAGAGAGAAAGGAGAAATAAATATGACTCGAACTGAGCAATAATGAAATAAAAAATAAAAGATTCCCAACAAATATTATTATTATTATTATTATTACTAGTAGTATTAGTCACAAGATGACTGTATTGAAGATTCATTAATTAAGATTGACTGTTGAAAAAGTCCAGCAATCATTTTACTGAGCAGGGATGATGTTCCCCTGACCTCAGAAAAAGAGTAGTTATGAACGACGGAGTTAGGTAAGCCAATAGAGCCCATCCGAATCGATTTCAGCTACAAAGTAGGGATAGTTAAGGAAAATAAGATTTATAGGGAATAATTTATAATAAAAAATCAATAAGCCAGATCGTAATAGGAGAAAATAATGAAGAAAAGACTCATAATGAAAGGAAGTAAAAGATACAGAATTGAACATGAAAATGAACGAGAAGCAGTAGAATTTAAGAAGAAGAAGATACAATACAATTGATAATTTCATCAAACTTAGAATCACGTTTTATAAAATGATCAATTTTGGTGGAAGGGCATTATATAACGTTGCAGAAATCTGATCATATAATGTATCAATAAGTATTATAGAAATGCTAAAAAGTAATATTATTATATATATATAAACTTTCACAATATGAACTTACTTTCATTTATCTTTCCCAAACGTTTCGAGGTGATGTTCCTCTTCCTCAGTGGGAATGAATACTGAATGTCATTTTAACAGTATAATGGTTATGGACTGGTGTGTGTGGTGGGGGTTGATGGTGGGAGGGAATTGGCGCTGAGGTTCAAATTGTGTGTTTGGATCAATGTATCGAATAGTGTATGTGATCTATAATGTAATTGTTCATTTAATATGTTGTTTGGTTGTAGTGCGTGATGTCTGTATATTTCAAATTGTTCAGCTGTGTTTAGTTTTCTACTTTTAGGTAATTAGTGTAATATTTCCATGTTGCGTTCTATGTTTGTGTAACTGTGGTTTTCGTTTTGTAAATGTGTGGCAAATGTGGAATGTCAATGGCAACATTCCACATTTGCCACACATTTACAAAACGAAAACCACAGTTACACAAACATAGAACACAACATGGAAATATTACACTACTTACCTAAAAGTAGAAAACTAAACACAGCTGAACAATTTGAAATATACAGACATCACGCACTACAACCAAACAACATATTAAATGAACAATTACATTATATTCTTCATATTATTTGAATTAGCAGCCATCCTTACTATTTCTTTTATAAAATTGCTAAACTGCTACAGGTTGTTCAAGACCTGATGATGTCAGAGATGACGAAAAGCTTTGTCTGAACAAAAATTGTAGCAGTTTAGCAATTTTATAAAAGAAATAATTACATTATAGATCACATACACTATTCGATACATTGATCCAAACACACAATTTGAACCTCAGCGCCAATTCCCTCCCACCATCAACCCCCACCACACACACCAGTCCGTAACCGTTACACTGTTAAAATGACATTCAGTATTCATTCCCACTGAGGAAGAGGAACATCACCTCAAAACGTTTGGGAAAGATAAATGAAAGTAAGTTCATATTGTGAAAGTTTATATATATAATAATATTTATAAAGTGAACGAAGAGGATGAATCAACAAGATAATCAAAAAGTAATATAAATTGATAAATAAATAATGAAGAAAATATATAAGATAAAGTTAAGAAAGAAGAAGGAAGAATAGTAAACAAAAGTAATCATTAAAAAAATAGACTAGACTGACAAACAAACGACTTTGACCCAACCCCAGAAATTGGCCAGATGAAGACCGAAAAAGATGAGAATAGATTCACAGAGATTAAGAAGACGAATCCATAAAAAGAGACACAAATAAGTAAAGAAAATATGTAATTAATAATGAATAAAACGGTAGTAAATAAAGTACACTAACCACAAAAAATAAACAAGACAATTATTGTTAAATAAAGTATATTGTTAAGGACCTTATAATAATAAGAAAATAAGGCACCTAATGTTAAAGAATAGTTGTAATGTACATCTAAAAATAACCTTGAAACCAAGAGTGAGAGATAGATAGGGAGTGATAAAGATAAACAGTGAAGTGATAAGTGTATCAAAATAAACAACTTATAATATTAAGAAAAAGGAATAGTAAACAAGTGTGACAAACCCAAAACATAATCACATGATGTATGAGCAATTAAGTTAAGTGTATTAGACTGTAAGACACAGAATAATTGTGAGTGAAAAGAATAGAAAAGAATATGATATCAGTATAAGAATCACCAGGGTGATTATTTTTATAGAAGAAATGGTGTAGGTATAACACTCACCAAAATTGTTAATTTTTAATTTAAAGAAAGTTGAAGTTATTGGCTTAGTGTTTAAGGGAGTATATCCAAGAAAAAAGAATTTTACAGTAATATGTTAGTATGTTTTATATAAGTAAGGAAGTTATAAAGAGAGTAGTAGCAGTACCTTGATAAGTAATAACAGGCAATGTAATAATTATAAATTTCAATGAAAGGAAACATGGCTGAACCATATACAGACCATGAAGTTATTTATATGTTATGTTTTATTAATAGATATAAGTGTTAAAGAGGTGTGTGAGAAATGGGAATAGGTATAAAAATTAGTAATGACATAAATTTAACAAAGCAGCAAAATAATAACTGTAATGTAAATTGAAAGCAAAATATCAGATAAGAAATAGTTTTGTAAAAAATATAATAACATCAATAGATTATAAAACAGTTCCAAAATAATTCAAAAGACAAGAAACACGAAAGGAAGTTAAGCAGACAAGATATGCTCAATAAATAATGTTTAGAACCAAATAAGAAATTATAAGATGTAACAGTTAGGCCTATAAATGACATAGCTGTACAAATACAGAAAACCAATTGTAAACAACTGAAAACTATATTTAAATTAAGGTAAATTAAGTAATTACTGTCAACTAACAAAAATAACATGTCAGAATTATATTAAACCCTAGAAATAAGTAATTTATGTATTAACATAGTATTATAAATTTTGTACAAAAGTATTAATGCATGGCTTAGACCAGTCTTGTAAGATATCAAACCAATCTTTGAAAGAAAATAGGAACATCTGTGTTAATATTTCAAACATTGAAATTATCCCCAAGTAAATATAGTCATTATAAAATATTTATTCATTTTGAACAAAAAACTAGGATTGATAACAATAGTTTCAAAGGTACTTAGCCAATCAGAGTTAAGTCAGTTACCATGGATACAGAACGTTGTTACAATTTTGACCGTTACGAAACGGGAGTTCCATTATTAACTACCCAGAGGAACAGACGCTATATTGATGATGACCATTTGAAGGAAGAATAACTAAGAAAATCAAACTAAAATGAAACCCAATTGATTAACTGATGTCCACCATAGTTCCTGTAACACATGAAGGGACAATAACCGAATATTAAAACTACATTTAAATAAAAACTGGATGAATTAAGAAACAGACGCCAGAAATAGACGGCATCTATATCTTTGGAACCAATCTAAGGAAATAATTCATGGGTGAAGACGCTCGACGATCCATAACTCGAACAACGCGATGTTGTTAAGAATTAAATAAATTATAACTAATTACGAACCAAATTGATTAACCATTTTCTGAATAAATAACTCTCACTCTAAACTTGGACCACAAATTTCTTTCACGGATTAATAAATCACATTTAATAACACTGTATGTAAATGAAATATAACCTATGTCCTAAACCGACACACACTTTAACACAATACCGTTGAGTTTTCATATAGATCTTATTAGTATTTAAGAACCACAATTGTAAAGTGGTGTACTTTATTTGAACATCTTGTTATAAACCTTTTTTGTACTCAAAAGAATTCACTGGCATACTAAATTGTATAAATAAGAACGATAAACATTATAGCTTCATAAGCTGAAGCGCTGCCACTTTTGCTATCCGCTGAGTGAAAACGAATTTGCTGCCGAGGCATAAACTTTGTTATAATAATTTTTATTGTATGATTATTAATCAAAAATTAATGAACAAATTAAATCAGTACGAACCTTTACTAACTGACTTGTAATTATTTGAATAGTATTATGTATGTTATGTGCTTTAGCGGAGAGTAGATTTCTTTACGCAAATTTTGTGTTGGCAACTCATCCCAACAACGAGCGAAAGTCGAGTTCCCGCCAATTAGCGTGGCAATTCGAATTATCCTTTACAGTATACAGGAGATAATCTAACTGCGGAATTTTTAATTGTTTTATAAAAAACAATTTGGCGCCTTTCGGGAGTTACAAAATACAACAGAACAGGTAAAGGCTTCGATACTGGTTATTTGTACGTTCACAACGGACGCAATCTGCGTGAGTTACGTTACAGAGCGACTACGGATTGGTAAGACACGAGAGTACTCATTACACAAATTACACTCTTACATGTTTACGAGTAGACGGATGTCGTTTAATTACAAATTGACGCATCCAACGTGTGGCAAAATAACACGGGAGCTACAAAGTTTAATTAGAGATTGGCTTCCATCGCGGGGCTTAAACAAGGTGGACGTCATCACGAATAATTAAAAATTGGCGACCAACTGGTGAGGCTAGAAGAAAAGAAAGTACGACATTCTAGCGGCAAGTACGAAAGGATAACAAGATGCACAACACAAGATATCAGTCTAAGCAACGCGAGAAGGGGGCTGACAAGGAAGCAGAGATGTTAGAAAAAGAGACGGCGAAAGAAGGCAGAATGGAAGAAAGGGAAATAACATCGGTCGAAGATGTGGAAACGATAGTAAGGGAGGAAGCTAGAGGAGATATGATCGAAAATCCGCCGGACGAAGATAAACCAAACGAAGAGGCGAAATTAGATAGCATAATGAGATTTATGATGGAGCAATTTGGACAAATTAATGACAAGTTTGAGAAACAACATGAAAAATTGGACCAAATGAATGAAAACCTCAGAAAGTTAGGTGAGACAATAGATTGTGGTTTCAACAAATTGAATGAAACATTAGACAGCACTTCTGGAAGTAGTAATGAAAAAATAAAAAGTAAAGAAGACCAAAGTACAATGTTATCTCAGAATAAAAGTAACAGAGACAAAGAGAAAATTAAACGCATCGAAACCAACCGTAGAGGAGTAAAGAAGAACCAAATAATTAAGAAGATTAAGAAAACAAAAGACATAGGAAAAATATGTAAGAAGAAACTAATAAAAACACGAGAAGAATTTGAGATGATGAAGAATGGACTAATTGAGATGTTTAATCTACCAATTACCGACCAGAATGAAATAAAGAATTTTAAAACTAACAGAAGGAACGTAATAGAAACCTTAAAAAGGAATCACTACAAAACAGTGTGTAACAAAATAAGAAGGAGAAGATACTTAATAGACATGCATAATCCAATATCAATGATAGCATCTATGATGGATATACCAGTGACCTATGTATTATATAAACAAAATAGTGAAGTGATTGAGGTAGTACTGGAAACAAGTGAACATTTTACGACGGAAACATTTAAATACAAGATAGTAGCAAGAAAGTGGACAAGAACAGAAATCATTCTGAAAACGACAGCAATCCGAACAACGGAGGGAACTCATGTAATCATGGACCATGGGTAAACCAAATGCAGATGAACACCGAAAAATGGGACTGATTTTAGGTAGACCGACCATGCAAACCAATGGAGAAGAAAAAAGAAAGAAACTACCAAAATTCAAAAATTATGTAAGATCAACTTACAACATTATATAGGAAAATATGAGATAAAATAAATAAATCGATGATAAATAATAATAAAGAAATTACTGTATGTGAGATCAACTTGCAATACCATGTATAAAATATTTGAGATAAATGATAAAATAAAGAAATATAGGTAAGATCAACTTACAATAACGTTTGGACAACATATGAGACAAAATGTAAAAAATAAAATAAAGGAATGAGCTACAAAAAATTCCTAACTAGTAAGAACAACAAACTTACTATGATACTTAAAAACAAATGAGATAAAGAAAAAAATATATAGGTAAGATAAATTTACACCATTATCTAAAAAATATATAAGATAAAATAAACAAACGAAATGATCAACTTCCACTACAATTTAGAAAAATATGTGAGATAAAATAAACAAACCAATGATCGAGAGTAAAGTAAATAAAATAAATATTCTAAGAAATATAATATGAAATGAGACGAATCAAAGAGTAATTGAAGGTGAATAAAAATGTTAATTGTATCAATAAATAATATAAACGCTTCAAGTATTATCAAATGATATCAACAGAGAGAAAGGAGAAATAAATATGACTCGAACTGAGCAATAATGAAATAAAAAATAAAAGATTCCCAACAAATATTATTATTATTATTATTACTAGTAGTATTAGTCACAAGATGACTGTATTGAAGATTCATTAATTAAGATTGACTGTTGAAAAAGTCCAGCAATCATTTTACTGAGCAGGGATGATGTTCCCCTGACCTCAGAAAAAGAGTAGTTATGAACGACGGAGTTAGGTAAGCCAATAGAGCCCATCCGAATCGATTTCAGCTACAAAGTAGGGATAGTTAAGGAAAATAAGATTTATAGGGAATAATTTATAATAAAAAATCAATAAGCCAGATCGTAATAGGAGAAAATAATGAAGAAAAGACTCATAATGAAAGGAAGTAAAAGATACAGAATTGAACATGAAAATGAACGAGAAGCAGTAGAATTTAAGAAGAAGAAGATACAATACAATTGATAATTTCATCAAACTTAGAATCACGTTTTATAAAATGATCAATTTTGGTGGAAGGGCATTATATAACGTTGCAGAAATCTGATCATATAATGTATCAATAAGTATTATAGAAATGCTAAAAAGTAATATTATTATATATATATATAAACTTTCACAATATGAACTTACTTTCATTTATCTTTCCCAAACGTTTCGAGGTGATGTTCCTCTTCCTCAGTGGGAATGAATACTGAATGTCATTTTAACAGTATAATGGTTATGGACTGGTGTGTGTGGTGGGGGTTGATGGTGGGAGGGAATTGGCGCTGAGGTTCAAATTGTGTGTTTGGATCAATGTATCGAATAGTGTATGTGATCTATAATGTAATTGTTCATTTAATATGTTGTTTGGTTGTAGTGCGTGATGTCTGTATATTTCAAATTGTTCAGCTGTGTTTAGTTTTCTACTTTTAGGTAATTAGTGTAATATTTCCATGTTGCGTTCTATGTTTGTGTAACTGTGGTTTTCGTTTTGTAAATGTGTGGCAAATGTGGAATGTCAATGGCAACATTCCACATTTGCCACACATTTACAAAACGAAAACCACAGTTACACAAACATAGAACACAACATGGAAATATTACACTACTTACCTAAAAGTAGAAAACTAAACACAGCTGAACAATTTGAAATATACAGACATCACGCACTACAACCAAACAACATATTAAATGAACAATTACATTATATTCTTCATATTATTTGAATTAGCAGCCATCCTTACTATTTCTTTTATAAAATTGCTAAACTGCTACAGGTTGTTCAAGACCTGATGATGTCAGAGATGACGAAAAGCTTTGTCTGAACAAAAATTGTAGCAGTTTAGCAATTTTATAAAAGAAATAATTACATTATAGATCACATACACTATTCGATACATTGATCCAAACACAGAATTTGAACCTCAGCGCCAATTCCCTCCCACCATCAACCCCCACCACACACACCAGTCCGTAACCGTTACACTGTTAAAATGACATTCAGTATTCATTCCCACTGAGGAAGAGGAACATCACCTCAAAACGTTTGGGAAAGATAAATGAAAGTAAGTTCATATTGTGAAAGTTTATATATATAATAATATTTATAAAGTGAACGAAGAGGATGAATCAACAAGATAATCAAAAAGTAATATAAATTGATAAATAAATAATGAAGAAAATATATAAGATAAAGTTAAGAAAGAAGAAGGAAGAATAGTAAACAAAAGTAATCATTAAAAAAATAGACTAGACTGACAAACAAACGACTTTGACCCAACCCCAGAAATTGGCCAGATGAAGACCGAAAAAGATGAGAATAGATTCACAGAGATTAAGAAGACGAATCCATAAAAAGAGACACAAATAAGTAAAGAAAATATGTAATTAATAATGAATAAAACGGTAGTAAATAAAGTACACTAACCACAAAAAATAAACAAGACAATTATTGTTAAATAAAGTATATTGTTAAGGACCTTATAATAATAAGAAAATAAGGCACCTAATGTTAAAGAATAGTTGTAATGTACATCTAAAAATAACCTTGAAACCAAGAGTGAGAGATAGGTAGGGATTGATAAAGATAAGCAGTGAAGTGATAAGTGTATCAAAATAAACAACTTATAATATTAAGAAAAAGGAATAGTAAACAAGTGTGACAAACCCAAAACATAATCACATGATGTATGAGCAATTAAGTTAAGTGTATTAGACTGTAAGACACAGAATAATTGTGAGTGAAAAGAATAGAAAAGAATATGATATCAGTATAAGAATCACCAGGGTGATTATTTTTATAGAAGAAATGGTGTAGGTATAACACTCACCAAAATTGTTAATTTTTAATTTAAAGAAAGTTGAAGTTATTGGCTTAGTGTTTAAGGGAGTATATCCAAGAAAAAAGAATTTTACAGTAATATGTTAGTATGTTTTATATAAGTAAGGAAGTTATAAAGAGAGTAGTAGCAGTACCTTGATAAGTAATAACAGGCAATGTAATAATTATAAATTTCAATGAAAGGAAACATGGCTGAACCATATACAGACCATGAAGTTATTTATATGTTATGTTTTATTAATAGATATAAGTGTTAAAGAGGTGTGTGAGAAATGGGAATAGGTATAAAAATTAGTAATGACATAAATTTAACAAAGCAGCAAAATAATAACTGTAATATAAATTGAAAGCAAAATATCAGATAAGAAATAGTTTTGTAAAAAATATAATAACATCAATAGATTGTAAAACAGTTCCAAAATAATTCAAAAGACAAGAAACACGAAAGGAAGTTAAGCAGACAAGATATGCTCAATAAATAATGTTTAGAACCAAATAAGAAATTATAAGATGTAACAGTTAGGCCTATAAATGACATAGCTGTACAAATACAGAAAACCAATTGTAAACAACTGAAAACTATATTTAAATTAAGGTAAATTAAGTAATTACTGTCAACTAACAAAAATAACATGTCAGAATTATATTAAACCCTAGAAATAAGTAATTTATGTATTAACATAGTATTATAAATTTTGTACAAAAGTATTAATGCATGGCTTAGACCAGTCTTGTAAGATATCAAACCAATCTTTGAAAGAAAATAGGAACATCTGTGTTAATATTTCAAACATTGAAATTATCCCCAAGTAAATATAGTCATTATAAAATATTTATTCATTTTGAACAAAAAACTAGGATTGATAACAATAGTTTCAAAGGTACTTAGCCAATCAGAGTTAAGTCAGTTACCATGGATACAGAACGTTGTTACAATTTTGACCGTTACAAAACGGGAGTTCCATTATTAACTACCCAGAGGAACAGACGCTATATTGATGATGACCATTTGAAGGAAGAATAACTAAGAAAATCAAACTAAAATGAAACCCAATTGATTAACTGATGTCCACCATAGTTCCTGTAACACATGAAGGGACAATAACCGAATATTAAAACTACATTTAAATAAAAAGTGGATGAATTAAGAAACAGACGCCAGAAATAGACGGCATCTATATCTTTGGAACCAATCTAAGGAAATAATTCATGGGTGAAGACGCTCGACGATCCATAACTCGAACAACGCGATGTTGTTAAGAATTAAATAAATTATAACTAATTACGAACCAAATTGATTAACCATTTTCTGAATAAATAACTCTCACTCTAAACTTGGACCACAAATTTCTTTCAAGGATTAATAAATCACATTTAATAACACTGTATGTAAATGAAATATAACCTATGTCCTAAACCGACACACACTTTAACACAATACCGTTGAGTTTTCATATAGATCTTATTAGTATTTAAGAACCACAATTGTAAAGTGGTGTACTTTATTTGAACATCTTGTTATAAACCTTTTTTGTACTCAAAAGAATTCACTGGCATACTAAATTGTATAAATAAGAACGATAAACATTATAGCTTCATAAGCTGAAGCGCTGCCACTTTTGCTATCCGCTGAGTGAAAACGAATTTGCTGCCGAGGCATAAACTTTGTTATAATAATTTTTATTGTATGATTATTAATCAAAAATTAATGAACAAATTAAATCAGTACGAACCTTTACTAACTGACTTGTAATTATTTGAATAGTATTATGTATGTTATGTGCTTTAGCGGAGAGTAGATTTCTTTACGCAAATTTTGTGTTGGCAACTCATCCCAACAACGAGCGAAAGTCGAGTTCCCGCCAATTAGCGTGGCAATTCGAATTATCCTTTACAGTATACAGGAGATAATCTAACTGCGGAATTTTTAATTGTTTTATAAAAAACAATTTGGCGCCTTTCGGGAGTTACAAAATACAACAGAACAGGTAAAGGCTTCGATACTGGTTATTTGTACGTTCACAACGGACGCAATCTGCGTGAGTTACGTTACAGAGCGACTACGGATTGGTAAGACACGAGAGTACTCATTACACAAATTACACTCTTACATGTTTACGAGTAGACGGATGTCGTTTAATTACAAATTGACGCATCCAACGTGTGGCAAAATAACACGGGAGCTACAAAGTTTAATTAGAGATTGGCTTCCATCGCGGGGCTTAAACAAGGTGGACGTCATCACGAATAATTAAAAATTGGCGACCAACTGGTGAGGCTAGAAGAAAAGAAAGTACGACATTCTAGCGGCAAGTACGAAAGGATAACAAGATGCACAACACAAGATATCAGTCTAAGCAACGCGAGAAGGGGGCTGACAAGGAAGCAGAGATGTTAGAAAAAGAGACGGCGAAAGAAGGCAGAATGGAAGAAAGGGAAATAACATCGGTCGAAGATGTGGAAACGATAGTAAGGGAGGAAGCTAGAGGAGATATGATCGAAAATCCGCCGGACGAAGATAAACCAAACGAAGAGGCGAAATTAGATAGCATAATGAGATTTATGATGGAGCAATTTGGACAAATTAATGACAAGTTTGAGAAACAACATGAAAAATTGGACCAAATGAATGAAAACCTCAGAAAGTTAGGTGAGACAATAGATTGTGGTTTCAACAAATTGAATGAAACATTAGACAGCACTTCTGGAAGTAGTAATGAAAAAATAAAAAGTAAAGAAGACCAAAGTACAATGTTATCTCAGAATAAAAGTAACAGAGACAAAGAGAAAATTAAACGCATCGAAACCAACCGTAGAGGAGTAAAGAAGAACCAAATAATTAAGAAGATTAAGAAAACAAAAGACATAGGAAAAATATGTAAGAAGAAACTAATAAAAACACGAGAAGAATTTGAGATGATGAAGAATGGACTAATTGAGATGTTTAATCTACCAATTACCGACCAGAATGAAATAAAGAATTTTAAAACTAACAGAAGGAACGTAATAGAAACCTTAAAAAGGAATCACTACAAAACAGTGTGTAACAAAATAAGAAGGAGAAGATACTTAATAGACATGCATAATCCAATATCAATGATAGCATCTATGATGGATATACCAGTGACCTATGTATTATATAAACAAAATAGTGAAGTGATTGAGGTAGTACTGGAAACAAGTGAACATTTTACGACGGAAACATTTAAATACAAGATAGTAGCAAGAAAGTGGACAAGAACAGAAATCATTCTGAAAACGACAGCAATCCGAACAACGGAGGGAACTCATGTAATCATGGACCATGGGTAAACCAAATGCAGATGAACACCGAAAAATGGGACTGATTTTAGGTAGACCGACCATGCAAACCAATGGAGAAGAAAAAAGAAAGAAACTACCAAAATTCAAAAATTATGTAAGATCAACTTACAACATTATATAGGAAAATATGAGATAAAATAAATAAATCGATGATAAATAATAATAAAGAAATTACTGTATGTGAGATCAACTTGCAATACCATGTATAAAATATTTGAGATAAATGATAAAATAAAGAAATATAGGTAAGATCAACTTACAATAACGTTTGGACAACATATGAGACAAAATGTAAAAAATAAAATAAAGGAATGAGCTACAAAAAATTCCTAACTAGTAAGAACAACAAACTTACTATGATACTTAAAAACAAATGAGATAAAGAAAAAAATATATAGGTAAGATAAATTTACACCATTATCTAAAAAATATATAAGATAAAATAAACAAACGAAATGATCAACTTCCACTACAATTTAGAAAAATATGTGAGATAAAATAAACAAACCAATGATCGAGAGTAAAGTAAATAAAATAAATATTCTAAGAAATATAATATGAAATGAGACGAATCAAAGAGTAATTGAAGGTGAATAAAAATGTTAATTGTATCAATAAATAATATAAACGCTTCAAGTATTATCAAATGATATCAACAGAGAGAAAGGAGAAATAAATATGACTCGAACTGAGCAATAATGAAATAAAAAATAAAAGATTCCCAACAAATATTATTATTATTATTATTACTAGTAGTATTAGTCACAAGATGACTGTATTGAAGATTCATTAATTAAGATTGACTGTTGAAAAAGTCCAGCAATCATTTTACTGAGCAGGGATGATGTTCCCCTGACCTCAGAAAAAGAGTAGTTATGAACGACGGAGTTAGGTAAGCCAATAGAGCCCATCCGAATCGATTTCAGCTACAAAGTAGGGATAGTTAAGGAAAATAAGATTTATAGGGAATAATTTATAATAAAAAATCAATAAGCCAGATCGTAATAGGAGAAAATAATGAAGAAAAGACTCATAATGAAAGGAAGTAAAAGATACAGAATTGAACATGAAAATGAACGAGAAGCAGTAGAATTTAAGAAGAAGAAGATACAATACAATTGATAATTTCATCAAACTTAGAATCACGTTTTATAAAATGATCAATTTTGGTGGAAGGGCATTATATAACGTTGCAGAAATCTGATCATATAATGTATCAATAAGTATTATAGAAATGCTAAAAAGTAATATTATTATATATATATAAACTTTCACAATATGAACTTACTTTCATTTATCTTTCCCAAACGTTTCGAGGTGATGTTCCTCTTCCTCAGTGGGAATGAATACTGAATGTCATTTTAACAGTATAATGGTTATGGACTGGTGTGTGTGGTGGGGGTTGATGGTGGGAGGGAATTGGCGCTGAGGTTCAAATTGTGTGTTTGGATCAATGTATCGAATAGTGTATGTGATCTATAATGTAATTGTTCATTTAATATGTTGTTTGGTTGTAGTGCGTGATGTCTGTATATTTCAAATTGTTCAGCTGTGTTTAGTTTTCTACTTTTAGGTAATTAGTGTAATATTTCCATGTTGCGTTCTATGTTTGTGTAACTGTGGTTTTCGTTTTGTAAATGTGTGGCAAATGTGGAATGTCAATGGCAACATTCCACATTTGCCACACATTTACAAAACGAAAACCACAGTTACACAAACATAGAACACAACATGGAAATATTACACTACTTACCTAAAAGTAGAAAACTAAACACAGCTGAACAATTTGAAATATACAGACATCACGCACTACAACCAAACAACATATTAAATGAACAATTACATTATATTCTTCATATTATTTGAATTAGCAGCCATCCTTACTATTTCTTTTATAAAATTGCTAAACTGCTACAGGTTGTTCAAGACCTGATGATGTCAGAGATGACGAAAAGCTTTGTCTGAACAAAAATTGTAGCAGTTTAGCAATTTTATAAAAGAAATAATTACATTATAGATCACATACACTATTCGATACATTGATCCAAACACAGAATTTGAACCTCAGCGCCAATTCCCTCCCACCATCAACCCCCACCACACACACCAGTCCGTAACCGTTACACTGTTAAAATGACATTCAGTATTCATTCCCACTGAGGAAGAGGAACATCACCTCAAAACGTTTGGGAAAGATAAATGAAAGTAAGTTCATATTGTGAAAGTTTATATATATAATAATATTTATAAAGTGAACGAAGAGGATGAATCAACAAGATAATCAAAAAGTAATATAAATTGATAAATAAATAATGAAGAAAATATATAAGATAAAGTTAAGAAAGAAGAAGGAAGAATAGTAAACAAAAGTAATCATTAAAAAAATAGACTAGACTGACAAACAAACGACTTTGACCCAACCCCAGAAATTGGCCAGATGAAGACCGAAAAAGATGAGAATAGATTCACAGAGATTAAGAAGACGAATCCATAAAAAGAGACACAAATAAGTAAAGAAAATATGTAATTAATAATGAATAAAACGGTAGTAAATAAAGTACACTAACCACAAAAAATAAACAAGACAATTATTGTTAAATAAAGTATATTGTTAAGGACCTTATAATAATAAGAAAATAAGGCACCTAATGTTAAAGAATAGTTGTAATGTACATCTAAAAATAACCTTGAAACCAAGAGTGAGAGATAGGTAGGGATTGATAAAGATAAGCAGTGAAGTGATAAGTGTATCAAAATAAACAACTTATAATATTAAGAAAAAGGAATAGTAAACAAGTGTGACAAACCCAAAACATAATCACATGATGTATGAGCAATTAAGTTAAGTGTATTAGACTGTAAGACACAGAATAATTGTGAGTGAAAAGAATAGAAAAGAATATGATATCAGTATAAGAATCACCAGGGTGATTATTTTTATAGAAGAAATGGTGTAGGTATAACACTCACCAAAATTGTTAATTTTTAATTTAAAGAAAGTTGAAGTTATTGGCTTAGTGTTTAAGGGAGTATATCCAAGAAAAAAGAATTTTACAGTAATATGTTAGTATGTTTTATATAAGTAAGGAAGTTATAAAGAGAGTAGTAGCAGTACCTTGATAAGTAATAACAGGCAATGTAATAATTATAAATTTCAATGAAAGGAAACATGGCTGAACCATATACAGACCATGAAGTTATTTATATGTTATGTTTTATTAATAGATATAAGTGTTAAAGAGGTGTGTGAGAAATGGGAATAGGTATAAAAATTAGTAATGACATAAATTTAACAAAGCAGCAAAATAATAACTGTAATATAAATTGAAAGCAAAATATCAGATAAGAAATAGTTTTGTAAAAAATATAATAACATCAATAGATTGTAAAACAGTTCCAAAATAATTCAAAAGACAAGAAACACGAAAGGAAGTTAAGCAGACAAGATATGCTCAATAAATAATGTTTAGAACCAAATAAGAAATTATAAGATGTAACAGTTAGGCCTATAAATGACATAGCTGTACAAATACAGAAAACCAATTGTAAACAACTGAAAACTATATTTAAATTAAGGTAAATTAAGTAATTACTGTCAACTAACAAAAATAACATGTCAGAATTATATTAAACCCTAGAAATAAGTAATTTATGTATTAACATAGTATTATAAATTTTGTACAAAAGTATTAATGCATGGCTTAGACCAGTCTTGTAAGATATCAAACCAATCTTTGAAAGAAAATAGGAACATCTGTGTTAATATTTCAAACATTGAAATTATCCCCAAGTAAATATAGTCATTATAAAATATTTATTCATTTTGAACAAAAAACTAGGATTGATAACAATAGTTTCAAAGGTACTTAGCCAATCAGAGTTAAGTCAGTTACCATGGATACAGAACGTTGTTACAATTTTGACCGTTACGAAACGGGAGTTCCATTATTAACTACCCAGAGGAACAGACGCTATATTGATGATGACCATTTGAAGGAAGAATAACTAAGAAAATCAAACTAATGAAACCCAATTGATTAACTGATGTCCACCATAGTTCCTGTAACACATGAAGGGACAATAACCGAATATTAAAACTACATTTAAATAAAAACTGGATGAATTAAGAAACAGACGCCAGAAATAGACGGCATCTATATCTTTGGAACCAATCTAAGGAAATAATTCATGGGTGAAGACGCTCGACGATCCATAACTCGAACAACGCGATGTTGTTAAGAATTAAATAAATTATAACTAATTACGAACCAAATTGATTAACCATTTTCTGAATAAATAACTCTCACTCTAAACTTGGACCACAAATTTCTTTCAAGGATTAATAAATCACATTTAATAACACTGTATGTAAATGAAATATAACCTATGTCCTAAACCGACACACACTTTAACACAATACCGTTGAGTTTTCATATAGATGTTATTAGTATTTAAGAACCACAATTGTAAAGTGGTGTACTTTATTTGAACATCTTGTTATAAACCTTTTTTGTACTCAAAAGAATTCACTGGCATACTAAATTGTATAAATAAGAACGATAAACATTATAGCTTCATAAGCTGAAGCGCTGCCACCTTTGCTATCCGCTGAGTGAAAACGAATTTGCTGCCGAGGCATAAACTTTGTTATAATAATTTTTATTGTATGATTATTAATCAAAAATTAATGAACAAATTAAATCAGTACGAACCTTTACTAACTGACTTGTAATTATTTGAATAGTATTATGTATGTTATGTGCTTTAGCGGAGAGTAGATTTCTTTACGCAAATTTTGTGTTGGCAACTCATCCCAACAACGAGCGAAAGTCGAGTTCCCGCCAATTAGCGTGGCAATTCGAATTATCCTTTACAGTATACAGGAGATAATCTAACTGCGGAATTTTTAATTATTTTATAAAAAACAATTTGGCGCCTTTCGGGAGTTACAAAATACAACAGAACAGGTAAAGGCTTCGATACTGGTTATTTGTACGTTCACAACGGACGCAATCTGCGTGAGTTACGTTACAGAGCGACTACGGATTGGTAAGACACGAGAGTACTCATTACACAAATTACACTCTTACATGTTTACGAGTAGACGGATGTCGTTTAATTACAAATTGACGCATCCAACGTGTGGCAAAATAACACGGGAGCTACAAAGTTTAATTAGAGATTGGCTTCCATCGCGGGGCTTAAACAAGGTGGACGTCATCACGAATAATTAAAAATTGGCGACCAACTGGTGAGGCTAGAAGAAAAGAAAGTACGACATTCTAGTGGCAAGTACGAAAGGATAACAAGATGCACAACACAAGATATCAGTCTAAGCAACGCGAGAAGGGGGCTGACAAGGAAGCAGAGATGTTAGAAAAAGAGACGGCGAAAGAAGGCAGAATGGAAGAAAGGGAAATAACATCGGTCGAAGATGTGGAAACGATAGTAAGGGAGGAAGCTAGAGGAGATATGATCGAAAATCCGCCGGACGAAGATAAACCAAACGAAGAGGCGAAATTAGATAGCATAATGAGATTTATGATGGAGCAATTTGGACAAATTAATGACAAGTTTGAGAAACAACATGAAAAATTGGACCAAATGAATGAAAACCTCAGAAAGTTAGGTGAGACAATAGATTGTGGTTTCAACAAATTGAATGAAACATTAGACAGCACTTCTGGAAGTAGTAATGAAAAAATAAAAAGTAAAGAAGACCAAAGTACAATGTTATCTCAGAATAAAAGTAACAGAGACAAAGAGAAAATTAAACGCATCGAAACCAACCGTAGAGGAGTAAAGAAGAACCAAATAATTAAGAAGATTAAGAAAACAAAAGACATAGGAAAAATATGTAAGAAGAAACTAATAAAAACACGAGAAGAATTTGAGATGATGAAGAATGGACTAATTGAGATGTTTAATCTACCAATTACCGACCAGAATGAAATAAAGAATTTTAAAACTAACAGAAGGAACGTAATAGAAACCTTAAAAAGGAATCACTACAAAACAGTGTGTAACAAAATAAGAAGGAGAAGATACTTAATAGACATGCATAATCCAATATCAATGATAGCATCTATGATGGATATACCAGTGACCTATGTATTATATAAACAAAATAGTGAAGTGATTGAGGTAGTACTGGAAACAAGTGAACATTTTACGACGGAAACATTTAAATACAAGATAGTAGCAAGAAAGTGGACAAGAACAGAAATCATTCTGAAAACGACAGCAATCCGAACAACGGAGGGAACTCATGTAATCATGGACCATGGGTAAACCAAATGCAGATGAACACCGAAAAATGGGACTGATTTTAGGTAGACCGACCATGCAAACCAATGGAGAAGAAAAAAGAAAGAAACTACCAAAATTCAAAAATTATGTAAGATCAACTTACAACATTATATAGGAAAATATGAGATAAAATAAATAAATCGATGATAAATAATAATAAAGAAATTACTGTATGTGAGATCAACTTGCAATACCATGTATAAAATATTTGAGATAAATGATAAAATAAAGAAATATAGGTAAGATCAACTTACAATAACGTTTGGACAACATATGAGACAAAATGTAAAAAATAAAATAAAGGAATGAGCTACAAAAAATTCCTAACTAGTAAGAACAACAAACTTACTATGATACTTAAAAACAAATGAGATAAAGAAAAAAATATATAGGTAAGATAAATTTACACCATTATCTAAAAAATATATAAGATAAAATAAACAAACGAAATGATCAACTTCCACTACAATTTAGAAAAATATGTGAGATAAAATAAACAAACCAATGATCGAGAGTAAAGTAAATAAAATAAATATTCTAAGAAATATAATATGAAATGAGACGAATCAAAGAGTAATTGAAGGTGAATAAAAATGTTAATTGTATCAATAAATAATATAAACGCTTCAAGTATTATCAAATGATATCAACAGAGAGAAAGGAGAAATAAATATGACTCGAACTGAGCAATAATGAAATAAAAAATAAAAGATTCCCAACAAATATTATTATTATTATTATTACTAGTAGTATTAGTCACAAGATGACTGTATTGAAGATTCATTAATTAAGATTGACTGTTGAAAAAGTCCAGCAATCATTTTACTGAGCAGGGATGATGTTCCCCTGACCTCAGAAAAAGAGTAGTTATGAACGACGGAGTTAGGTAAGCCAATAGAGCCCATCCGAATCGATTTCAGCTACAAAGTAGGGATAGTTAAGGAAAATAAGATTTATAGGGAATAATTTATAATAAAAAATCAATAAGCCAGATCGTAATAGGAGAAAATAATGAAGAAAAGACTCATAATGAAAGGAAGTAAAAGATACAGAATTGAACATGAAAATGAACGAGAAGCAGTAGAATTTAAGAAGAAGAAGATACAATACAATTGATAATTTCATCAAACTTAGAATCACGTTTTATAAAATGATCAATTTTGGTGGAAGGGCATTATATAACGTTGCAGAAATCTGATCATATAATGTATCAATAAGTATTATAGAAATGCTAAAAAGTAATATTATTATATATATATATAAACTTTCACAATATGAACTTACTTTCATTTATCTTTCCCAAACGTTTCGAGGTGATGTTCCTCTTCCTCAGTGGGAATGAATACTGAATGTCATTTTAACAGTATAATGGTTATGGACTGGTGTGTGTGGTGGGGGTTGATGGTGGGAGGGAATTGGCGCTGAGGTTCAAATTGTGTGTTTGGATCAATGTATCGAATAGTGTATGTGATCTATAATGTAATTGTTCATTTAATATGTTGTTTGGTTGTAGTGCGTGATGTCTGTATATTTCAAATTGTTCAGCTGTGTTTAGTTTTCTACTTTTAGGTAATTAGTGTAATATTTCCATGTTGCGTTCTATGTTTGTGTAACTGTGGTTTTCGTTTTGTAAATGTGTGGCAAATGTGGAATGTCAATGGCAACATTCCACATTTGCCACACATTTACAAAACGAAAACCACAGTTACACAAACATAGAACACAACATGGAAATATTACACTACTTACCTAAAAGTAGAAAACTAAACACAGCTGAACAATTTGAAATATACAGACATCACGCACTACAACCAAACAACATATTAAATGAACAATTACATTATATTCTTCATATTATTTGAATTAGCAGCCATCCTTACTATTTCTTTTATAAAATTGCTAAACTGCTACAGGTTGTTCAAGACCTGATGATGTCAGAGATGACGAAAAGCTTTGTCTGAACAAAAATTGTAGCAGTTTAGCAATTTTATAAAAGAAATAATTACATTATAGATCACATACACTATTCGATACATTGATCCAAACACAGAATTTGAACCTCAGCGCCAATTCCCTCCCACCATCAACCCCCACCACACACACCAGTCCGTAACCGTTACACTGTTAAAATGACATTCAGTATTCATTCCCACTGAGGAAGAGGAACATCACCTCAAAACGTTTGGGAAAGATAAATGAAAGTAAGTTCATATTGTGAAAGTTTATATATATAATAATATTTATAAAGTGAACGAAGAGGATGAATCAACAAGATAATCAAAAAGTAATATAAATTGATAAATAAATAATGAAGAAAATATATAAGATAAAGTTAAGAAAGAAGAAGGAAGAATAGTAAACAAAAGTAATCATTAAAAAAATAGACTAGACTGACAAACAAACGACTTTGACCCAACCCCAGAAATTGGCCAGATGAAGACCGAAAAAGATGAGAATAGATTCACAGAGATTAAGAAGACGAATCCATAAAAAGAGACACAAATAAGTAAAGAAAATATGTAATTAATAATGAATAAAACGGTAGTAAATAAAGTACACTAACCACAAAAAATAAACAAGACAATTATTGTTAAATAAAGTATATTGTTAAGGACCTTATAATAATAAGAAAATAAGGCACCTAATGTTAAAGAATAGTTGTAATGTACATCTAAAAATAACCTTGAAACCAAGAGTGAGAGATAGGTAGGGATTGATAAAGATAAGCAGTGAAGTGATAAGTGTATCAAAATAAACAACATATAATATTAAGGAAAAGGAATAGTAAACAAGTGTGACAAACCCAAAACATAATCACATGATGTATGAGCAATTAAGTTAAGTGTATTAGACTGTAAGACACAGAATAATTGTGAGTGAAAAGAATAGAAAAGAATATGATATCAGTATAAGAATCACCAGGGTGATTATTTTTATAGAAGAAATGGTGTAGGTATAACACTCACCAAAATTGTTAATTTTTAATTTAAAGAAAGTTGAAGTTATTGGCTTAGTGTTTAAGGGAGTATATCCAAGAAAAAAGAATTTTACAGTAATATGTTAGTATGTTTTATATAAGTAAGGAAGTTATAAAGAGAGTAGTAGCAGTACCTTGATAAGTAATAACAGGCAATGTAATAATTATAAATTTCAATGAAAGGAAACATGGCTGAACCATATACAGACCATGAAGTTATTTATATGTTATGTTTTATTAATAGATATAAGTGTTAAAGAGGTGTGTGAGAAATGGGAATAGGTATAAAAATTAGTAATGACATAAATTTAACAAAGCAGCAAAATAATAACTGTAATATAAATTGAAAGCAAAATATCAGATAAGAAATAGTTTTGTAAAAAATATAATAACATCAATAGATTGTAAAACAGTTCCAAAATAATTCAAAAGACAAGAAACACGAAAGGAAGTTAAGCAGACAAGATATGCTCAATAAATAATGTTTAGAACCAAATAAGAAATTATAAGATGTAACAGTTAGGCCTATAAATGACATAGCTGTACAAATACAGAAAACCAATTGTAAACAACTGAAAACTATATTTAAATTAAGGTAAATTAAGTAATTACCGTCAACTAACAAAAATAACATGTCAGAATTATATTAAACCCTAGAAATAAGTAATTTATGTATTAACATAGTATTATAAATTTTGTACAAAAGTATTAATGCATGGCTTAGACCAGTCTTGTAAGATATCAAACCAATCTTTGAAAGAAAATAGGAACATCTGTGTTAATATTTCAAACATTGAAATTATCCCCAAGTAAATATAGTCATTATAAAATATTTATTCATTTTGAACAAAAAACTAGGATTGATAACAATAGTTTCAAAGGTACTTAGCCAATCAGAGTTAAGTCAGTTACCATGGATACAGAACGTTGTTACAATTTTGACCGTTACGAAACGGGAGTTCCATTATTAACTACCCAGAGGAACAGACGCTATATTGATGATGACCATTTGAAGGAAGAATAACTAAGAAAATCAAACTAAAATGAAACCCAATTGATTAACTGATGTCCACCATAGTTCCTGTAACACATGAAGGGACAATAACCGAATATTAAAACTACATTTAAATAAAAACTGGATGAATTAAGAAACAGACGCCAGAAATAGACGGCATCTATATCTTTGGAACCAATCTAAGGAAATAATTCATGGGTGAAGACGCTCGACGATCCATAACTCGAACAACGCGATGTTGTTAAGAATTAAATAAATTATAACTAATTACGAACCAAATTGATTAACCATTTTCTGAATAAATAACTCTCACTCTAAACTTGGACCACAAATTTCTTTCAAGGATTAATAAATCACATTTAATAACACTGTATGTAAATGAAATATAACCTATGTCCTAAACCGACACACACTTTAACACAATACCGTTGAGTTTTCATATAGATGTTATTAGTATTTAAGAACCACAATTGTAAAGTGGTGTACTTTATTTGAACATCTTGTTATAAACCTTTTTTGTACTCAAAAGAATTCACTGGCATACTAAATTGTATAAATAAGAACGATAAACATTATAGCTTCATAAGCTGAAGCGCTGCCACCTTTGCTATCCGCTGAGTGAAAACGAATTTGCTGCCGAGGCATAAACTTTGTTATAATAATTTTTATTGTATGATTATTAATCAAAAATTAATGAACAAATTAAATCAGTACGAACCTTTACTAACTGACTTGTAATTATTTGAATAGTATTATGTATGTTATGTGCTTTAGTGGAGAGTAGATTTCTTTACGCAAATTTTGTGTTGGCAACTCATCCCAACAACGAGCGAAAGTCGAGTTCCCGCCAATTAGCGTGGCAATTCGAATTATCCTTTACAGTATACAGGAGATAATCTAACTGCGGAATTTTTAATTATTTTATAAAAAACAATTTGGCGCCTTTCGGGAGTTACAAAATACAACAGAACAGGTAAAGCCTTCGATACTGGTTATTTGTACGTTCACAACGGACGCAATCTGCGTGAGTTACGTTACAGAGCGACTACGGATTGGTAAGACACGAGAGTACTCATTACACAAATTACACTCTTACATGTTTACGAGTAGACGGATGTCGTTTAATTACAAATTGACACATCCAACGTGTGGCAAAATAACACGGGAGCTACAAAGTTTAATTAGAGATTGGCTTCCATCGCGGGGCTTAAACAAGGTGGACGTCATCACGAATAATTAAAAATTGGCGACCAACTGGTGAGGCTAGAAGAAAAGAAAGTACGACATTCTAGCGGCAAGTACGAAAGGATAACAAGATGCACAACACAAGATATCAGTCTAAGCAACGCGAGAAGGGGGCTGACAAAGAAGCAGAGATGTTAGAAAAAGAAACGGGGAAAGAAGGCAGAATGGAAGAAAGGGAAATAACATCGGTCGAAGATGTGGAAACGATAGTAAGGGAGGAAGCTAGAGGAGATATGATCGAAAATCCGCCGGACGAAGATAAACCAAACAAAGAGGCGAAATTAGATAGCATAATGAGATTTATGATGGAGCAATTTGGACAAATTAATGACAAGTTTGAGAAACAACATGAAAAATTGGACCAAATGAATGAAAACCTCAGAAAGTTAGGTGAGACAATAGATTGTGGTTTCAACAAATTGAATGAAACATTAGACAGCACTTCTGGAAGTAGTAATGAAAAAATAAAAAGTAAAGAAGACCAAAGTACAATGTTATCTCAGAATAAAAGTAACAGAGACAAAGAGTAAATTAAACACATCGAAACCAACCGTAGAGGAGTAAAGAAGAACCAAATAATTAAGAAGATTAAGAAAACAAAAGACATAGGAAAAATATGTAAGAAGAAACTAATAAAAACACGAGAAGAATTTGAGATGATGAAGAATGGACTAATTGAGATGTTTAATCTACCAATTACCGACCAGAATGAAATAATGAATTTTAAAAATAACAGAAGGAACGTAATAGAAACCTTAAAAAGGAATCACTACAAAACAGTGTGTAACAAAATAAGAAGGAGAAGATACTTAATAGACATGCATAATTCAATATCAATGATAGCATCTATGATGAATATACCAGTGACCTATGTATTATATAAACAAAATAGTGAAGTGATTGAGGTAGTACTGGAAACAAGTGAACATTTTACGACGGAAACATTTAAATACAAGATAGTAGCTAGAAAGTGGACAAGAACAGAAATCATTCTGAAAACGACAGCAATCCGAACAACGGAGGGAACTCATGTAATCATGGACCATGGGGAAACCAAATGCAGATGAACACCGAAAAATGGGACTGATTTTAGGTAGACCGACCATGCAAACCAATGGAGAAGAAAAAAGAAAGAAACTACCAAAATTCAAAAATTATGTAAGATCAACTTACAACATTATATAGGAAAATATGAGATAAAATAAATAAATCAGTGATAAATAATAATAAAGAAATTACTGTATGTGAGATCAACTTGCAATACCATGTATAAAATATTTGAGATAAATGATAAAATAAAGAAATATAGGTAAGATCAACTTACAATAACGTTTGGACAACATATGAGACAAAATGTAAAAAATAAAATAAAGGAATGAGCTACAAAAAATTCCTAACTAGTAAGAACAACAAACTTACTATGATACTTAAAAACAAATGAGATAAAGAAAAAAATATATAGGTAAGATAAATTTACACCATTATCTAAAAAATATATAAGATAAAATAAACAAACGAAATGATCAACTTCCACTACAATTTAGAAAAATATGTGAGATAAAATAAACAAACCAATGATCAAGAATAAAGTAAATAAAATAAATATTCTAAGAAATATAATATGAAATGAGACGAATCAAAGAGTAATTGAAGGTGAATAAAAATGTTAATTGTATCAATAAATAATATAAACGCTTCAAGTATTATCAAATGGTATCAACAGAGAGAAAGGAGAAATAAATATGACTCGAACTGAGCAATAATAAAATAAAAAATAAAAGATTCCCAACAAATATTATTATTATTATTACTAGTAGTATTAGTCACAAGATGACTGTATTGAAGATTCATTAATTAAGATTGACTGTTGAAAAAGTCCAGCAATCATTTTACTGAGCAGGGATGATGTTCCCCTGACCTCAGAAAAAGAGTAGTTATGAACGACGGAGTTAGGTAAGCCAATAGAGCCCATCCGAATCGATTTCAGCTACAAAGTAGGGATAGTTAAGGAAAATAAGATTTATAGGGAATAATTTATAATAAAAAATCAATAAGCCAGATCGTAATAGGAGAAAATAATGAAGAAAAGACTCATAATGAAAGGAAGTAAAAGATACAGAATTGAACATGAAAATGAACGAGAAGCAGTAGAATTTAAGAAGAAGAAGATACAATACAATTGATAATTTCATCAAACTTAGAATCACGTTTTATAAAATGATCAATTTTGGTGGAAGGGCATTATATAACGTTGCAGAAATCTGATCATATAATGTATCAATAAGTATTATAGAAATGCTAAAAAGTAATATTATTATATATATATAAACTTTCACAATATGAACTTACTTTCATTTATCTTTCCCAAACGTTTCGAGGTGATGTTCCTCTTCCTCAGTGGGAATGAATACTGAATGTCATTTTAACAGTATAATGGTTATGGACTGGTGTGTGTGGTGGGGGTTGATGGTGGGAGGGAATTGGCGCTGAGGTTCAAATTGTGTGTTTGGATCAATGTATCGAATAGTGTATGTGATCTATAATGTAATTGTTCATTTAATATGTTGTTTGGTTGTAGTGCGTGATGTCTGTATATTTCAAATTGTTCAGCTGTGTTTAGTTTTCTACTTTTAGGTAATTAGTGTAATATTTCCATGTTGCGTTCTATGTTTGTGTAACTGTGGTTTTCGTTTTGTAAATGTGTGGCAAATGTGGAATGTCAATGGCAACATTCCACATTTGCCACACATTTACAAAACGAAAACCACAGTTACACAAACATAGAACACAACATGGAAATATTACACTACTTACCTAAAAGTAGAAAACTAAACACAGCTGAACAATTTGAAATATACAGACATCACACACTACAACCAAACAACATAGTAAATGAACAATTACATTATATTCTTCATATTATTTGAATTAGCCGCCATCCTTACTATTTCTTTTATAAAATTGCTAAACTGCTACAGGTTGTTCAAGACCTGATGATGTCAGAGATGACGAAAAGCTTTGTCTGAACAAAAATTGTAGCAGTTTAGCAATTTTATAAAAGAAATAATTACATTATAGATCACATACACTATTCGATACATTGATCCAAACACACAATTTGAACCTCAGCGCCAATTCCTTCCCACCATCAACCCCCACCACACACACCAGTCCATAACCGTTACACTGTTAAAATGACATTCAGTATTCATTCCCACTGAGGAAGAGGAACATCACCTCAAAACGTTTGGGAAAGATAAATGAAAGTAAGTTCATATTGTGAAAGTTTATATATATAATAATATTTATAAAGTGAACGAAGAGGATGAAACAACAAGATAATCAAAAAGTAATATAATTTGATAAATAAATAATGAAGAAAATATATAAGATAAAGTTAAGAAAGAAGAAGGAAGAATAGTAAACAAAAGTAATCATTAAAAAAATAGACTAGACTGACAAACAAACGACTTTGACCCAACCCCAGAAATTGGCCAGATGAAGACCGAAAAAGATGAGAATAGATTCACAGAGATTAAGAAGACGAATCCATAAAAAGAGACACAAATAAGTAAAGAAAATATGTAATTAATAATGAATAAAACGGTAGTAAATAAAGTACACTAACCACAAAAAATAAACAAGACAATTATTGTTAAATAAAGTATATTGTTAAGGACCTTATAATAATAAGAAAATAAGGCACCTAATGTTAAAGAATAGTTGTAATGTACATCTAATAATAACCTTGAAACCAAGAGTGAGAGATAGGTAGGGAGTGATAAAGATAAACAGTGAAGTGATAAGTGTATCAAAATAAACAACATATAATATTAAGGAAAAGGAATAGTAAACAAGTGTGACAAACCCAAAACATAATCACATGATGTATGAGCAATTAAGTTAAGTGTATTAGACTGTAAGACACAGAATAATTGTGAGTGAAAAGAATAGAAAAGAATATGATATCAGTATAAGAATCACCAGGGTGATTATTTTTATAGAAGAAATGGTGTAGGTATAACACTCACCAAAATTGTTAATTTTTAATTTAAAGAAAGTTAAGTTATTGGCTTAGTGTTTAAGGGAGTATATCCAAGAAAAAAGAATTTTACAGTAATATGTTAGTATGTTTTATATAAGTAAGGAAGTTATAAAGAGAGTAGTAGCAGTACCTTGATAAGTAATAACAGGCAATGTAATAATTATAAATTTCAATGAAAGGAAACATGGCTGAACCATATACAGACCATGAAGTTATTTATGTGTTATGTTTTATTAATAAATATAAGTGTTAAAGAGGTGTGTGAGAAATGGGAATAGGTATAAAAATTATTAATGACATAAATTTAACAAAGCAGCAAAATAATAACTATAATGTAAATTGAAAGCAAAATATCAGATAAGAAATAGTTTTGTAAAAAATATAATAACATCAATAGATTGTAAAACAGTTCCAAAATAATTCAAAAGACAAGAAACACGAAAGGAAGTTAAGCAGACAAGATATGCTCAATAAATAATGTTTAAATAGAACCAAATAAGAAATTATAAGATGTAATAGTTAGGCCTATAAATGACATAGCTGTACAAATACAGAAAACCAATTGTAAACAACTGAAAACTATATTTAAATTAAGGTAAATTAAGTAATTACCGTCAACTAACAAAAATAACATGTCAGAATAATATTAAACCCTAGAAATAAGTAATTTATGTATTTACATAGTATTATAAATTTTGTACAAAAGTATTAATACATGGCTTAGACCAGTCTTGTAAGATATCAAACCAATCTTTGAAAGAAAATAGGAACATCTGTGTTAATATTTCAGACATTGAAATTATCCCCAAGTAAATATAGTCATTATAAAATATTTATTCATTTTGAACAAAAAACCAGGATTGATAACAGTTTCAAAGGTACTTAGCCAATCAGAGTTAAGTCAGTTATCATGGATACAGAACGTTGTTACAATTTTGACCGTTACGAAACGGGAGTTCCATTATTAACTACCCAGAGGAACAGACGCTATATTGATGATGACCATTTGAAGGAAGAATAACTAAGAAAATCAAACTAAAATGAAACCCAATTGATTAACTGATGTCCACCATAGTTCCTGTAACACATGAAGGGACAATAACCGAATATTAAAACTACATTTAAATAAAAACTGGATGAATTAAGAAACAGACGCCAGAAATAGACGGCATCTATATCTTTGGAACCAATCGAAGGAAATAATTCATGGGTGAAGACGCTCGACGATCCATAACTCGAACAACGCGATGTTGTTAAGAATTAAATAAATTATAACTAATTACGAACCAAATTGATTAACCATTTTCTGAATAAATAACTCTCACTCTAAACTTGGACCACAAATTTCTTTCAAGGATTAATAAATCAAATTTAATAACACTGTATGTAAATGAAATATAACCTATGTCCTAAACCGACACACACTTTAACACAATACCGTTGAGTTTTCATATAGATCTTATTAGTATTTAAGTACCACAATTGTAAAGTGGTGTACTTTATTTGAACATCTTGTTATAAACCTTTTTCGTACTCAAAAGAATTCACTGGCAGAATAAATTGTATAAATAAGAACGATAAACGTTATAGCTTCATAAGCTGAAGCGCTGCCACCTTTGCTATCCGCTGAGTGAAAACGAATTTGCTGCCGAGGCATAAACTTTGTTATAATAATTTTTATTGTATGATTATTAATCAAAAATTAATGAACAAATTAAATCAGTACGAACCTTTACTAACTGACTTGTAATTATTTGAATAGTATTATGTATGTTATGTGCTTTAGCGGAGAGTAGATTTCTTTACGCAAATTTTGTGTTGGCAACTCATCCCAACAACGAGCGAAAGTCGAGTTCCCGCCAATTAGCGTGGCAATTCGAATTATCCTTTACAGTATACAGGAGATAATCTAACTGCGGAATTTTTAATTGTTTTATAAAAAACAATTTGCCTTTCGGGAGTTACAAAATACAACAGAACAGGTAAAGACTTCGATACTGGTTATTTGTACGTTCACAACGGATGCAATCTGCGTGAGTTACGTTACAGAGCGACTACGGATTGGTAAGACACGAGAGTACTCATTACACAAATTACACTCTTACATGTTTACGAGTAGACAGATGTCGTTTAATTACAAATTGACGCATACAATGTGTGGCAAAATAACACGGGAGCTACAAAGTTTAATTAGAGATTGGCTTCCATCGCGGGGCTTAAACAAGGTGGACGTCATCACGAATAATTAAAAATTGGCGACCAACTGGTGAGGCTAGAAGAAAAGAAAGTACGACATTCTAGCGGCAAGTACGAAAGGATAACAAGATGCACAACACAAGATATCAGTCTAAGCAACGCGAGAAGGGGGCTGACAAGGAAGCAGAGATGTTAGAAAAAGAGACGGGGAAAGAAGGCAGAATGGAAGAAAGGGAAATAACATCGGTCGAAGATGTGGAAACGATAGTAAGGGAGGAAGCTAGAGGAGATATGATCGAAAATCCGCCGGACGAAGATAAACCAAACGAAGAGGCGAAATTAGATAGCATAATGAGATTTATGATGGAGCAATTTGGACAAATTAATGACAAGTTTGAGAAACAACATGAAAAATTGGACCAAATGAATGAAAACCTCAGAAAGTTAGGTGAGACAATAGATTGTGGTTTCAACAAATTGAATGAAACATTAGACAGCACTTCTGGAAGTAGTAATGAAAAAATAAAAAGTAAAGAAGACCAAAGTACAATGTTATCTCAGAATAAAAGTAACAGAGACAAAGAGAAAATTAAACACATCGAAACCAACCGTAGAGGAGTAAAGAAGAACCAAATAATTAAGAAGATTAAGAAAACAAAAGACATAGGAAAAATATGTAAGAAGAAACTAATAAAAACACGAGAAGAATTTGAGATGATGAAGAATGGACTAATTGAGATGTTTAATCTACCAATTACCGACCAGAATGAAATAATGAATTTTAAAAATAACAGAAGGAACGTAATAGAAACCTTAAAAAGGAATCACTACAAAACAGTGTGTAACAAAATAAGAAGGAGAAGATACTTAATAGACATGCATAATCCAATATCAATGATAGCATCTATGATGGATATACCAGTGACCTATGTATTATAATATAAACAAAATAGTGAAGTGATTGAGGTAGTACTGGAAACAAGTGAACATTTTACGACGGAAACATTTAAATACAAGATAGTAGCAAGAAAGTGGACAAGAACAGAAATCATTCTGAAAACGACAGCAATCCGAACAACGGAGGGAACTCATGTAATCATGGACCATGGGTAAACCAAATGCAGATGAACACCGAAAAATGGGACTGATTTTAGGTAGACCGACCATGCAAACCAATGGAGAAGAAAAAAGAAAGAAACTACCAAAATTCAAAAATTATGTAAGATCAACTTACAACATTATATAGGAAAATATGAGATAAAATAAATAAATCAATGATAAATAATAATAAAGAAATTACTGTATGTGAGATCAACTTGCAATACCATGTATAAAATATTTGAGATAAATGATAAAATAAAGAAATATAGGTAAGATCAACTTACAATAACGTTTGGACAACATATGAGACAAAATGTAAAAAATAAAATAAAGGAATGAGCTACAAAAAATTCCTAACTAGTAAGAACAACAAACTTACTATGATACTTAAAAACAAATGAGATAAAGAAAAAAATATATAGGTAAGATAAATTTACACCATTATCTAAAAAATATATAAGATAAAATAAACAAACGAAATGATCAACTTCCACTACAATTTAGAAAAATATGTGAGATAAAATAAACAAACCAATGATCAAGAATAAAGTAAATAAAATAAATATTCTAAGAAATATAATATGAAATGAGACGAATCAAAGAGTAATTGAAGGTGAATAAAAATGTTAATTGTATCAATAAATAATATCAACGCTTCAAGTATTATCAAATGATATCAACAGAGAGAAAGGAGAAATAAATATGACTCGAACTGAGCAATAATGAAATAAAAAATAAAAGATTCCCAACAAATATTATTATTATTATTATTACTAGTAGTATTAGTCACAAGATGACTGTATTGAAGATTCATTAATTAAGATTGACTGTTGAAAAAGTCCAGCAATCATTTTACTGAGCAGGGATGATGTTCCCCTGACCTCAGAAAAAGAGTAGTTATGAACGACGGAGTTAGGTAAGCCAATAGAGCCCATCCGAATCGATTTCAGCTACAAAGTAGGGATAGTTAAGGAAAATAAGATTTATAGGGAATAATTTATAATAAAAAATCAATAAGCCAGATCGTAATAGGAGAAAATAATGAAGAAAAGACTCATAATGAAAGGAAGTAAAAGATACAGAATTGAACATGAAAATGAACGAGAAGCAGTAGAATTTAAGAAGAAGAAGATACAATACAATTAATAAATTCATCAAACTTGGAATCATGTTTTATAAAATGATCAATTTTGGTGGAAGGGCATTATATAACGTTGCAGAAATCTGATCATATAGTGTATCAATAAGTATTATAGAAATGCTAAAAAGTAATATTATTATACATATAAACTTTCACAATATGAACTTACTTTCATTTATCTTTCCCAAACGTTTCGAGGTGATGTTCCTCTTCCTCAGTGGGAATGAATACTGAATGTCATTTTAACAGTATAATGGTTATGGACTGGTGTGTGTGGTGGGGGTTGATGGTGGGAGGGAATTGGCGCTGAGGTTCAAATTGTGTGTTTGGATCAATGTATCGAATAGTGTTACAATTTTGACCATTACGAAACGGGAGTTCCATTATTAACTACCCAGAGGAACAGACGCTATATTGATGATGACCATTTGAAGGAAGAATAACTAAGAAAATCAAACTAAAATGAAACCCAATTGATTAAGTGATGTCCACCATAGTTCCTGTAACACATGAAGGGACAATAACCGAATATTAAAACTACATGTAAATAAAAACTGGATGAATTAAGAAATAGACGGCATCTATATCTTTGGAACCAATCGAAGGAAATAATTCATGGGTGAAGACACTCGACGATCCATAATTCGAACAACGTGATGTTGTTAAGTATTAAATAAATTATAACTAATTACGAACCAAATTGATTAACCATTTTCTGAATAAATAACTCTCACTCTAAACTTGGACCACAAATTTCTTTCAAGGATTAATAAATCACATTTAATAACACTGTATGTAAATGAAATATAACCTATGTCCTAAACCGACACACACTTTAACACAATACCGTTGAGTTTTCATATAGATCTTATTAGTATTTAAGTACCACAATTGTAAAGTGGTGTACTTTATTTGAACATCTTGTTATAAACCTTTTTCGTACTCAAAAGAATTCACTGGCAGAATAAATTGTATAAATAAGAACGATAAATATTATAGCTTCATAAGCTGAAGCGCTGCCACCTTTGCTATCCGCTGAGTGAAAACGAATTTGCTGCCGAGGCATAAACTTTGTTATAATAATTTTTATTGTATGATTATTAATCAAAAAGTAATGAACAAATTAAATCAGTACGAACCTTTACTAACTGACTTGTAATTATTTGAATAGTATTATGTATGTTATGTGCTTAAGTGGAGAGTAGATTTCTTTACGCAAATTTTGCGTTGGCAACTCATCCGAACAACGAGCGAAAGTCGAGTTCCCGCCAATTAGCGTGGCAATTCGAATTATCCTTTACAGTATACAGGAGATAATCTAACTGCGGAATTTTTAATTGTTTTATAAAAAACAATTTGGCGCCTTTCAGGAGTTACAAAATACAACATAGAACAGGTAAAGACTTCGATACTGGTTATTTGTATGCTCGCAACGGACGCAATCTGCGTGAGTTACGTTACAGAGCGACTACGGATTGGTAAGACTTGAGAGTATACACATTACACTCTTACTCTCTTACACATTTACAATAATACGATTTCGAATAGAGGAGAAAGAGTTATTATAATATATGCCTAACTTTGTAATTATAATTTTTACTGTATTATTTAGTTGTTTTAAAATCCTGTTTCTTCATAAATTTTAATTTAATAAACTGCCGGCAAATAAATGAATATTAAAAATTATTTTTATCTATGAAGTACAAAAATACTGAAGGAGTGAAAAAACCAACAGTTTTATTTTTTATTTTATTTTAGAGTATATATAGAGTGCCCCATAAGTCAGTTGGCAAAATTGCAAATAGCACTTATTGTAGAGGTGCAGCAGGGATACAGATACAGATAACGCATACAGATAGTTAATAGCATAGTTCTCATGACCTACAAGAAATGCTCAAAGTGGCCTCCATCCTTTTCTATGCAAATTTGACATATTCGAAGCACTGAAGCACAAATTATGTCCAAAATATTCAGGGACTGTAGGTGTTCAAATTCAGATTGAATGCGTTCCTTCAATTGTTCCACATCACGAATCTTCACGGAGTACTCTGCATTTTTAGTATACCCCAGAAGTCCATCCGGGTAAGATCAGGAGAACGTGGAGGCCATTCAACACGACCCTGTCTGCCAATCCATCCATTGAATGTTGCATTCATAAAGTCTCTCACAATCTGTCCATGTTGGGGGTATAGCCCCATCTTGTTGCTATATTAACTTTTCTCGAATTGGCTGCAGGTGTTCAAAAAGTGGACTGTTTTCTAGTGCCATCAACACTTCGTAGGTAACTTTCAGGATTCACTGTACCATTAAAAAAGTAGGGTCCGATGATCCCACCGGCAAAGATCCCTGCCCAAACAGTAACCCCCGGAGCGTTTAACTCTGTCTCTATCACCATATGTGGATTCGCAGTATCCCAGTAAACACAGTTGTGCCTATTCACTGTACCATTCAGCTTAAAAGTAGCCTCGTCACTCCAAAGTATGGTTTTGTAAAATTGTGGATCGGCTTCTTGTCGTATTGCGTACCATTCTACCATTCGCAGAATTCTGTATGCCTATCAGGATCATCTTCATTTAGGCCTTGGAGTAAAGTGGGCTTATATGGTCTCAACTTCAATGTTTTCTGCATCCTTTGCAGGCTTGTTCGAGGTATTCCATACTCATTGGAAGCTTTTCTTGTTGATTTCTTTGGTGACTGCACAAAACATTGCCCAACGATATTTAAATTCTTTTCTGTTATAACTGTTTTTGGCCTACCTGATCGAGGAAGTTCCGCTACTATTCCAGTCTGTTCAAATCTCTTATTCAGTTTATGACTACCTTCTCTAGATGGAGGTGCGATGTTTAGAAAATGTTCCACAAATAACTCAACAACATCACTGTAATTATGGTCCTGTTTCCACCACATCTGCAGTACAAAAACACGCTGCTGTGTAGTTATTTTTCTATTCATTGTCTCGCAAACAACAAACAAGTGCTAACAACAGCATACACATCAACATCAACCTAACCTCATAACCTCAAATCTCAACTGAATTATGAGAACTACTGCTCTAGTCAAGTCAAGTAATTACTATGCTAGTCAATCGAGCGTCTATATACTGCTAGTGCCAACTGACTTATGGGCCACTCGGTATTGTAGAACAAAAATCTAAAAAAAATTTTTGATTATCCTTTTCCCTTTTGAAGATATTCCACTTATCGTGGAACTCCGTATTTCATTTAAAAATTTTCTAAGTAACATTTTAGGATTTGTTTCTGACCATGTGTAGGTACTTGCTGGTGTAATTTATTTTTTTCTGGATTCCTTACATATTAAAGTATACTCATAAAAATTTTCATCAACATTGGTTGGTAAACAAGGAAGATATAATTTATTTTCCTTCAGAAAACAAATTTAGCTTCCTCCATCCGATCTATAAAACTGCAAAATTTCAAAATCTTTAACAGGCTGTAAAAACTAAACCGTTTGAGATACAGCAATAAAAGTTGGTATAGTTACTCATGTCCATTAAAGGAACAAACATGCCAAGTTTCATCAAAATCTGAGGTCATGGTGTGGTTGATTTGACATGGAATGACCCTTTGATAAGTAAATTTCATGTTTACCCAATACTGGTTCACAAATTGTCTCTCATAACTTTCTTTTTAGAATTTTATTTATAATGGGTATTAACTAATTTAATGTTAGATTGGTATGCTATGGGAGAACCAACCATAATGTCATGGCAGAGATTGTATGTAAACATTTTTTATTTGTGATTTTTAACAAGTTAAATATGGGTAAGGAAAAGCTCCGTAATTTGAAAAATGCTAATTATAAATATATAACTACTGACTCGGATCACTAATTTTTTATTGGTAAATGTTTGACATTTGAGAGAGAGAGAGAGAGAGAGAGAGAGAGAGAGATTTTATTATGAAAATACTGTTGTGGTTTAGCAGAAACAGTCCCAGGCTACTAATCTAGAAGTTGATCACCAATAGTAACTTAATATCAAGGAATGTTTTGAGCCCTTAGATTGATTAAGTGTTTGGAATTCCTGGGGTAATAATGGCAGCCTAAAGAGTTGTGCCCACCCTGCCTTCCTTGTATGATGGAAAGCTTTCATGGGCAAATTATTGCCCACAACGTATAAAAGGCGTTTATTATAAAAATATTGTTGTCATTAGATAAAGTGTAACACTTATGTAATTATATAAATGAATGTATATTTAATAATAGTAAAAACATAGTGAACTACAGTGGAGCCTCAAAAATCCGGATCCGACAAAAACGAATATAAATTATTTTACTGAGTCCGGACTGAGTGTAGTTTTAGCACTCACCGGTACCGTAAGCACAGCGTTGTGGCTAGTCATGAGAAAGGTAATGGGTCACACTACCCTTCTGCATTCACTCCACTCAAGAACTTACCTGCACCTGTCATGCTCAGTCAGTCACTTCCGAGTATTTTGCATGATCGCGTCATTGTGCATTGTTGTGTACGTTTATATAATTATACATGTTTATATAAAATGTATATGTTTATACGTTTGTTTATGTTATTAATTTCAATACACCATACATATTTGTTTGAGTACTGATACTTTAGTGTCGTTTAGAATGGCTAGTACGTCTGTTAGTAAAACTAGCTAGCGGAAAGCGAAAACATGTTTTTGACAATTAAAGATACAAATTTTGAAAAGATTGTCTAAAGATGAAAATGCGGCATCTCTTTCTAAAATGGACAATGTGGGGATTTCAACCATAAGTGACATTTAAGCACAAAAACATAAATTGGAAAAATATGACAAAAAATTGGATTTTGAAGAAGAGTCACAAAACAGAAAAACATTGTGGACGGCCAATAACACAGCTTTGGAAGATGCCATTTGCATATGGTTTACACTGAGAAGAAGCTTGGGTGAACCCATTTCAGGCCCTATGCTGTGTGAAAAGGCACTAGAATTCAGTCAATCCTTGAATGGGCCTGCCAATTTCAAAGTTAGTGCAGGGTGTTACATAACTTTAAAAATAGACACGGAATCCGATAATTTAGTAATTCAAGGAGAAAAGGTATCTTCGGACCATGGTATTGCCCAAACATTCAAACTAAAATTTCTTTATATGGTTGTAAAAAATTGTTTCAGCAGAGATGATTGTACAATTCTGACAAAACACATAAACTGGCTTTCTCTGCCTAAAAAAATCTCTTGTTTCCCGTCATGAAACCTCTGCCCCAGGTTTTAAAGTAAGCAAAGATTGAGTAATTGTATCCCTCACCACTTGCAGAGAATTGGAACGTGAACAAAAATAAAGAAATTGGAACCTGCCGATCAGCCGTGGCGAATGCACCCTCCTAGTTCTGTTTTATTGATTTGGTTATTTTATTAAATCCCTAAAACAGCACTATTGTGTGCTCACATTGGAGTTCATTGTGGAATTTAAAACGGTTCTTTTTTACTTTTTAAGTACTTAATTTTAACACCTCATCCATTAAAAAAGAATAAAATATGGATTATAATTCTTTCCGACATAAAATTCTAGCAGTTGAAAGTATTTCGAAAATCTGGACAATTTGAAAATCTGAATGGGGCCCGGTCCCAATTGATCCGAATTTTCAAGGTTCCACTGTATACGATATCATACTTATATGTCATTACTTGAAAGCAACTTATTACTGACTCACAAGACATAAAAAAAACTTGTTTATTGGTCACTCATGAAATATTTCTATCTGTTTGCATTCTATGAACTTACATTTTTTGTATATTTGTTTGTATATGTATGAATTTAATTGTTTTACTGAAAAATAATTAAAAAAGGATGAAAAGTTTTACAAACTGTTGAGTGTAATTTTTCTGAAAACTTGTGATTTCAGAAAGTGTTGTTTTATTAAACCATCATTAGCCTAGCTGCTTGTATAATGATTGTGGTACACCATAATAAAAACAGTTATACATTTCTCAGAACTATTTCATACCAGTAAGTATTATGTGGACAGAAGTATTGTCATACTCATGTGAAATATTACCATTACTTCATCAGCGTAGGATTTTCAGACCAGATTTCTGTTACCTTTGAAGAAATAGTTATTATTCCACTAAAGAATTGGACATTTATGTAGTGAATTTTAATTTCATTTATGCATTTAATGAATGTGACATTTAATTTTAGTAGTGGAATTTGTCAGTGCATGTATATTAAAATTGACTATTTATTTTTATAATTTCTGAATGAAGTTTTTCTTGAGTACATGTTTAATTTTTTGATACAGGGTTTAGCTGTTTTACATGCAGCAGAAATGTGTTTGTGCCGCTGTTTTAATACACTTTTAGTAAACATATAATCTCTTACTTTTTTTCTTATAATTTGTGTAACAGGAATTATATTGTTGTATGCTTAACATAGTTATATTTTTGTGTATGCTTGAACTTAATTGTTTTATCTCATAATTCAGATGAACAGAATTATATTAAAAGTTCATGTGAAAGAAGTGGATAAAGTATCTTCCTTCTTATTTTTACCACCACCAGAATTACATTCCTCCTCCCTGTTCTTACTTCTTACATCCGTTTTCTATTATATGGATGAACATACAGGGAAAATAAATAAGGTTATGAGATACCAATAAAACATTTCTCCAAAAAATAGAGCAGTAACAATCAAGGAATGCTATATGTTATTGTTCTTTCAAAATGTGCTATTCAAGTTAAACACAGTAAGCAATGATATGTACTGTGTAATCATACATAATACCTTTTTAAATTATTGTGTGCAGTAATATGAATACATCATGCTTTTTTTAATTGTAGATCCATCCAAAAGATGTCAACAAGTTTCAACAAGCATATTGTAATTTGCTGAAGGGTAACACAGATGGTCTGAAGAAATTAAAGAAGACAAAAGTAAAACGTAAAGCTATGCAGTGAAATCGAGAAAACATAATTGATTATCCATCATGATATTTCTGCGTTATCAGTGGGAGTATTACTCAACGCCTTTGTTTTATGAACAGTTTAGTTTGTTTTGTTTATAATTTTGTGTAAAAATTTTATAAATATATGTGTATTATAAATAAAGAAATGGTGTAATGAAACTCCGATATAACTTTTTTGAAGTACAAACATTAACATGTATACGATTTTTTGGCGTGAGAGTGTTAATGTGGATGTAGCAGATACAAAATAAATAAGAAGTATTTTCATTGTTAAACAGGTATATTAAAACAGGCAGTCATTTCAGGAAAAATGATCAAAATCCAATTTCAAGTACAATGCCAGTCTGAACAGAGGCATAAGATGATACTCCAGTTATACCTAATGATGTTTTTCTATGTGGATGTCGAAATTTGAGTTTTAGTCTACCAGATCTCACAGTATACCCAAACATCATTTCTGGTATTCTGCAAAATATTATGGGTAGTTTTGTGTATTGTGCATTGAGATGGAAGAACGGTGTTTGCAGCATACATTTTTAAATTATAGGCAACAAAATCTCTCAGATTTGCATGTACAGTAATGTGAATATCTTTGTAAAATAAATACAAAACTACATTTTCAAATGTTGTCAGTTCTTTTTGATGGACCTTGCACAAGAAGAACATCATTTTTATATACTTTTAATTAGTGTTGTATACAGTAGTTACTAGTCAAAATTGTGTTTGTGTTAATATTTTTCAAAACCAAAAATCTTTTTGTGAAATAAGCATAGTTGGTAGAAGAAAATTAATATAATTTTTGGAATTAGCACTAAAACATAAAATTAAAACTCAGTTAACAAAACTAAAACAATTTTAAAAAAAATTTTTTTTGGTAGCCTGTGTTATCTGCTGAAAGCAAAAAAAAATTACACAAGATCTATCCATATGAAATCCATTTTGATCTTCCACTTCAGCAAACTCGTTCCCAGCATAGTACTTCTTAATTTTTTCAATAAATTCTGGGTAGTGTGTTCACAACTCTTTCAGTCACCCTTTTTATAAATATTTGAAATGTATTCTTTGTCGAGTTGTTTTACTAATATTCTGGTTTGGTTTATCTTTTCTAGGAATTGCAATAAGGTTTCTAGGTTTTATGTCACCACAAGACTCTTGATTTTCCTGTATTTCTTTCAGATAACAGCTTCCTAAGTTCTTTTCCCTTGTTGAGAAAAGAATGCCCTTCTCCATCACAAAGGTACAGTCCTGAGTTGATCTCTCAGCTCTAAACCTGCCTTAGCATCCCGTACCCTTAGTCTTTTTTTAATATTTTTCATATGTCTTATACCCTATCCTGCAGCCCTCTGAACTTTTATAGTTTGCAAACTCTCTGTTGTATGTGTTGCTATTATCACTGCCTTTTTCCAGTCATCAGTACTGCCTCCGTTTCCTTTACTACCTAGATTATTGTATGCAGAAAGTCTATTGCCTCATTTCCTTACCTGTATTTAGCCATCTCTAGTCTAATCTTATCAATGTCAGTGCCTTTCAAACCCCCAAGTGTCTTTATTACATGTACAAGCTATATCTTTTCAATATCCTGCTATCCGTATATCTTTCAAGCTATATCCGTACGCGGGATATTTAAGCACGCCAGACCTCGCTGTAGTCAATGCTAACCTAATTTCGAGGACGAAGCTTACTCTCGCCGATGCTATGGAAGGATGTGGACACAGAGTTCTGTGCCTAGATGTCCTTAGTAAAAAACAACCTCAAAATACCCCTAAACTTTCGCGCTGGAACTTCAAGAAGACTTCTTGGGACAAGTTTACTGTGCTAACCGACGAGTTCACCGACGAATTATTGGTTGATGATAGCCTTGAAAGATCGGCCGCTCGATTCTCTGAGAGCGTAATACGTGCGGCACGAGAAAGCATACCAAGAGGTCAGGTAAAAAAATACAAGCCCTTCTGAAATGAAAATCTTGACTCACTCAAACGTGAAAGAAACTGGTGTAGACGCAAAACAGAAGCAACAAGGTGCATAGAGGACTGCATAAAACTGAGAAAAGCCCAAGCTGCCATTCGTCGAGCAATTACGAATTCCAAAAGAGAAATATACAGAACATTCGTTGCCAACTTGGACTTCAGGAAAGACAGACTCAAGGCCCATAAGTTCATCTCAAGTCTCAATAACGACAAAAGCAACCTTTATTGGGAACCAATCTCTGTGAACAATAAGCTACTAACCAGCCCCAAAATGATAGCCAACGCCCTCTGTACACACTACGCTGCTGTGAGCAGATTAACAGTCACCTCAAACGATAGAAAAAGTACCTCAATCAAGGACAAGCAAATGTGCCCAATGGCTGATGAATGGACGGTATTCTACAAAAGTTTCTCACCGGAGGAACTAGAACTAGCACTTGCTTCTCTAAACAAAGGGAAGTCGGCAGGCCCCGATGAGATCTTCCCAGACTTTCTACGTCACCTGGGCCCATCAGCGAAAAACACGTTTCTTAAACGTATTAACCTAACATGGAGAAAAGGTTTGCCGCAGCAGTGGAGAAAAGGTGAAGTGATACCACTACTAAAGAAAGGAAAGCCAGCAAATGACCTAAACAGCTACAGGTCGATCTCCCTCACCAGCGTCTGCTGCAAAACCGCGGAAAAAATGGTTGAGCGTAGGCTCAGAGAATTCCTAGAGAAAAAGGGGGCCATCAGTGAAAACCAAGCTGGTTTCCGCAAACACCGATCGATGACTGACCAAATAATCAAATTCACTCAGTCAGTGAAAGATGGTTTTCACAAAAAACAATCAACCCTTGCTGTCCTCGTTGACTTCAAAGCTGCCTATGATAAGGTCTGGCGTCAGATGCTTATAAAGAAAGTTAAACTGTTGGGAATAAAAGGCAACATGCTAAAGTGGATCCAAAGTTTCCTGTCACAGCGACTCATAAGGTGTAAATTCCTTAACACATCTTCTTACAAACAACTGAGACAGGGTCTGCCACAGGGCGCCGTCTTAAGCTGTCTTCTCTTCAACCTAATGATCGACGATCTAGAGGACTACATGCAGAAATCGCCAGGAGTGTCGTGCATTTTTTTTGCTGACGATGTTATATGGGCCACCAGCAGTAAAATCAAAGCACTCGAAGACGCCCTTAACAAGGCTATGACGCACATAGAAGAATGGGCTACAGCGAATAAAATGGAAGTGAACTCCGAGAAAACGGTCACCCAGCTATTTACAATGTCAACTAAATCCCACGCAGTCAATATAACCTACAAGGGCAGCACTATTTATCAAACTGCTCTCTCGATGTACCTAGGAATTGCTCTAGATACTAAGCTTATGTGGAAAGATCACACCAAATCTACCGCCGAGAAAGCCCAAAAACGGAATAACTTGCTAAAGAGGCTGGCAGCAACCAAGTGGGGAGCCACTCAGGATGTATTGGCCACTGCCTACAAAACGTATGTGAGACCGGTAATGGGAGTACGGAAGTGAAGTTATCTCTTCAATAAATAAGGCCAATCTAGCCAAATATGATGTCGTTCAAAATAACGCACTAAGAACCATCACTGGCGGGGCCAAATCAACCCCTATCACGGCTATGCAACTGCAGGCTGGAGTTGAATCCTTGAAAGCAAGGAGGGACAAAAACACCCTAAATTTCTGGGAAAGAGCGAAGAGAGTGGACGGAAAATTCTAGAATAACTACAAGCCTGCAACGGACCGCCTCAAAATGCAAGCTACCCCCATGACTGACGCTCAAGCTTTAAGAGAAAAGTACCATCTCCCACTAAATGATCCAGAGCTATTCAACAGTTGCAGCAGCCCTACCAGGATACCGAATGGACCTCATAAACCTGAACGCCAGAAAGAACGAATCGAGCCCTCAGGAACTAAAGGCATGTGCTCTAGAAACCATCAACACCTTATACCCACTGAACAACGCTGCACATTTATACCGATGGCTCTTACATTCCAGAGTTAAAAGGAGCAGGAGCAGGGTGGCACTGCAGCTTGTTCGAAGGATTTACTGCAGTGGGCACAAATGCCAGCAACTATGACGGGGAAGTATGTGCAATCTATGAGGCTGCCAATGGCCTACAGACCTCTGACCATCCCCCACAAAAAGTCGTTTTCTTAATTGACTCACAAGCGGCCATACTGGCAATAAGCAACAATGCCCCAACTGACTGCTTGCGCACGGTCCAATGTCGCACCATGCTTGAAAAACTGATAAAATGTGGATGGCATGTGTGGCTGCAATGGGTTCCTAGCCACGTAGGCATCCTGGGAAACGTAAGAGCAGATGGTTTGGCCAAAAAAGGAGCTGAAGCAGACCAACCAGTGACCCCTATGACCTTGAAAGCTGCAAGAAACTTAATTAGCCGCTCCATAAGCAACCATACCAGAGAGATGATGAAGGAGCTGAGTGCAAACAAGAGATGGGAACGCCTGGCATCTCAAGGTCCAATCTCCAGAAATCTAGAAAGATCGGAAGCGGTTGCAAGATTCCGACTAACAACTGGCCATGACTACCTACAAAGCCATCTGCACCGCATCGGGGTAGCAGAAGACAACAACTGCCCCCTATGCCACTCAGGCATGATGGATGGTGAACACCTGATGACGTGCTTTGATCTCTCTGATACACCCCTGGATCCTGTTCATCGCTACTGGGAGGCTCGACATCGCATGGCTGAGTGGCCAAGGACAGGCGTTGGATAAATTAAAGTAGTAAGTCTTTTCAATATCCGTGTCTTCAGTTCCTGTTACTTGATATCCCAATTTGCATTATGTGTGATATTTCAGTTTCAACATTCAACCCCAAAGATTCTGTGATATACTCAATTCATCTGTTGATAATTGTTCTTCATAATATCATTTCCTCAGTAATCTCATATCCTCCATTGTCCTTTATATTTTTCGGAGGCTCTTTCTTAATTTTTTTTCTGAATCCTTTTACGGTAAAATAGTATTTTTGCTAAAAAATTTGTGTTGACATTCCCAGAGTTATATTATTAATTTGTGTCATAACTCTTAAAACTCTACATTGTTTTAAATTCCCTTTATGGTCCTTTTCTGTTATGTTTCTTTTACCTTCTCCTATATTCTAAATCTGTAACACGATAATTTATAATGTTTATAAATAATCTTTTCCTGCAGTACTCATCTTCATCACTAAACAAAAAATAGTCACTCTATACCATATCTTCTTTCTTTGCTCTAATATTGTTTATTTTCTTAAATTTATTTTTACCCACCAATGTTAGATCAGTTGACCTTCATTTTGACTTGTATTTCCTAAATGAATAATAATATTGTTACGTAATGCGGGAAAAGTGTTACACCATTACAAAACATTGTATGTGTTTCTCGGATGTTCCAGTGGTATCCGGCTGTAATGTTGTGTGCATACGTGATCTCAACATGCGTTAGCGAGACTTTTCTAGACGTCGCTGGCCACGCACACTGTGTCAAGGCCGCAATCAATTACGTTCTAGTATAATGCTGATGCGTAGTATGACTAATCTGGAATGCTTGTGCTATCCATTTAAACAACGACAGCTGCGCTTAGCAGACAGTTTGAGTTGCGATTTATTTCAGTGCGGTTCGAAGTATTGTGGCGAAGTGTTATGTGTTTTATAATATTGTGCGGGACAATTGTAATACAATTGTGTTTTATATTAGTTGACATTTTTATTGTGTGTGAACAATTTTTATTTATTTGTTGTAAGAGACTATCTTGTTGATTACAAACTGTTTAATTGTGATAATTAAAGCTGGTGATTAGTGACTTAATTGGTGTCTTGTATTTGTTGTCCATTGTACCATACAACGATCAGTAGACTGTCGTAACAATATATATTTTTGCTTGTGTGATGTATGCGTAGTATGTTACTTGAAATGTAAACTGTATGATTTTAGAGTGTTTTTACTTTCAATACTTTGTTGTACATGAATTGAATATTCTAACCTAAGCAGCCTATTTGATTATTAATTCATGCTTTAATTCCACTCACGTTATCTTTATAACTATTTTATGCTTTATGCCACTCTGGGCTTTGTAAACGTGTGTAAAATATCACCAGTATGGTATGTGGCAATCAGTGGTGGCTCACTGGTAAAATTATTGTTTGCTCTGCACAAAACTAAAGTAATAATAAAAAAAAATTTACAAACTTTTGAAATTATGTTTCTTTCATGTTTTCTTGGCCCTTACTTTTCTGTCATCCATTTTGTTGTAAAGTATCTTCAAAATAATTAACAGTTTAATTTAAGATAATTTCATAATCGGTTAGCAGATTGATAACTCTGCCTATCCCTCTCCCTTTCTCACTATTTGCTGGTCAAGAGCAGAAGATACAACACAGGACCCAAAAATAACGGGAATCGTTAAATAGCGGGCACACCAGTTGTAGTACAGGTTTCCGGCACTTAATGCAGTCTGTCAGCTGGTGTCGGCGAGTGAGGTTGTGTTGTATGAGGAATTTTTTCCTCAAGCTCCTACAGTTAGTTTTTGATATTTTGCAATGGCCGACTTAAAGGAACAATGTGCATCTGTGAAGTTTTGTTTTCAGTTAGGGAAAACAACAGCCGAGACAGTCATAATGTTTAAAACAGCTTACAAGGAAGATGCTATGGTGTAAACACAAGTTTACAAGTGGATTTCTCGTTTCTAAAATGGTGAAATGTCAATTGAAGACCTGCCTTGTTCTGGGCGACCCTCAATGAGCAAAAGAAAACGCTGTGAGAATTCATGAACTGATCATGGAAGACTGTCACAGAACAGTTGAATTTATTGATTCCTGTCAACACATTTTAAGTGAAGAATCAAAAATGCATTGAGTTGCAGCAAAATTTGTGCCTCGCGTGCCCACCGATGACCAAGAACAGTCTCGATTGATGTGTGCCACGAATTGAAAGAACAGAAAATGACCCAGATATTTTCTCAAAAATAATGACTGGTGATGAAAGCTGGTGCTACAGATACTATCCAGAGATCAAACAGCAGTCAAGCCAGTGGAAGATGCCATCTTCCTCACATCCCTAAAAGGCAAAACAAGTGAAGTCAAATGTGAAGACGATGTTGATTTGTTTTTTGATGCTAATGGAATTGTTCACACAGAATTTCTTTCCACGGGTCAAACTGTTAGCCAGGAATTCTACCTGTTTCGATTGAAACGTTTGCGTGATGCAGTGAGTGAAAATGCCTTGAGTTATGGTGGAATGGAGAGTGGGTAACAACACGCCTGCCCACACGGCCTTGAGTGCAGCCTTGAGTGTACCATTGGACGAAGCGGGGCAGGGCCCCCGAGGTTGGAGGGCCCCCAATATGAAAAAAATAATAGTAATAATTCTTTCCGGTAGTAATAATTCCATTAAGAAAGAATAAAAATATTTCCGATATGTGCTCGTATTTACCTCAAAAAAAACAAAGCGTAGCAACATCTGACAGCGGCACTGGTACTACGCTTTCAATAACCCACAGCTGATCTAGTTACTTCTATACATTCGTTGTCCCTTAGTAAACAAAACAGCAAGGGGTTTTCGTGCAAACATTTAACATTTTTTCATATCTTATCCGATTTTCTTAGTTATTCATTAGTCAGACATTAACTTATGATTAATTGAAAATGAAGCATAGTTATAAAAGTGGTGCAGAAAAGAGAAAATACGAAAGGAAGGGACGTCTCGTTCATGCTCTGAGTTAATATCAGCTTGGTTAAACCAGCCTTTAACCTCAACATTATCAGACAACTTAAATACTGAAGAAAACGAAAGTAAGGACATTTTTGAAACCAATTAGATACCTTATACTCACTAATATCACAATACTAATATCATCCTATACAGTTTCTCTCAAAATTTATAAATTTGAATGTATATGTATAAACATAACTTATTTTATTTAAGAGTTATGATGCTCACACGTTTTTTTTACCTATAATGCAGCTACATTGTGAGTGTTTATATTTGTTCAAGATTAATAACAGTATACTTTCTTTGCAGATTCATTAAACGAAAAATTATCTCAAGAGAATTGTTCTAAGAAGGAACAAGAAATAGACAATGCTGAAGTAACTCCATCTCAGGATCTTGGCCGGCTATCTGATAGAAACATCGTGAGTACATATATCCCGTGAAAAAGTTTTTTATGCATATTCATAATTGATGCACATGTACATATATGTGCATCATATTTATGCAAATATATGCAAACGCGTCTCATAAAAATACATACTTATTCTCAAATCGTCCCAAATTCTCAAAATTTTACTCGGTACATATGTAATTTTTATTCAGTTAACCAAGTAAAATTTATACTAAGGCCTTTTAATTATCATAAGGCTTGATTTCGTGTACTTCGATTGTAAAACATCCTAGAAATTATTGCTTAAATTTTTTTCAGTGTATAGCACATATACGCGTATTTGTATATGTTAATGTAAAAGTTGATAATTCGATGATTATTGATAATCACTAGTGATTATCAATAATCGTTGTATTATCAACTTTCACAGTAACATATAGCCTATATGCATCAATTACAAATATGCATAAAAAATTATTTTTCGGGATATATGTATCGGATTCTGATCAATATTAAGTCTTGATCAAATAAGCTGTAAGCTTATAATTTATTTTTAAAAGCCAGGAAAACTGATATCCAAATTATCTGTCAGCTAATAGTTTAGAAGGTAACTTTTTCGTTTGAACTAACACAGTTAAGTGGCGGTAGAAAATTCCGGCATCTTGTTTGTGATTGAGAACGAATAGGGCTACTTTTAATGTATTATAAATATATTAATTTTAATACAGTTTATTAATGTATATAAAAATATAAAAAAGTATATAAAATTTTTAATATAAAAATAAGATTATAATACAGTTTTTAACAATTTATCCTTAGAGATATTGGCAATAAGAGCAAAATTCAATAATGAGGCCTTTTTTGTAAATTGAAGATAAACTTACTATGACAATGTACAGCCATAGTTTTTGTGTAAGGCCCTCATTATAAACTTTAAAAATTTTAAGGTTTTAAAGTATACAAATCTTAAATACATACTATATTATTATTTTCTCACTTTCTGACAAGAATATGAAATAACAAGATTGTAAACTACGTCGTTTTATTAACTAGGCCTACATTCATTTTATTTAAAAAATAAAGGTAGTTTAAAATGTAGTTTACAATGTTGATTTTTTTAAGTTGGGCTGTTATTAAGAATTTCATTCAATTTTTTTACGTCCTAAAACATTTTTAACAGATTAACACTTAACCTCGTGTATTAGTCTCGCAGTCGAAAAGTGAATATCTGCAAAGTGACCGTTAGCTTACCAGACGCAAATAATTTTTAAGTCCACCAATAGACCTGTCATTGTGGTATTGGCATGTTTTAGTAGTCTATGTCACATAACTGTAAGCCCTACACCGGTAGGAGAACGACGACTCCACGTCGGATGAGGTTTATTGAAGGTGAAAACCTGCACTTGATGAAGTGTGATTGTATTAAACAAAGGAACGCGTCCACATGGGCTCAGTGTGATTTCAATGTCTGAATGTTTCTACTAAGATAAGAGCAATTATCCCATTCCAAATAACACACGGGACGAGTCTCAACATGAAGAAAAAACTATTGACAACTTTTTGTAGGCCTAATATTAAGTTATGTTATGCTGTTTGTAAATTATTCCAAAAATATATAGTTAAAATAAAAGGGTAGTTAAATATTTCTGTTTAATATTTAAAACGGGAAGCGGCCTACCGAGTTCCTTAATTTTGCATTTATCTTTAATAGAGAGAGAGAGAGAGAGAGAAGAAAAATTCGTTTTTTAAGTAAATTGAACACAAAAATAAGAAATACCTGAACACTTAACGCACAAAAATACAAGCAAGCACTTTGAAGGTTATACACGTTTCGATCAGTTTAACGTTAATACTATTATTTAATGACCACATTAAACACACTTTACTTTCGGAATACAATTACTTCAATATTTTATTTTATTTTAAGACTTTACTACACATATTTTCATTGTATTCTAAATGAAATAGAGAAATCTGACACAAAACTGATGGTAAACGGACAAATCATGTGTATTTGTATTTGGTCTTCTAAATAATATAGCTGATTAAGTGTTTTTGTTTTTAGGCTTCTTTGACAGAAATTACTCAATCTGATGATAACAATCACCTTGTACCAAATGTTATTGAATTTCCAAATGTTATAAACGACCTACAAACAAGGAAGCGGATCATAGCGTCAGGACCTTGTCAACCTTGTGCCCCTTTCCAAAAGATGTTAAACAATCTGGAAGATCATTTTCAGATCGTTTTTTTAGTTTCATCACAAAGTCTGGTATTAAGTTAAACAGAAGCTGGCTTTGCTATTCACAAAAATTGGATTGTGTTTACTGCCAACCTTGTTGGCTGTTCCCTCAACAAGTGGAGTTTGTATTCTCAAACCCGTGGCGTGACAGTGGAGTACGAGACTGGAAACATATTACAGAACGTATCCGATCCCACGAACAATCGCAGCATCACACAGACTCTTGCATAGCTTATGAACAGTGGAGAAAATACGAAATAATAGATGAAGCATTGGATAAAAGTTTAAGACAAGAAAGGAATTTTTGGAGAAATGTGCTAGGAAGAGTTATAAATGTTTCATTGACTTTAGCCACGTGCCTTTCCGTAGCAGAAGTAGTAAAATAGAAGACTCTGACAAGGGAAATTTCTTATCTATCATGGAACTCCTGTCTAACTATGATTCTGTGTTAAGAAATCTTTTACAAAAACCGACTGGTATTGGTATTGTTAATTACTTGAGCCCTACTATACAAAATGAAATTATTTCTTTAATGGCTATTTCAAAGGTATTGAAAGAAATTATTTCAGAAATTCGCAGTGCTCCTTTTTTCTCTATTATAATGGATACAACCCAGGAAATCGCTAAAATTGATCAATTAAGTGAGGTGTATCATTACGTTAAAGTCCTGAGCGACGAAAACAATAAACCTATAAAATTGAAGATTTGCGAAACATTCACTTCTTTCACTGAAGTTAAAGATCAAAGTGCATCTGGTTTGAAAAGTAAAATAATCCAATCTATTGAAGAAAAAGGTCTTGATATAAAGAAATGTCGAGGTCAGAGCTATGATGGAGCTAGTGTGATGAGTGGCATGTACAATGGAGTTCAGAAAAAAATACAACAAATTGCACCTCACGCATACTTTGTGCATTGTGCTAGTCACAATTTAAATCTAGTATTGAAAGACGCTGTAGATGCAAACCATGAAATATCATAATTCTTTGACGATACTCAAAGTATTTATAATTTTTTCGAGGAAGATACGAAGCAGTTTTCGCCCTAAAAGAGAGGTTCGGCGATGTAATGAAAGAGCTTTCTAAATTGATTGTTACAAGTGATAAGGCAAAAGAGAGAAATGATGCAATCGGACTGAAGAAAAAACTCTAATCATTTGACTTTGTTTTGCTTTTGGTTGTACAAACGAAGGTTTTGCAGCAAATCAATATAGTATCAAAATGTCTGCAATCTGAAAGTATGGACATTGTTACGGCGTATGATCTACTAGAAGAAACTCTCTTGGGAATTAAAAAGAAATTCGGAATTCGTTCAAAGATTTTGTAAAAGAAGCTTCAAGCATTTGCTCCAAATGGGCAATTCCATGCAGCTTCTCTGAAAAAAGGAGTATAGTAAAAAGGCATTTTGATGAACTGAGTGAAGACCATTGCTTTTGTGATCAAGAGAGCAGATTTAAAGTATTAGTATTTTGTCCAATGTTAGATATACTTTGCGTGCAGTTGGAAAAGAGATTTGAAGGAATGAAATCTGTTATCAACACCTACAAAGTGATACAACCTTATTTCCTAAATAGTGCTTCTGATGAAAATCTTATTAAAGAGGCAAAAGAATTTGCACAGAAGTTTCCTGAAGATGTATCTCAAACGTTTCCTGCACAGATTTCCAGTGTGCGTAAGGCTTTTCTAAGTAAAATCAAGAAAATGTCTTAAGTGAAGGAGCTTGTGGATTTTCTCTTTATTGAAAACAGTACTTTAGTTTCAACCTATCCTGATGTCTGTACTGCATGTTTTATGTACCTGACTGTGCCTATCACAGTAGCTGAAGTAGAAAGGTCGTTTTCCAAGCTTAAACTAATTAAAACCTTTCTTAGAAGCACGATGAGTCGGGAGCGCCTAAGTGGTTTGACCCTTCTATACATTGAAAATGATATAGCACGAAAACTGAACTTTTCACAAATAATTGATGTTTTTGCCGATATTAAGTCGAGAAAGAAACCTTTAAAATGAAAACTTTCAGAATATTTCAGTGAGTTAATGAGTTCTAAGCTTGCTTGACCAAGCTTTCTTGTATTGAATTGTTTTTTATTTGTCAAAGTTTGAATTAGTTTGTTTGTTATGTTTTACTTGCTTTAAGTTGTAAGTAACAGTCTTCTTTCATTCAGTACTGTAAAAGTATAAAATATATTTTATATCAATTTAATCTGCATTTCATTTTTGTATTTCTCCCTATTGTATCTACTCTTTTTGGGTAAAGCCTTGTGGTTTAAGAAGATATGTTTTCATTTGACAATGATGATTGTTTAAAATTTATAAAATTTGACTAACATCTACATATACTTATGGAGAGGGGGTTATATAATTGTGGAAATGATTTTTTTTAGTACTCGTTTCAATAATGGAGGGGGCCCCAATCCATCTATCTGCCCCGGGGCCCCTGAGAGTCTAGCTACGCCACTGCTTGAGTGTGCGACGTTTCCTGACCAAAAAGCATGACCCTGCTTCCCCACCCTCCTACTTGCAGACCTTGCTCCATGCAACTTCTTTTTGTTTCTTTGCGTGAAAAAAAGAGCTTAAAGGAAGACATTTTATGGGTGTGGAAGAAGTGAAGAAAAAACAATGGAATCACTAAAAGGTATTTCTTTGGATGAGTTCCACGACTGCCTCGAGAAATAGAAAAATCATCTAGACAAGCGCTTAGCTTCAAATGGAGAGTACTTTGAAGGGGATACGTTTATTAACTTGTAAAAATATATAAAACAGTTTATACTTGAAAATCCCTGTTATTATTGGTCCCCCTCATAGTTATGAGCTGCACACACTACAGTTCCATTTCTGTCTTATAGGAGTGAAATGTTATCAGATGACTGTGTAGCAGAGGTAAGCACAGACAGGATAGGTTGTACTGTTAACATGTTGGTTTATGCAGACCATGGAAGTCTCATTCAGTTATAATAAACACTTTATTTTACTACAACTAAAATACAATTCATTGTATTATAGTCTCCAAGTCGCGTGGATACGTATTTAATTGTAGTATTTGTGAACACTTGGTTACTCACTGCTTGTAACTTCTTTAAAACTTCCAATAAAAACATGTTTAAGGATAAATCCTCATCATCAGGTTATAAAAACACCAATCCTTCTGGAGAAGTCGTCAAGAAATCAAAAATTATTACCAAATATCACAAAGCGCTTCACACCACGTCGCGACCTTGTGCACACCACTATACGCGATCGACCTTTACAGGTCGCGACGTAGCATGAAGTGGTTGTGATGTTTGCAAATAATTTTTTATTAATGTGTGCTAATACAGTTCAATTAAATGAATGAATAATAAATATTAAATACAACTGTTAATATTTTGCAATATGATTGGGAGCTCTGCTGCTCTGCAGTACTTACTGTAAAGCACCTCAGTTGGTAATGTATTCCAATTACATTAGATGGAATAATGGTTTATTTTTCCATAAATAACATAAGTGTTATACTGTAACGGGACAAACAGACCTGTTGTCATAAGTATGGGGTTCGAGGATGTTGCAGAATATTTTTATTGTATTCATATATATAAAGTATGGTTAGGTCCATTTTCCCTATGTCTGCACAAACAACGCAGTTTCATCGTACGATTTACTTCAAGGCCGAAGGTGTACGTGTGAAGGAGAATGTATACAATGGCGATTCTGATCGACACTAACAAAATGATATTACAAATATTGACACACGTCACAACAATGACGAGGAACAATGCCGTCAGCTGATGCGGACGAATAGTGGATCACAATTGATCCCCTCCACCTGTCGACAGTTCGACACTATGTCTGCCCACTCTGAAGAACTTTGTCATGGCGACAACGCGTATATTTCTTTCTGGTCAAAAATAACCAGCTAAGTGTAAATCAAAATTCAAAAATGTAACCAGCAGTAAACAGTGAAAGTTACCAATCTTAATTATGTAAATTCAGTGCAACAACGGACTAAAACAGACAGTACAACCAACACCGAAGTACGCCGACCAACATGGAAAACGTCTGAACTACACAACACCTACTAACTTCAGGAAAGTCATTATTACAACTATTCTTATTTTCAAAATTTAGAGCTCTAACCAAAATATTCAATGCGCAAACTTTATTATCTGTAATATTAGTATGTGAGGGAGAGAGTGCAAGCAAATGCCGGCCGTCATAAAACTAGGCATGGGTTTATGAATAAAAGTGATGTTGCGACTCAATTACTCAATAAGAGATCGCAATTACTATAGCTATATGTATATGTGTAAAATGTTTATTTTATGATAGTTTTAAATCGTATGAGATCGAAAACAGTAATGTTAACTGAGGTGGAGAAGGAGCAGAATTGTATGGCCGCCATTTTGAATAATGACACCTGTGTAACTTAACCCTTTTCATGTAAATGAATAACCTCCAAAGCAATTAAATCAGTGTGTTATTTCTAAACAAATGTGTGTGAGATATTATTTCGATAACCCAGATTGCTTCCGTCTCTCGTTTAACGACACTTTGGCACCCTTAGGTATATTTAACACATTCAGTGTAAGCGAATTGAGCACGTGGCATCCGGAGCATTGTAATACATACGATAGATATGAAAGTGAAGTACCTTATTATGGTAAGTACATACAATTATAAAAAATGTGTTTATTGAGTTTAACAAATGACGACCTGAACAGTGACTATATTAAGTTGGTTAACAAGTGTCGACCCGAACCAGGGACATAATTATTCTGTTTGTTAACAAACGACGCCCGAACAGTGACTTTAATTATTCTATTTGTTAACAAATGATGCCCGAACAGTGACTTTAATTATTGTTAGTTAACAAATGGCAGCCCGCAACAGGGACTTTATATAACAAACTATCTTACATAAATGAACCAGAGTACGGAAGCAGACGGGTAGCGAAATAACACAAAACAACATAGAGTACCAATGTAGGTTATGTTATGTAGAGTTTATGGTAGAGATACAGTCATATTTTTTATATATATATATATATATATATATATATATATATGATATTTAAAACTCCACAATGGCAAACCGTAGCGAAATAAGCATTACTGAATCGCAAATTATGAGCGAAGGCGATCAATCAACACCAATTGTAAATAAAAGAAACGAAGAGAATGAGATTGTAAAGATTATGCAAACACTTTTTGAAATACAAAATAATAAATTTGATGAGAAATTTAATGATTTGAAAAGTGAAATTAAGAAACAAAATTGTAATATTGACAAAAGGTTAAACCTATAAAACAGGTTAATTACCTACCGCCACGCTTTTTGAAATCCGAAAACAGGATTACTCGAGTTTCGACACATTAAGTGTCATCTTCAGATCCTCGATGAATATAAGTTAAAAATACATTTGTTGATATATGCACATCCCGTCAGATAATAAAAACAATACAAACATAACAACAAAAATACTTAAATAATTTAACACATATTAAAACCGAGACAAAACTGAACGAAAACACGATACACGCGGCCGACGTGGACCTGCACAGGAACACATTATTCGCGATCCTGTTTTCGGATTTCAAAAAGCGTGACGGTAGGTAATTAACCTGTTTTATAGTCTTAAAACGCTTTTGGAGGCAAATACAATGTTTAAAAGGTTAAATGAGATACATGCACGGTTAGACGAGATAGAGTTAGAAAATAAGAAGGGAGTAGACAAATTAGAGATAAACAAAGACAAGGTAAGTAGGGGAGAAAATTATGACAAAATAAATAAAAGTATGATATTAGAAAATGATTATGTAAACAGGGGGAGTGATAATGAGATTTTATGGGGAATAGAATATGATAATGATGGAATGATAGTGTGTGTTGAAGGGTTAAAGAGAGTGTGTAAAGAAAGTATAATTGTAGGGGGATTGCAGGGGGTAGATTCTTCCCTTAATGGTGTATTTGGGGGTGAGGTACATGTGTTGAGGAAGGACGAGAGTGCCTTCAATGTATATTTGGGAGACATATGGTCTACAAATAAAGTTGTCCTTGGTTTTTTTTGTGCACTTCACAGGTGGTGCAGTAATTGTGAATTAGTGACCCGTGCAAATGTAGAAAGAGAGAATGTAGCTTGGTATGATAGAGAGAGATATATTGAGAGAAATGGAGATTTTTAAGATAAGTAGAGACTATGAAGAATTTATGGGAAGGTTAAGAGTAGAGATGATATATAATAAAAGTAAATACTTACCTTGTAATGAAACTGAAGTAGTAGGAGATAAGGGAAATAATGACTTTATAAATTACCTAATTATGACTAATAATACAGAAGGTGACAGGACAATGACCAATCATGACAGATTATATGAGTTTGCGGAAAATGATGAAAATTTGAATGGTATATGCATTTATGATATTAATATAAGAGATTCAATAATAAGCAATGTATATAGATATAAGATAAGATTATTGTGTTTGACGATGGAGGGTAGATATTTTATTGTGTTTATGAACATTTAATTATATGTGATAGTGTTTTTCAGGATGGACTGCTTTCTGACTGATTTTGGCAAATTATAAAATGATAATTTTGGATTGTATATTTTTGTGTATTAATGTCAATGTATTTGTGTATTCTTGTAGTTGTGTATTTTATGTATTTTTTTTATGTAAACCATGTACTGTAGAATTTTAAATATTCAAGAATAAGTAATTAGGAGGATGATTTTGAATAATTAGGAGATTTAGATTCTAATGAATAATAAATGATTACGCAGGTAATATATTTGGATATTGAGAGGTATTGTTATTAGTAGATAAGTGATGAATTTTCTAGTGGTATATTAATGTAAAATGTTAAAAAGGAGATAGAATTTGGGTGATAATTATTAAAATAAGGGCATTGGAGTTAGTTAAATAGAGTTAATGGGAGTTAGTGAAAATAAGAATGTTGAGAGACAGATAATATATAAAGGAGGTGTTAGATATTTTAGGGACACAGTAGTTAGTGATTATATGTAGAGAGGTGAGTAATGTGAATGGTATATATATATATATATATATATATATATTTGTTGATGATGGTATTTTGTAGTAAGGATCCGATGTAAGGAGTGATCAGCATGCGACGTGGCAAGAAACCAGCGTGCAGCGTTGTGGCAGGCGGAGCAATTTTGGGTTAGAGTGTTTGCCGATATTTGGTGGAGGGCAAATGTTTAGGAATGGATATGGCCAGGTAGGGAACACACATCCTAGTACAAAAGACGAGCGGTGCCAGAGGATTTAAATGGGATTAGTGAAGGGGGTTATTATTGAGATATTGGTGTCATATTATGTTAATGGTTGTTAGTGAAAAAAAAGGGGGATAGTAAGGTTAGATAGACAAATGCCAAAATAAGATATAGAGAATAATGAATAATAGAGAGTCACCTAAACGGATAAGGATTGAGGAAATTCATGGTAGGAAGGTGAGGTAACTGGAAGGGTAATGATAAATTTGAAAATTTTTTTTGTATAGAATCTAATATAATGAATGTTAAATAACTAAATATCGGTATGGAGAACCATACATGACTTCCATATTAAAGATTTATATTTAAAATCATTTTCAAAATGAAGTATTACCATAGAAACTACTTCTTTTTACTTACTGCTTCAGCCTTAACCACAGTACTGTGGTCACTAATGTATACCACCTCACGTTATCGCACTCGATTTTCACTGATGATGGAAGTCGATGGCATTGCTGAAACGTCTGGTTTTGTAGAAAACATTGGACTATGGCCAAATATCCCGGGAAGGAATTTTAACAAAAACTACTTCTTTGTTGCCGATAACATTGTACACATATATAAATCAGTGGCGAAGTTACATGGAGGCAATTGAGGCAATGCCTAAAAAATTCTGTAGAATAAAAATTATAAATACGTATGAACTACATAACGTAAAGATTATACATTGTTACTGCGACTGTCAAATTTATTAAACCGAAACGTGCTTTATTGAGCGACTGCTAGATGGTGACAGGTGAGATTCGGCATAGCTCGTTTAAAGCGAATGAGGCAACCTGAACTTGCCTTAGCGTTTTTTGTATACATCATATGTAAGCAATGTAGTGGTGAGATAGGGAAATGAAGGGAGGGGGGATTGTCCCGCGCTGTACACATAGAGCGTTGAGGCATGCCTCACTTCTGTGGTCCAAACAGTTAAGTTAAAGCGCCTGTGTTGTTTCTAAGTGTGTTTATTTTATGCGGTTATTAAAAGTGTCACTGTTATTCCGCTGAACTAACAGATAATCAAGATTGTTATTTGAATTATTTGTAACATTAAACATATATATAGAAACAAATCAAGTTTAAAAATTTGAAGTTCAATCAGTTTTATTATTGCGTATGACTAATACAAGGATTGTTCAATAGAAACACGTATAGAGCTGTAAAGCATTTTTTATTCAACGATTTTAAAAGAAGTCTCCAATAACATTAAGACATGAGTTCCACTGTTGCGCTAACCTGTAGATTCCCTGCTAGTAAAATTCTTACGGCTGTTTGTGGAACCATTCGGTTACAGCAAACTCTACCTCAGCGTCCAATTTGAACCACCGTCCTTTTAGTGATTCCTTAAAAAAATTTAAGATAAGATTTTTGCCTACCCATTCATTAACTACTAGCTTCGCCACTGATATATATAAAAAATATGCATAAAATTAATGGCTTGTATAAGTTAATGATCGATCTCCATTAAGTAGTGCTCAAGTTTCCAAAGTTTTAATATTATGATGTCCGTAATTAAAACATCAGAGCAGGTATAGTGTGTATGAGGGTACACCGTGGACAAAAATTTTCAACATTTCCTATTGAGCGTTGCTTAGAGTAAAGCTGCGAATCTACAGTGTACGTTTCACAGAACAAACACGCGAAAAAGAAGGAGCACTCCGAAGTCACTCATGGACCCTCAGCATCTTGCAGAGAGTTCATTCCCTAAAGACAAAAAGTCTGTCTATGAATCGTTCCTCTGTAAACACGTGCAGTTACACTGCCCAGCGATCCACAGGAAGCAAATTGCTATCCACGCTGGACACTTTTTCGGCTTGCACGCGTTATGTTGGTATTGGTTTCGGCACTTACCATTTAAAAAGCGTGCAAATGTAAGAAAATAAACACGAGTGAGGCCAGACATAACGCGAATTTTGTGTGTGTGTGTGTCTTCCCTGCCTTTTTATTGTGGTAGTCATAATAATAAAATGGAAACGTAAACATTACATAACTGAGATATACTTGCCTGCCACGAATGATATTGATGTTTGTAACAAAATTTTCTTTCTGTACATTTTGAGTGTAAATTAATCCATTATACTATTAACTCATACATGATTTACATTAAAATGAAAAATTATAATTTTATTGCCTGGCAACAAAGTTATTTTATTTTTAACAATTACCATTGTTTCAAAAAGTTTAAATGAATTTTCAAGTACTTTACTGTTGTTAAAACGTAAAAGGTTGCAGGTAAACTACCCCTTCTCCTTAACCGATCTTCACCAAAATCGAAACTCCTTGAGATCTCTACAATTCAGGGACGTATTCAAAAAATTATTTGATTCTGTTTGAATTTGCGGCTGTTATCGTTTGCCATAGAAAATTACCCTTGATAAAAAAACGTTGCAGGTAAACTACCGCTTCCCCTTAACCGATCTTCACCAAAAACAATAGGTCTTGAGTACTCTACAAATCAGGGCTGTATGCAAGAAATTATTTGATTCTGTTTGAATTTGCGGCTGTTATCGTTTGCCATAGAAAATACCCTTGTTAAAAAAATGTTGCAGGTAAACTACCCCTTTCCCTTAACCGATCTTCACCAAAAACAATAGGTCTTGAGAACACCATAATTTAGGGCTGTATGCGAAACATTATTTGATTCTGTTTGAATTTGCGGCTGTTATCGTTTGCCAACAAAAAAAAATCGGTATGGAGAACCATACATGACTTCCATGTTCTAAGTTTTATATTTAAAATCATATTCGAAATGAAATATTTCCATAGAAACTACGTCTTTCTACTTATTGCTTCAGCATTAACCACAGTACTGTGGTCACTAACGTATACCACCTCACGTTTTCGCACTCGATTTTCACTGATGATGGCAGTCGATGGCACTGCCGAAAAGTCTGGTTTTACAGAAAACATTGGACTACGGCTAAACAGTAATTTTAACAAAAAACTACTTCCTTGTAGCCGATAACGTAGTACACGTATAAAAAATTCTCCCCTCCCCGTTCAACTATAATTTTTAGTAATAGAAAATTACCCCCACCCCGTTCACCTAATCTCTTCATTTATAGATATTTCATCTATGTTTCTACAGTGGATTATTATGAGCTTCTTATCAGGATACTTTATTTATAAAAATTAAGTACTTTACTCTTGTTAAATCACAAAATGTTTCTGGTAAACTACCCCTTTCTCTTAACCGATCTTCTCCAAAATCAATAGACCTTCAGTCCTCTACAATTCAGGGATGCATGCAAAAAAATATTTGATTCTGTTTGAATGTGCGGCAGTTATCGTTTGTCATGGAAACAATCTCTTGTTACAACTTAAAATGTTGCCGGTAAACTACCCCTTTCCCATAACCGATCTTCACCAAAATCAACAAACCTTGAGTTCTCTAGAAATCAGGCAAGTGTGCAAAAACTTATTTGATTCTCTTTGAATTTTCGGCAGTTATCGTTCGTCATAAAAAAATTACCCTTTTTAAAACAAAACTTAGGTGATAAACTACCCCTTTCCCTTAACCGATCTTCACCAAAACAATAGGTCGTGAGTACTCTACAAATCAGGGCAGTATGCAAAACATCATTTGATTCTGTTTGAATTTGCGGCTGTTATCGTTTACTATAGAAAAAAATTACCCTTGATAAAAAACCGTTGCAGGTAAACTACCCCTTTCCCTTAACCGATCTTCACCAAAAACGACAGGTCTTGGGTACTCTACAATTAAGGTCTGTATACAAACAATTATATGATTCTGTTTGAATTTGCGGCTGTTATCGTTTGCCATAGAAAACACCCTTGATAAAACATAAAACGTTGCTGGTAAACTACCCTATTCCATTAACCGATCTTCACCAAAAACAATAGGTCTTGAGAACTCTACAATTTAGGGCTGTATGCAAAACATTAGTTGATTCTCTTTGAATTTACGGCAGTTATCGTTCATCATAGAAAAAATACCCTTGTTAAAACATAAAACGTTGCAGGTTAACTACCCCTTTCCCTTAACCGATCTTCAACAAAATCAACAGACCTTGAGTTATGTATAATTCAAAAAGGTATGCAGAAGAGTAGTTGATTCTGTTTTAATGTACGGCAGTTATCGTTCGTCATAAAAAAATTACCCTTGATAAAACATAAAATGTTGCTGGTAAACAACCCTATTCCCTTAACCGATCTTCACCAAAACCAACAAGTCTTGAGAACTCTACATTTCAGGGCTGTATGCAAAATATTATATGATTCTGTTTGACTTTGCGGCTGTTATCGTTTGCCATATAAAATACCCTTGATAAAACAATAAACGTGTCTAGTAAACTACCCCTTTCCCTTAACCGATCTTCACCAAAAACTACAGGTTTTTAGTACTCAACAAGACAGGGCTGTATGCAAAAACGTAGTTGATTCTGTTTGAATTTGCGGCTCTTATCGTTTGCCATAGAAAATACCCTTTTAAAACATAAAACGTTGCAGGTAAACTACCCCTTTCCCTTAACTGACCTTCACCAACACCAATAGGTATTGAGAACTCTACAAACAGGGCTGTATGCAAAACATCATTTGATTCTGTTTGAATTTGCGGCTGTTATCGTTTACCATAGAAAATATCGGTATGGAGAACCATACATGACTTCCATATTCTAAGATTTATATTTAAAATCATTTTCAGCCAAACAGCCAGGCTGTGTCTTACCTGCCTTTTTATTGCTGTATTAAATGAAAAATATTATATTACATTAAAATGAAAAAATTATAATTTTATTGCCTGGCAACAAAATTATTTTATTTTTAACAATTACCATTGTTTCAAAAAGTTTAAATAAATTTTCAAGTACTTTACTCTTGTTAAAACGTAAAAGGTTGCAGGTAAACTACCCCTTCCCCTTAACCGATCTTCACCAAAATCGAAAGTCATTGAGACCTCTACAATTCAGGGACGTATGCAAAAAAATTATTTGATTCTGTTTGAATTTGCGGCTGTTATCGTTTGCCATAGAAAATACGCTTGATAAAAAAACGTTGCAGGTAAACTACCCCTTCCCCTTAACCGATCTTCACCAAAAACAATAGGTCTTGAGTACTCTACAAATCAGGGCTGTATGCAAAACATTATTTGATTCTGTTTGAATTTGCGGCTGTTATCGTTTGCCATAGAAAATAAAACGTAAAAGGTTGCAGGTAAACTACCCCTTCCCCTTAACCGATCTTCACCAAAAACAATAGGTCTTGAGTACTCTACAAATCAGGACTGTATGCAAAACATTATTTGATTCTGTTTGAATTTGCGGCTGTTATCGTTTGCCATATAAAATACCCTTGTTAAAAAAACGTTGCAGGTAAACTACCCCTTTCCCTCAACCGATCTTCACCAAAAACAATAGGTCTTGAGAAATCTACAATTCAGGGCTGTATGCGAAACATTATTTGATTCTGTTTGAATTTGCGGCTGTTATCGTTTGCCAAAAAAAAAAAATTTCCCTTGATAAAAAAAACCGTTGCAGGTAAACTACCCCTTCCCCTCAACCGATCTTCACCAAAAACAATAGGTCGCGAGTACTCTACAAATCAGGGCTGTATGCAAAAAATTATTTGATTATGTTTGAATTTGCGGCAGTTGTCGTTTGCCATAGAAAATACGCATGATAAAAAACGTTGCTGGTAAACTACCCCTTCCCCTCAACCGATCTTCACCAAAAACAATAGGTCTTGAGTACTCTACAAATCAGGGCTGTATGCAGAAAATTATTTGATTCTGTTTGAATTAGCGGCTGTTATCGTTTGCCATAGAAAATACCCTTGTTAAAAAAACGTTGTAGGTAAACTACCCCTTTCCCTTAACCGATCTTCACCAAAAACAAAAGGTATTGAGAACTCTACAATTTAGGGCTGTATGCAAATAATCTTTTCATTCTGTTTGAATTTGCGGCTGTTATCGTTTGCCATAGGAAATACCCTTGTTAAAACATAAAACGTTACAGGTAAACTACCCCTTTCCCTTAACCGATCTTCACCAAAAACAATAGGTCTTGAGAACTCTACAATTCAGGGCTGTATGCGAAACATTATTTGATTCTGTTTGAATTTGCGGCTGTTATCGTTTGCCAAACAAACAAAATTTCCCTTGCTAAAAAAAAAAACGTTGCAGGTAAACTACCCCTTTCCCTCAACCGATTTTCACCAAAAACAATAGGTCGCGAGAACTCTGCAAAACCGGGCTGTATGCAAAAAATTATTTGATTCTGTTTGAATTTGCGGCAGTTATCGTTTGCCATAGAAAAAAAATCTACAGACAGACAGACACACAGACACTTTTCGGAAAACGACTTTTTTTCATGTTTTGAGTGTAGTAGAATCAGAATCTGCAATAATCTCGAACACGATTTTTTTTTGCCATCACCATACTTCCATTCCTTAAGGAATATGGAAGTAAAATATCGGTATGGAGAACCATACATGACTTCCATATTCTAAGATTTATATTTAAAATCATTTTCAGCCAAACAGCCAGGCTGTGTCTTACCTGCCTTTTTATTGCTGTATTAAATGAAAAATATTATATTACATTAAAATGAAAAAATTATAATTTTATTGCCTGGCAACAAAATTATTTTATTTTTAACAATTACCATTGTTTCAAAAAGTTTAAATAAATTTTCAAGTACTTTACTCTTGTTAAAACGTAAAAGGTTGCAGGTAAACTACCCCTTCCCCTTAACCGATCTTCACCAAAATCGAAAGTCATTGAGACCTCTACAATTCAGGGAAGTATGCAAAAAATTATTTCATTCTGTTTGAATTTGCGGCTGTTATCGTTTGCCATAGAAAATACGCTTGATAAAAAAACGTTGCAGGTAAACTACCCCTTCCCCTTAACCGATCTTCACCAAAAACAACAGGTCTTGAGTACTCTACAAATCAGGGCTGTATGCAAAACATTATTTGATTCTGTTTGAATTTGCGGCTGTTATCGTTTGCCATAGAAAATAAAACGTAAAAGGTTGCAGGTAAACTACCTCTTCCCCTTAACCGATCTTCACCAAAATCGAAAGTCATTGAGACCTCTACAATTCAGGGACGTATGCAAAACATTGTTTGATTCTGTTTGAATTTGCGGCTGTTATCGTTTTCCATAGAAAATACGCTTGATAAAAAAACGTTGCAGGTAAACTACCCCTTCCCCTTAACAGATCTTCACCAAAAACAATAGGTCTTGAGTACTCTACAAAATCAGGGCTGTATGCGAAACATTATTTGATTCTGTTTGAATTTGCGGCTGTTATCGTTTGCCAAAAAAAAAAAATTTCCCTTGATAAAAAAAACCGTTGCAGGTAAACTACCCCTTCCCCTCAACCGATCTTCACCAAAAACAATAGGTCGCGAGTACTCTACAAATCAGGGCTGTATGCAAAAAATTATTTGATTCTGTTTGAATTTGCGGCAGTTGTCGTTTGCCATAGAAAATACGCATGATAAAAAACGTTGCTGGTAAACTACCCCTTCCCCTCAACCGATCTTCACCAAAAACAATAGGTCTTGAGTACTCTACAAATCAGGGCTGTATGCAGAAAACTATTTGATTCTGTTTGAATTTGCGGCTGTTATCGTTTGCCATAGAAAATACCCTTGTTAAAAAAACGTTGTAGGTAAACTACCCCTTTCCCTTAACCGATCATCACCAAAAACAAAAGGTATTGAGAACTCTACAATTTAGGGCTGTATGCAAATAATCTTTTCATTCTGTTTGAATTTGCGGCTGTTATCGTTTGCCATAGGAAATACCCTTGTTAAAACATAAAACGTTACAGGTAAACTACCCCTTTCCCTTAACCGATCTTCACCAAAAACAATAGGTCTTGAGAACTCTACAATTCAGGGCTGTATGCGAAACATTATTTGATTCTGTTTGAATTTGCGGCTGTTATCGTTTGCCAAACAAACAAAATTTCCCTTGCTAAAAAAAAAACGTTGCAGGTAAACTACCCCTTTCCCTCAACCGATCTTCACCAAAAACAATAGGTCGCGAGAACTCTGCAAAACCGGGCTGTATGCAAAAAATTATTTGATTCTGTTTGAATTTGCGGCAGTTATCGTTTGCCATAGAAAAAAAATCTACAGACAGACAGACACACAGACACTTTTCGGAAAACGACTTTTTTTCATGTTTTGAGTGTAGTAGAATCAGAATCTGCAATAATCTCGAACACGATTTTTTTTTGCCATCACCATACTTCCATTCCTTAAGGAATATGGAAGTAAAATATCGGTATGGAGAACCATACATGACTTCCATATTCTAAGATTTATATTTAAAATCATTTTCAGCCAAACAGCCAGGCTGTGTCTTACCTGCCTTTTTATTGCTGTATTAAATGAAAAATATTATATTACATTAAAATGAAAAAATTATAATTTTATTGCCTGGCAACAAAATTATTTTATTTTTAACAATTACCATTGTTTCAAAAAGTTTAAATAAATTTTCAAGTACTTTACTCTTGTTAAAACGTAAAAGGTTGCAGGTAAACTACCCCTTCCCCTTAACCGATCTTCACCAAAATCGAAAGTCATTGAGACCTCTACAATTCAGGGACGTATGCAAAAAAATTATTTGATTCTGTTTGAATTTGCGGCTGTTATCGTTTGCCATAGAAAATACGCTTGATAAAAAAACGTTGCAGGTAAACTACCCCTTCCCCTTAACCGATCTTCACCAAAAACAATAGGTCTTGAGTACTCTACAAATCAGGGCTGTATGCAAAACATTATTTGATTCTGTTTGAATTTGCGGCTGTTATCGTTTGCCATAGAAAATAAAACGTAAAAGGTTGCAGGTAAACTACCCCTTCCCCTTAACCGATCTTCACCAAAAACAATAGGTCTTGAGTACTCTACAAATCAGGACTGTATGCAAAACATTATTTGATTCTGTTTGAATTTGCGGCTGTTATCGTTTGCCATATAAAATACCCTTGTTAAAAAAACGTTGCAGGTAAACTACCCCTTTCCCTCAACCGATCTTCACCAAAAACAATAGGTCTTGAGAAATCTACAATTCAGGGCTGTATGCGAAACATTATTTGATTCTGTTTGAATTTGCGGCTGTTATCGTTTGCCAAAAAAAAAAAATTTCCCTTGATAAAAAAAACCGTTGCAGGTAAACTACCCCTTCCCCTCAACCGATCTTCACCAAAAACAATAGGTCGCGAGTACTCTACAAATCAGGGCTGTATGCAAAAAATTATTTGATTCTGTTTGAATTTGCGGCAGTTGTCGTTTGCCATAGAAAATACGCATGATAAAAAACGTTGCTGGTAAACTACCCCTTCCCCTCAACCGATCTTCACCAAAAACAATAGGTCTTGAGTACTCTACAAATCAGGGCTGTATGCAGAAAACTATTTGATTCTGTTTGAATTTGCGGCTGTTATCGTTTGCCATAGAAAATACCCTTGTTAAAAAAACGTTGTAGGTAAACTACCCCTTTCCCTTAACCGATCATCACCAAAAACAAAAGGTATTGAGAACTCTACAATTTAGGGCTGTATGCAAATAATCTTTTCATTCTGTTTGAATTTGCGGCTGTTATCGTTTGCCATAGGAAATACCCTTGTTAAAACATAAAACGTTACAGGTAAACTACCCCTTTCCCTTAACCGATCTTCACCAAAAACAATAGGTCTTGAGAACTCTACAATTCAGGGCTGTATGCGAAACATTATTTGATTCTGTTTGAATTTGCGGCTGTTATCGTTTGCCAAACAAACAAAATTACCCTTGCTAAAAAAAAACCGTTGCAGGTAAACTACCCCTTTCCCTCAACCGATCTTCACCAAAAACAATAGGTCGCGAGAACTCTGCAAAACCGGGCTGTATGCAAAAAATTATTTGATTCTGTTTGAATTTGCGGCAGTTATCGTTTGCCATAGAAAAAAAATCTACAGACAGATAGACACACAGACAGACACAGACACTTTTCGGAAAACGACTTTTTTTCATGTTTTGAGTGTAGTAGAATCAGAATCTGCAATAATCTCGAACACGATTTTTTTTGCCATCACCATACTTCCATTCCTTAAGGAATATGGAAGTAAATATCGGTATGGAGAACCATACATGACTTCCATATTCTAAGATTTATATTTAAAATCATTTTCAGCCAAACAGCCAGGCTGTGTTTTACCTGCCTTTTTATTGCTGTATTAAATGAAAAATATTATATTACATTAAAATGAAAAAATTATAATTTTATTGCCTGGCAACAAAATTATTTTATTTTTAACAATTACCATTGTTTCAAAAAGTTTAAATAAATTTTCAAGTACTTTACTCTTGTTAAAACGTAAAAGGTTACTCTACAAATCCGGGCTGTGTGCAAAAAATTATTTGATTCTGTTTGAATTTGCGGCAGTTGTCGTTTGCCATAGAAAATACGCATGATAAAAAACGTTGCTGGTAAACTACCCCTTCCCCTCAACCGATCTTCACCAAAATCGAAAGTCATTGAGACCTCTACAATTCAGGGACGTATGCAAAACATTATTTGATTCTGTTTGCATTTGCGGCTGTTATCGTTTGCCATAGAAAATACGCTTGATAAAGAAACGTTGCAGGTAAACTACCCCTTCTCCTTAACCGATCTTCACCAAAAACAATAGGTCTTGAGTACTCTACAAATCAGGGCTGTATGCAAAACATTATTTGATTCTGTTTGAATTTGAGGCTGTTATCGTTTGCCATAAAAAATACCCTTGTTAAAAAAACGTTGCAGGTAAACTACCCCTTTCCCTCAACCGATCTTCACCAAAAACAATAGGTCTTGAGAACTCTACAATTTAGGGCTGTATGCAAATAATCTTTTGATTCTGTTTGAATTTGCGGCTGTTATCGTTTGCCATAGGAAATACCCTTGTTAAAACATAAAACGTTACTGGTAAACTACCCCTTTCCCTTAACCGATCTTCACCAAAAACAACAGGTCTTGAGTACTCTACAAATCAGGGCTGTATGCAAAAAAGTATTTGATTCTGTTTGAATTTGCGGCTGTTATCGTTTGCCATAGAAAATACCCTTGTTAAAAAAACGTTGCTGGTAAACTACCCCTTTCCCTTAACCGAACTTCACCAAAAACAGTAGGTCTTGAGAACTCTACAATTTAGGGCTGTATGCAAATAATCTTTTGATTCTGTTTGAATTTGCGGCTGTTATCGTTTGCCATATGAAATACCCTTGTTAAAACATAAAACGTTACTGGTAAACTACCCCTTTCCCTTAACCGATCTTCACCAAAATCAGCAGATCTTGAGAACTCTACAATTTAGGGCTGTATGCGAAACATTGTTTGATTCTGTTTGAATTTGCGGCTGTTATCGTTTGCCAAACAAACAAAATTACCCTTGCTAAAAAAAAACCGTTGCCGGTAAACTACCCCTTTCCCTCAACCGATCTTCACCAAAAACAATAGGTCGCGAGTACTCTGCAAATCAGGGCTGTATGCAAAAAATTATTTGATTCTGTTTGAATTTGCGGCAGTTATCGTTTGCCATAGAAAAAAAATCTACAGACAGACAGACACACAGACACACAGACAGACAGACAGACACACAGACACTTTTCGGAAAACGACTTTTTTTCATGTTTTGAGTGTAGTAGAATCAGAATCTGCAATAATCTCGAACACGATTTTTTTTGCCATCACCATACTTCCATTCCTTAAGGAATATGGAAGTAAAATACCCTTGATAAAAAACCGTTGCAGGTAAACTACCCCTTTCCCTTAACCGATCTTCACCATAAACGATAGGTCTTGAGAACTCTACAATTCAGGGCTGTATGCAAAATATTATATGATTTTGTTTGAATTTGCGGCTGTTATCGTTTGCCATACAAAATACCCTTGATAAAACAAAAAACGTGGCCGGTAAACTACCCCTTTACCTTAAACGATCTTCACCAAAAACAATAGGTCTTTAGTACTCAAGAAATTAGGGCTGTATGCAAAAACGTATTTGATTCTGTTTGAATTTGCGGCTCTTATCGTTTGCCATAGAAAATACCCTTTTAAAACATAAAACGTTGCAGGTAAACTACCCCTTTCCCTTAACCGATCTTCACCAAAAACGATAGGTCTTGAGAACTCTACAATTCAGGGCAGTATGCAAAACAGTATTTGATTATGTTTGAATTTGCGGCTGTTATCATTTGCCATAGAAAATACCCTTGTTAAAACATAAAACGTTGCAGGTAAACTACCCCTTTCCCTTAACCGATCTTTACCAAAATCAACAGATCTTGAGAACTCTACAATTCAGGGCTGTATGCGAAACATTATTTGATTCTGTTTGACTTTGCGGCTGTTATCGTTTGCCAAACAAACAAAATTACCCTTGATAAAAAAAACTATTGCAGGTAAACTACCCCTTTTCCTCAACTGATCTTCACCAAAAACAATAGGTCGCGAGTACTCTACAAATCAGGGCTGTATGCAAAAAATTATTTGATTCTGTTTGAATTTGCGGCTGTTATCGTTTGCCATAGAAAAAAATCTACAGACACACACACAGACACTTTTCGAAAAATGACTTTTTTTCATGTTTTGAGTGTAGTACAATCAGAATCTGCAATAATATCGAACACAATTTTTTTTGCCATCACCATACTTCCATTTCCTTAAGGAACATGGAAGTAAAAAAATTACCCTTCTTAAAAAAAACCGTTGCAGGTAAACTACCCCTTTCCCTCAACCGATCTTCACCAAAAACAATAGGTTGTGAGTACTCTACAAATCAGGGCTGTATGCAAAAAATTATTTGATTCTGTTTGAATTTGCGGCAGTTATCGTTTGCCATAGAAAAAAAGCTACAGACAGACACACACACAGACACTTTTCGAAAAACGACTTTTTTTCAGGTTTTGAGTGTAGTTCAATCAGAGTCTGCAATAATCTCGAACACAATTGTTTTTGCCATCACCATACTTCCATTTCCTTAAGGAATATGGAAGTAATAACTAAAAGTTGAATAGAGAGTTGATAGTAGTAATGTTATAAAGTTTTGGTACAAGTTGTGTAAATGTAAATTATGTAATGTAAATGTAACCATGTTAATGTTTGATGTACAATGTTTTATTATGTTGATGGTAAGTGTGTGTAGTTGGCAGGTAGCAATGACGACAAATATTAAATGTCAAAGAAATAATAGTGATATTGGTGTTGGTTATCAAGTAGATAATTATGATTCTGTTGTAAAGAAAAAATAGGTGTAAAGAAAATTGGGTAAAGAAAAATATAAAGAATTTTGAAGTATTTGCCATAATAGGTATATATTTTGATTTTAGGTGAAGTAAAATAGTGGAGATAGTAGTTGTTGTTTGGAGGATTTAAAGTTGTTTTGTGCTTAGTATAATAATATGTTTTCTTGTGATGAGAGAAGTAAGTTGACATTGACTGGAGTCAGGGAATTTTAGTACCTGGAAGAATGTTTAAAAAATGGAGAGGATTTTCTGTCTTAAATCTTGTTTTGTTATTTGGAATAATTATTAATTGAGAAAGCCAATGCCTATTTATACATACAGAAGCCGGCAGAGGCAAAAAGTGGGAGTCTCTTCTTACAACACCAATTTCACGAACCCTCAAGAGATCGACTGCGGTCGCGGAGTTCAGACTATGCACTGGCCACGACTACCTCCAAGCCCATTTACACCGATTCGGCCTGGTGAATTCCAACATCTGCCCGCTGTGCAATGGAGGAATGATGGATGGACAACACCTGCCTGTCTGTCCTGAACTGGCGAACCTGCAAATGCGAACTTTATCCTGTCTGTACTGGGAGGCTCGCCGCCGAATGGCTGAAATGCCGAGAGCGGGGATTGGATAAAGTAAAGTAAAGTAAGTAATGCCTAGTAACATAAACCAATGCATCTAAGGGGAAGCATATCAGTTGTAGATATGGAGATAGATAAGGCCACTATTTTAAAATTTTGTATTGCATGTTTCAGAGTATTGTGGTGTTGTGACAGCGGTCCTGAGCTGGCCGGTGCGTCAGAACAGGAGCGTAAAGTGCCTTATGGCCTTATGGTGTTGGGATCTCTCCTGAGAAGTCCAGTAAGGTCAGACAGGTACGATCAGCATCATGGGACCAAGGGTAAGTGATTGAAATTTTCTTTTTTTACAAACACTACAGGGGGTTGTGGCAACATATCTGAACTGAGCCTTTTAGAAACGTGTGAATGAGTCAATGAAAGTTTTTATGTTTCGACATAAAACCTTTCATTGAGGGGGTTTTGTAACGGGACAAACAGACCTGTTGTCATAAGTATGGGGTTCGAGGATGTTACAGAATATTTTTATTGTATTCATATTGTAATACACCTTTAAATATAGGCCATATATCACTACTATTTTGTTACTACTTTGCATACTACTTGGCCTACGAGCATGTATAAAGTAAGAGTTTATCAAATTAAATTATTCCATGACAAAATTAATATTTATCGCATATCAAATTTTAATAATAAGATATCACACTTACTTTCGTGTACCGACTCTTTAGAATTATCCCAGGGCGTCAGTAATAAATAAACACAATTTAGTTGTTATTAATTAAATTTTTTAATAACAGTTGTATTCAAATATTACAAATTTATCATTCAGTACTTTATTCATTTACTATCAAATTTATTAGTGTTTATTTCTTAGCAATGGATTCTTAGACTGATTGAGTCACCAAAACAAGATTGACATATATTTGATATTAATAAGCAATATAAAATGATTGTTCATTGTTGTTATTTACGTGTCTGTTGAATTACTCTGCGCTGTGATGTCCTCTGCGATGTGGTTTCCAGCTGGTGATCAGAAGTTATCCGTTGGATAATTATCCTTGTCAGGTCGCACTAATTACACTAGTTTCACAAGTATTACACCATTCACTCAACTTGCTTAGTGATAATTACACAGGTGCTGTATACTAATACACTTGTAGAAAAACACAGTATTTCATTAACAAAGCTAAGTGCGTCTAACACCAGATTAATAACTGCTATTGATCGACCGTCCCGTATAATGACGTTTCACACATTTAAATCGCTAGGTAACTCGACTTTTAAACGGTTGATGTTGTATTAATTAAAGCTTAGATATGTTACTCGGTTTTAAGTTGATCTTCTTTAGTTGCGCTCAAGTCCTTCTTATGACATTTATTAAGTGTTTACGATGCCAACTTCCGCACAGATTACTATCGCGTTACCGTAACTGACTTACGTGGCGATTGAAGTATACTTAATAAACTTACTGAAAAATTATTATAACAACTAATACGATTCTTAGTGTTGTGATTTTCCCGTAGACTATAATAAATATTACGAGTCTAATCTTTGTAATCTCTCCGTTGACTGCCCTAACTTCTTACACTCCGTATTTTTATACTTCGCTACAAACTACCCTCACTCAATATTGACAAACTACACGCCTATTGGTCAGACTTACCGCTAAATTCAAAACTACCCAATCTGTTTAACGAAACAACCCGCGTAAAAAATGATGCTATCCGTTATTCGTCCACAAAATGCGCGTGAACACGTGGTAGGAAAACTTCGCGTTACTATCCATCTTACTTCATACGCTCTCTTTCTAAAATATAGCTCCTTTTGTTAATGCACTTAACTTTTACAATCTTGGTAAATGTTTCGTACACCCTAGCAAACAATACAGTTTTATGACGGTCCGTCCCGCCCGTGACAATTTGTAATTTTTTAGCCGACTTACAGGCGTCAACGCAAGGTCGTCTATTGAATTTCTGCCGCTCCTTACTACATATTTTAATGTTTTCTTACTTTTAAAGAAAAAACCACTGCTTTCTATAAATTTATATTTCTCCCTGGGTATCATATGACTTTGTCCCAGTAAAATTGTTGAGAATGCAATTTTCCGTGATATCGTCCCCCGATAGAATCATATCAAAATTTTAATAGAATTTGGGATTGATTCTATTGATGCATCCCTAATCCCCTGCTACAATTTTATATTACTAACAATAATTTGTTTAACGCTTGCTATAATCTAGATTTGTTTATACATCGCATTATACTAATTATTTCTAATTCATTTAACACAACATGGTAATATTAGTTAATTTACGATCTGTTGTTATACCCTAAGTGTCAACGGCATTTCAAGGTTTGTTTACAAACAGACTCTCCGTCCCACCCTTGACAAACTGGTCAAACGACTACTTTTAAAATATTCTGCTTGACTCTCCCTTTCATCTCAACACATGTTACAATGACATTTCGCCCTAACATCTGTTTACGTTCGACTTCCCTTAACTTACTCTTACAGTGTAGTACATTCATAATAACTACGCTAATATCTTTTGGAATCCGTATACAATTTAATAATTAACAATGATTATCTTATTTATTACAACAGTATTCGAATCTTACAATTATTACATATTTAGACGTTGTGTGCTATTACAATCTGTTTAGTATCTATGTAGTATCAGTGTTTATGTGTGGAGAATGTATACAATGGCGATTCTGATCGACACTAACAAAATGATATTATAAATATTGACACATGTCACAACAATGACGAGGAACAATGCCGTCAGCTGATGCGGACGAATAGTGGATCACAATTGATCCCCTCCACCTGTCAACAGTTCGACACTATGTCTGCCCACTCTGAAGAACTTTGTCATGGCGACAACGCGTATATTTCTTTGTGGTAAAAAATAACCAGCTAAGTGTAAATCAAAATTCAAAAATGTAACCAGCAGTAAACAGTGAAAGTTACCAATCTTAATTATGTAAATTCAGTGCAACAACGGACTAAAACAGACAGTACAACCAACACCGAAGTACGCTGACCAACATGGAAAACATCTGAACTACACAACACCTACTAACTTCAGGAAAGTCATTATTACAACTATTCTTATTTTCAAAATTTAGAGCTCTAACCAAAATATTCAATGCGCAAACTTTATTATCTGTAATATTAGTATGTGAGGGAGAGAGTGCAAGCAAATGCCGGCCGTCATAAAACTAGGCATGGGTTTATGAATAAAAGTGATGTTGCGACTCAATTACTCAATAAGAGATCGCAATTACTATAGCTATATGTATATGTGTAAAATGTTTATTTTATGATATTGTTTTAAATCGTATCAGATCGAAAACAGTAATGTTAACTGAGGTGGAGAAGGAGCAGAATTGTATGGCCGCCATTTTGAATAATGACACCTGTGTAACTTAACCCTTTTCATGTAAATGAATAACCTCCAAAGCAATTAAATCAGTGTGTTATTTCTAAACAAATGTGTGTGAGATATTATTTCGATAACCCAGATTGCTTCCGTCTCTCGTTTAACGACACTTTGGCACCCTTAGGTATATTTAACACATTCAGTGTAAGCGAATTGAGCACGTGGCATCCGGAGCATTGTAATACATACGATAGGTATGAAAGTGAAGTACCTTATTATGGTAAGTACATACAATTATAAAAAATGTGTTTATTGAGTTTAACAAATGACGACCCGAACAGTGACTATATTAAGTTGGTTAACAAGTGTCGACCCGAACCAGGGACATAATTATTCTGTTTGTTAACAATACGGAAGATAACATAGTGTTGTCTTCACTTCTGCAATGTAGAATTAAACCAGATTTTCTTTTATGTTTATTGTATTAACATCCATCTAACCGTAAGATATTTTCTTTTAAACCGAAGTGCACATACTTTCTGCATACATACTTGTGTTTTAATGTAGACCTTTCTGCATATTACTTTGTAACTTTAAAGTCTCTTAATGTGTGTCACTCATAAAATTTGTGTATCTATTTTTAATAAAACGCCATCATTTCATTCCACTTATGATTACTTCCTTAATATGACATTTGTTGACCAATATTTTTAATACCCTTCCCTACCCACAGGTTCTTTATAATAATTATTTAACAATCAGTTGACTTTGTATTAATTTTTAGTATCTGTGAAAGCCGGTCTATTATCCTGTGAGTGTTAAACATTTCAAATTTTTGAAGAAAGTCGTTTGTTTTAAATAACCAAGTTTTATGAATAGACAAAAGTTAATTTTGGCCAATGTCACAAAACCATACTATATGGAATAACTGTCAAGGAAAGTCATTGTTTATACTGTACTCAGATCAGTATTTTATAAATCAGCCTACCAATTAGGACAAAGTATGTAATATCAAACAACAGTAACATAATCTTAAAGACAAAAATATACATATTATGTATGATGATAATAATATTAATAAAACAATTTAGATTACCTTTATTTTACTTACCATTTACACCTATAAGGTACAGTGTCCTTTTTTTGAAAAACTAACCAATAATGTGTAACCTTATGGTGTCAGTTGAATTTATCACATTTGTATCACAGTCATTACTGTTACTGTCGCTGTTTCCAGATAAATTTATTATGAAGTCTTCAATTACTTCATCCCTAGCCACTTCCCTATTGAAGTCGTCCAGCATTATTCTCTAAACATGATGGACACATCTTTCCCAGTCCTGCGCAGTTGTGCTGTGTGTGTGTAGGGGGGGGGGGGGATTTTGAAATAACTGCTACCTGCTAGCGATTCTACTTCACTAGTCTTCAAAGTCATGAGCCACCACTGACCCTAGACAATCTGTAATTATATTAGTTTCCTGCAAAATCCATTTAGGTTTTGTCATGTCTACTGAACAGTATATTAAATACTCATCCTCTTGTCATAAATTGTACTGAGTAAGAATTAATAAGGCTGGTGACTGTTGGAATGAGGGGGCAACTGACTCCTCCCCAACTGTACCTCTTCATTCTTGCAATTTCTGTGCTTTCACTGTTCTGTTGTTTTTTAAATCTTACTCATATCGCAGAAAGTGGGAAATTAAGCATATTGTAGTTTCCTTACAAGTGAAAGTGGAAGCCATGAATCACTGGACTAGGTAGAAATAGTTAAGAAAATTACTGGTAGGTATGACACTGTTGAAGTAAATGCTGAGGGTGAAAGACGAATAGCATAAGAATTGAGAAGTGGATTTTGCAAGGAGCAGTAGTGAATGGGGATGCACATACGAAAGTTATAAAAGAGGATGAAGACACTTAAAGCTTTAATTTGTGTTTTACAAAATAAAAGAGAAAGTCAGCCCACTGTCAAGTTCCCTACTACAAACAACAATTTGAAATCTTATAAGCAAAATTTATATATGAGAGTGAACCCTACTGAGTATTCTTGATACTATTTACTCATCCTCTGCTATGGATATTTGACCATTTCACTTCTGTCACATACCATGTAAAACTGAATGTGGGCTTTAGTCACAATTTCATTTTGTCATTTACTATTGCAGATATTGTATCTATGAGTTTGCAATATACAGCGTTCCCAAACATTACTGTGCGTTGAGTTACACGCCATTACACATGTATGCCAGCACTGGAATGTTTGAAGGTCTTATACAACTTACAAGTCAGCACCACCAATGTTGTCTAGTCACATTTGTACATTTGTATCACAGTCATTACTGTTACTGTCGCTGTTTCCAGATAAATTTATTATGAAGTCTTCAATTACTTCATCCCTAGCCACTTCCCTATTGAAGTCGTCCAGCATTATTCTCTAAACATGATGGACACATCTTTCCCAGTCCTGCGCAATGTAAGTTTTGGAATGTAAGTCTATCACCTTGATTTGTGACATCAACGTACTTTTTACCTTGTAGTTTACACTTTTTATTAACTACTAAATTGACCCTAATCATTATTAATTTGTTATACTAAGCTTATAGCCTATGCTCTATTTATTTTTTTGTATAGTTATTGAAATTGTTTTCTGTAATTAGTGTATAGATTATAAAAAAATCTGATTGTTAAGAGTGAGGATTGTTTTGTAAATATAGACATAAGTCAGTCTGGACCCTCAACAACTGCTAAAAAAGCCCTAATATTTGAAAACAGATTAAGAGAATACTTTATAACATTTACTAAAAAATGAATGTCTCAAGCAACATTAGTTGAACCTGGCGAGTTTTTAATAAAGAAAGATCTGAATAAGTGTCAATAACTTATGAGTAAAGACTGGTTTCAGCATTCTTCCTTCAAAATAGTAAAAGGGAATGTAAAGTTATGTAGTAGCCTGACTTCAATATGGATGTAACACCACGTTTAGTTAAGGAATTTTATGATAGGGGCAAATATCCAACAGCAGAAAAAATTTGTTACATCAGTTAGATGTATTTTAAAAATGTAGGGTTTCATTAAAAAAAAAAAAAATAGTGATGTACTATTTAATTATATTTATTTTTTAAAATATTAGAACTTATTACTTTCACTTTTATTCACTGCTTTCATTCTCATTTTTTCGGGTGCCATCTTGTTATCAACTACAAGAGAAAAAAATATGTACTTACCATTTGGGCCAGGTTCGATTTTAGGCGAACAGGAGAACAGAATGGTTTATTTGCAGTAAATAACTCATTTATTTATTTATTACCAATGACATTTCCCTTTTATTTTCCTTTTCTCCTACACTTGTACATTTAACCCCTTCTTTAAAGCATTTGAAACATATTTGGCCACGAGGCTCAATTGATAAAACAAATCAATTAATTATTATCATCAACATTTTCTCTCTTCTCAAAATGAATTATACTAGATCATTTATTTAAACTATGTATATCTAATCGATCGCAACCAGCACTTCTTATTTATATAGATTCTGTACACTCACACAGACACGCACACTTTCGTTCTTTACATATTTGACTTTTTCTTATGACCCCCTTTTGAGCTCATGATTTTCTTTCAAAACCCATATACATTGTTGTGATTATAATGACCAATTGAACGATTTCATAGTTTATAATAGACTTCTGGCTGTTGTTTACTTATCTGCACATTCCAACGGTTCCAACTGTCCCATGCACTCCCAATTTTTACTCACATCTGACTTACTTTTCCTGTTATTTTCAAGTTTCTATTTCAAAACCACATACTGTTAATCCCCATTATGTTAAAATTTTGTTACTTCACCTTTTACATTTTTTACGTGCGTGCGGGCACCCGAGATTTCGTTCCGGAACTTATATGTGTTACTCGCGCGTGTTGTTATTACAGACTGGGACTAGTGGAACTGCGCTATTTTTTGAAGTGGTCGCGGGTTACGTGACCAAATCTTATTGTTCTTGTTTGTTTTACTACGCCAATATGTGGGGTTGGTCAGAACACTCCTTACATTCCAGCGTGACGTATGAACTGACGTAATATCGTATGATTCTGGTGTTATATAACTTGTAAGTACCGTATCTCAAAATAACTGTTCTGCTTGTGTCTGGAGCTGACCTTGACACAAATCCATTCAATACTTGTTGCGTCGTTTCACAACTTTATAATCATTATATGCACTTTGGAATTATAAATCAAATTTATATTTGTTTTTCATGTTTCCCCAAAATTAATATTACATAATAAAACATTAGTTTTTTATTAAAACACAATATTTTTTATATTACCCCAGGTAGGCCTAAATGTCCCGTTACAGTGATGCATGAAAATTTGCTTGAAAGATTTAATATAGCTCGAACAAGAGTAGCCTTTTTATGTAAAATGCACAGAATTAAAACCGAGAATGATGAGAGCAATTTTTTTATTTGGGTGAAAGCTGGATTTTTCAAAATCAGTCTCACAATTTTCTCAGCATCATTCTACAATGGGAGCCAGTTTAAAGATGCCTACTGGAAAAGAAGGAAGAATAGTTATGTTGCATGCTGTATCCAAGAAGATGGAGTTTTTGAATGGGAATAAGTTGGTTTTTGTGTACTGTTCACCTTTGTCTTCTTCTGAGTTGAATGCAAGTGTCTTTAAAGAATAATTTAAAAACCGGTTACATAATTTATTAGAAGAACCTTGTATTATAATCACAGACAATGATAGTTATCATATAGTACAAATAAATAAACCTCCATGTCCTCTATAAAAATCAAAAATGAAAATTGGTTACTTTAAAAAAATGTTCCGTTTTTGAGAACTTATAGTTTGTGAACTTATAGCAAAAGTGAAACAACATATTCGTCCAAAAGTGTACGAACTCGAAATGAATTTTGAACATGGACAGGGAATAATTCATTTACCTCTTTACCACCCTACCACTGGTAGTACAACCCCATTGAATTAACATGGGCACAAGTAAAATGACAAGTTGCCAATGAAAACAAAACTTTTAAAGTAAAAGATGTCCTTCATTTGGCAAATCAGGCTTTAGACAGAACAACTGTTCGGGACTGGGAAAGATCTGTCCATCATGTCTAGAGAATAATGCTGGATGACTTTAATGGGGAAGTGGCTAGGGCAGTGGCGGCTCGTGGATTCGAGGATTGGTGAAGCAGAATCGGTGGCAGTCCCCCCCCCCATCATTTATATGAATATGTTTCTTCCTGTTTTGGAATCATGAATAACATATGGAGACAAAAGAAAAGTATGTTAATAAAATTTACAAATAAAGTAGTTAAAAATAATAAGTACTTTCAGGCTTGCATTTTATTTCTTGAACACAAGGTCAATTCTCCTCTCTTTCAAATATGCAAACTTGTCGATAATGTCGTCATAAAATGGTTGTACATTATTTAATTCGTTTAACAGTTCCTTTTCTATGGAAATTTTTGATAAGTTAGTAAGTCTGTCCTCTGTCATTGTATTGCGCAGGTATGATTTTATTCTTTTTAAACAAGAAAAACTTCGTTCTACGGAAACGCTTTTGGATGGAATAGTTACTATTAAACAAAACAGTTTGTAAGCTTCTTTAAAGATGTTCCTGTTGACAGCTAAAAGTTCCATCAAATTTAGTGTTTCCATTTGTCTGTATTGCTTATCCTCATAAATAAGCTGCAATTCGTTTTTCAGTCTTTGGAAATCGGTAAACAGATTAGGGTAGCACACCTTTAAGTTACTTAATGCATCCGTGGGAAAGTTTTCAAAATACGTTACGAACTTTGAAGTATCCATTAATGTAACAAACTGAAGCTTTTCCATATCATTAAAACGTGTGGCTATTTGTACTGAAAGGTTATCTAAAATTTCATAATACAGAATTTTGTATTTTTCAAAAAGTTGATCTCGTGTGAGTGTAATTCTTTTCTGCCATTCATGGTATTCAGTTGGAACTGTTGTTTTTGAAGCAGCTAAATCGAAAATTTTCATAAATGCATCATCAGTTCTTTTGCTATTTATGAGTGTTTGCGTATTTTTAACTTGCGAGATACAGAAATTAATGTCAAATGATTCTTTTGTAGCACATCGAAGAGAGCATCCGTGGCTCCAAAAATATCGTTAAAAACGACAACCAAAAGCGTAAATTCAAAATCATTAAATTTATTTAAGAAGCCTATTATCACTCTGCCTAATTGATGTTTGATCATAATTTGAATCGTTCACAATTTTAGTGAATACTTCTTTTAATGAATCCCATTCGTTATATATAGTAGGCTATTCACAATTTTGGAATTAGACTTCCTTCGCGTAATAACGGAAGTAGGGATTCGTCTTCCAACGACTGTGTCTACTGCGTAAGTTCGCCTAGCAGAACTGTGGAAAAAAGACGGTAAACCGTTAACAGTTGCAAAAAATATCCGACATTGCGAAATGATGTTGCAGCTTTGTTGTAGCACTAGATTCAAACGATGCGCCATGCAGTGAACAAAAACCGCTTGTGGCACTACTTCTTTGATTTTTCCATTTAATTCCCCTGACCATCAAAACACTGGGGAATAAGTTTTGAGTTATAGTCAAATTTTTCGAGGGACTATAACACAACGTGAAACAGTGTGTCGGCAGTCCGACTGGAACTAACATCTAAAATCCCAAAAATCTTTCCACCAGCTTTCCTCCGGGAATAACGTATCTAATTATGATGCTACATTGAGATTTGTGGACATTGTCTGTGGAATCATCCACTTGAATTGAATAAAATGTACTATCTCCTATTTCCTTTGCGAAGTGCTCATCAATATATTGTGAAATGCAGTCAATTATTTCATTCCGAATAGTCTTAGAATTGCCGGCAAAGACGGGTAAGATTTTTTTATAGTGTTCTTGAATATTTACAGGGCTTATCGATACGAAGGTTTCTAGCAGTTCTTTAAAATTTCCGCCATTAATAGATGATAACTCTTCGTGGTGACCGCGAAATGCTAATTCTTGTTTACCCAAGTAAAGAACTGCACGAATAGGAAGATGCATGAAATGTCTGTTTCCTATTGACAACGAACGTTGTCATTGAAGTGTTTAATATACAACCTAGAATTTTCCTTCAAAGCATCCTCGATAGGACTTAAATTTTTCTGTAGTTTTGAAAAACTCAATGCACAAAGCATGTGCTCAGAAGAACTTTCATGTTTGGAAAGAGCACGAGTAACGTTACCGAAATCATCAAAGCCGTTCTTATTCCACGCACTTGATTTAACACTAATAATTAAGCAGGGCATACAAAAAAGTTTATTTAAATAATAACTGCCACACAACCACTCGAACGTTGAATACCAATTTTGTTTAAAGTTGCGATTGTACACCTTGCCCTTTATTTTTGCAACTTTATTTACTTTCAATATAGGCATAGGTTTTTAACAGCTTAAAAGTTCTTCTTATCATCATTATTCCATCTTGAAAATGGTGTTTCTAATAAAACACATACTGGGTCATATGAAGGAATCATTCTGTAAAAACTTCACACACGATCAAATACAACGAACAAAACAAACGCGCTGGATAGGTAAAGCACTGTATACGTACACAACTGAGAAACAGCACAGCGATACTGCTTCACGTTGGTGGGGGAACGCTGAGTACGGCTATACGTTGTCATGGCAACCGTCATAAACCAAGCATTGTTAGTGACGTATTAACTGATGCAGTATACAAGTTGCAGAAAGCTGCTTCTACGGTCTCAGCGCTTTCCGCCACCAGTAGGCTTACGATCGCAGGGATGTCCAGCTTCTGTAACCTATTTCCATGGCGTGTAAATGTTATTTTAATTATTATACAGACGAAATTTAATTTAAAAAAATATTTTTAAACACAAAATTGAAAATAATTTTGTGTAAAAAAAAACACACTAAACCAGTTATTTTAGGTGAAGCAGCGCTTCACCTGACGAGCCGCCACTGGGCTAGGGATGAAGTAACTGAAGACTTCATAATACATTTATTTAAAAACACTGACAGTAACAGGTCGTGATACAAATATGATGACTCAGGATGGGGTGTAGGCAATTTGTGTAGATCCTGCTGAGTGTCATGCTGGGACAATGGTCACTGAGTGCTATTATATGGAGATCGATGAGCTGGAGAGTGCTATTACATCAAAACTAATGTACCCCAGCTGGTAAGGTATTCTTTGCAGGCTTGGTTGGTGGTTCTTTTGACGTGCTGCTGCCAGGTGAGTTTGGAGTCAAATGTGATGCCGAGATATTTGCATACACACTTTGGTGTGAAGTTGAAGGGCCTAGTGGGCTGGAGTTTGGAAGAAGTGATTCATGGTTCCTGTGGAGTTGAAGACGCATAATTGGGCAGGGTGTCCACATTCTGGAAAGTCAGGGAAAAAAAAGTTGGTCAGGGAAATAAACAAAAAATCTGGAAAGTCAGGGAAATCTTCCCCGATGACAGACTTGAGGGTAATTTTTTACTCTAGTCTGCCGCAACCCGTGAAAAATCTGAAAAGTCAGGGAAATCTTCCCTGATGATGGATTTGAGGGGAATTTTGAATGCTCTAGTCTGCCGTAACCCAGACTATTGTAGCATTTTTTCCAGGTATTTTTCACAAGAAGTGCACAACAATTATATATTTTTTGTTGTGCCCTTGTGTCCTTTTTTCAACCGATTTAGCTAATTCTTTTTCTATTTTAAGTTTTTTTAGGCTGCTGACTTAAACTCATTACAATGGCTAACAAGAAATGTTTGTTTAATAAACTTTGGCTGGACAGTAAAGTGTTTCCGGAATTTAGTGGTTGGTTGGACTTGGTGGTTAGTGATGCAAATTCGGCTTATTGTCAAGTGTGTCTCAAATCTTTTAAACTAAGCAATATGGGGAAACAAGCAATTGTTTCTCATGCTAAGGGACCAACTCATGTAAAAAACATGAGAGCAAAGGCTTCCCAGCCGGCAATTTCTTTTTTTACTACTCCATCTCCATTAAAAGATGTGCAGCCAATACCTTCAACTTCAGCTACAAAAGAATTATTAGTAGTGCCAGGAACAAGTCAAACAAGTTTAAAGAGTTTCAGTGTGAATGAAGATGATGTTACGTCAGCCGAAGCAATATGGGCTCTCCACGTCATCACTGGGAAAATGTCTCTCAACTCTTGTGATGAAACCTCTGCAGCCTTCGACAATATGTTTCCAGACAGTAAAATCACTCGGAGCTTTTCTATGGGCAAGACTAAGGCTTCCTATGTAATAAATTAAGGGGTAGCCCCATATTTTCAAGAAATGTTGCAAAATAACATGAAACAGTGCTCTGACTATGTTGTTTGTTTTGATGAATCTCTGAACAAATTTGTTCAAAGAGGACAAATGGACTTGTGTGTAAGGTTTTGGGAAGTAAACCTTCAGAAAGTTTCAACACGATATTGGAATAGTGTATTTTTAGGCAGGGCAACTGCAGATCACTTGTTAGATGGGTTTATTCAAGGGCTCTCCTTACCTTTAGGAAATATTTTGCAAATCTCAATGGACGGGCTGAATGTTAACCTCAGTTTTATGAAAAAACTCGAGAGCCATTTGCAAGTCTTAAATCCAGAGGGAAAGTCCCTTCTTGATATTGGCATATGCAGTTTGCATACAGTTAATGGAGCCCTGAAGACTGGGATCTCCAAAACTGGTTGGGAACTTTTTCACTTTTTTAGATCTCTCTACAGTCTTTTCAAAGATAGCCCAGCTCGGCGAGCAAAATACTCAGATATTACAACCAGCACCTCTTTCCCTTTTAAGTTCACAGCAGTAAGATGGCTGGAAAATGGTCGCTGTGTAGATCAAGCTCTCAAAATATTTGATCATGTCGATAAATTTGTAAAAGAATACAACGAAAAATACAACAAAAACCTGCAATACCTTAGAGAAGCTATGAAAAATCCATTTTTTAAGGCAAAACTAAGTGCTTTCAGAAGCATATTGTCAGACGTTGAGCCGTTCCTGAGAAGGTTCCAAAGTCAGAAGCCTATGGTCCCTTATCTCTTTACTTCACTTGAACAACTTATGAAAAACCTAATGATGAGATTTGTAAAATATGAAAAAATAGCTGAAGCAAGTACTACTCAAAAATTAATGAACTTGGACTTGCAAGACAGTGCCAATCTGGTTTCAGTAGAAAAGGTGGACGTTGGTTATGCTGCAGAAAGCTTAACGAAACAAATTAAATGCTCAGAAAAAGAAAAACTTGTTTTTAAAAATGAGTTCAAAAATCTCCTTACCACCATGATAGAAAAACTCAGAGAGAAAAGTCCTTTGAAATCACATTTAGCACGAGGCCTCACTGCCTTAGACCCTAAAATGATAATGCTCAAACCCAGTTTGGCAATAAAAAGGATTGATGTTGTTCTAGAAAACCTGCACAGCCATAGAAGAATATGTGATAAACGTGCTGAAAAGGCCAAACGACAGTAATCTTTGCTAACTGAAGAAGCTAACGATTTCATTTCCAAAACATCTGATGACATGGGATTGGAAGAATTTTACTACGGCCTTTTAGGAGAAGATAAGAAATATGAAGAGCTCTGGTTTGTAATGAAACTGTGTTTCATTTTGTCCCATGGTAATGCATCAGTTGAATCTGGCTTTTCTGTCAATAAGCATTTACTAGTTGAAAATCTTCTAGAAGAATCCATTGTGTCCCAAAGAGTTATTTGTGATAGCATAAAGCATCTAGGTGGTTTGAGGAATGTGACTATTAACAGAAGTATGCTTACCTCGGTCAGATCTTCAAGAAGAAGATATCAATCATATTTGGAAAAGAAAAAAGAAATGCCGTCAGAAGAGGAAAAAAAGAAAACAGAGAAAAGGAAAATTGAATTACAGTTGAAAGAGTTGGAAGAAAAAAGAAAAAGTTGAAACTTGAAAGAGAAATGGAGGATGTAGAATTTGGGGAAAAGAAAAAACTGCTGGAGAACATGAAGAGATCACACTAGGAGTGCATATTTTTCTTTTTCATTCTCATCCTGTCGGACTGGTTCATTTTCAATTTTGAAAGCTATAGCTGATTATTATAATTATTTGTTACCATGTAAGTTGTTCTATTAATTAGTCCATTTTATCTTGTTCATATATTATTTTATTAAGTTCTAGTGAAAATACTCTCATTCTTACGTTACCTAAGGTAATACTGGAAATATTTATTTTTAAAATGCCATCAATGTATTTGTATTTTTCAATAAATAAATAATAAATAAAATAAAAGAGGAAGAAAAAAGAAAGTGGAGAGAGAATTAGGCCAGCTATGGGGAAGGTGGAGGCTGGGTTTTCTTTTTTCTTCCTTGTAAAATATAATGCTCAAAGAATTAACGTACTATGCATTTTAGTGAGTCAGGGAAATGTCTGTAAGTAGGTCAGGGAAAATTAAAACGGAATTTCTGTGGACACCCTGTTGGGTTTTCTCTGTGTTCACTGAGATCCTTCAGGTGTTACTGTAGTCCAGGAAAGGCTGTATTGCCTTCTGGAGTTTGGTGTTTGCCAGCAGAGACTCAGTAGGCTGTATCTTCTGCATACTGGGCTAATCCTGCTATCAGGTAATGCTTATGTTGGGGGGGGGATATATCTTTTTTGAATATTATATTATGAATACTATATCTTTATGAATATAATGTAGAGTAGTGGGCTAATGGCAGAGACCTGGGGGGCACCGGCATTGAGTTGGAAAGGTGCCGAGAGATGCTGGCGGACTTGAAGTTGTGCAGTGTGGCTATCCAAGGAGTGTGAGAGCCATTTTTGATGTTAGGAAGGAAGTGACATCCGAGGGTTTTGTATCTGAGGCCACTGTGCCAGGCGGAGTCAAATGTTTTGAGGATGTTGAGTATGGCTAATATGGTTGGGTGTTTTCAGGTAAGAGTTATCATTGATTGCACTGATCACCCTGGCCAGCTGGTCATATATGTTGTACCCAGGTCGAAATCTCCCTGCATACTTGGTAAGATGTTGTGAGCTTGTAGATACAGGTGAATCCTGGCAACTAGGATTTTCCCTAAGAGCCTAGAGATTGCTGGAGTTAGTGAAATGGGGCAGTAGTTCAATAGTTGTCTGGTGGATTTGAGGAGTTTGGGAAACATCAGAACATAGACATGTTTCAAGCATGCAGGACAAATCCGTATTGTAGACTTGAAGTTAATAAATTGGCTAAGGCCTCCAGATCGATGTTGGGGAGGGTCTTTAGAACTCTATTAGGGATGCCATCTGATGCTGTGTTTCTACATTTAGGGAGTTTAAAGTGTATGTTGTCGGTGGTGATCGGTTACTCCAATGTGTGGCCACATCACCAGTTACTTGTATGGGGTGAATAATTCTGCATGTGTTGCCAGAAAGGTCTTGATAGTCTGTTCTATGGTGGTGTCAAAGTTGGGGCTGTCTGGTTGGCTGTGGACTGATTGGAGTTCATCCCAAAAGGCAGTGGCACTCTCGCTATTGCTAACGAGCAGGCAGCTGCCTGACAGGTTAGAAATATCATGTTTTGAAGGGTCATTGATGTGTTTGACTTTCTTCCAGATTGAGCTAGAATGGTGTTGAAGGGAGTCCTGTACTGATGTACAGAGACTGTGAAACACAATGAGCGAAAGTCACTACCATCATACCTTAGTCACTTTCCTCATATGGTATAAGCACAAGTTGCTTGTACTCAGTCGTAGCAGTTATTATAAAATGAATTTATAAATGAATCATGATGATTTTTCTCATGTTATCTGTATTAAGGGAGAAAACACTTCTTATACTGCTACAAATATAACTTGTTATAAAAGTACTGGATCCGTTCCATGTAAAACATGGTGGTATAGTGTACATTTCTAATTTTCAGCTCAAGTTCAAAGTTTCCCATCACAAACACAATCTACTTCAATTTAGTTCTAGCTGAACAGTTGATTTAAATAGTAGTTCTTTCTGACAGAACCAAAATTCTACAGCAACAGCAAATTTATGCATTTATAAAATATGCTAGCATATTTCTGTCTTTACATTTGTAGGTGACACAAAACTGTTAATGTTCTCTTCAAAGACAACTGTAACTATATAATATGCCCGACGTTGTGTGCGTCAATTTATTAACTTAATTACTGTTATGTTATCTAATTTTATGTCCTGCGTGTGGGAGCCAATTTTATAACAATAATATTTTATATGCTCTTTATCTCAGGGTAAAATATAAATAAATGCTCAAATTTTCTTATAAATTGTTCTTCGATTTATTACAATTAGCTATGATTGATTATCATACTTTATCATTTACATATGAACTATATAAATTCTAATCAAAATATAAACATATTCATTTTCATAAATCTTATTTCATTACTCATATTCATAGCTCTAATAATTTAAATATTGTAATTCTTATTCAAAGACAAAACTTTTACTAATAATTTTCTTAAATTATTATATATTACGACATTGTTAATTATTGATCTGGATTCATTTAAAATCGGTGCTTATAGATAAACTTAATTTCCATAATTTCCTAATATGATTTAATTTTGTTCTAAATAAAATTTTATCTTAATCCTTTAATTAAATCTTATGAGTTCTTTAAGTGAACAGACAGTGGACCTAATACTAATTATGGCATGAAAATTTTACTTGTGGTATGTATCCAAATCTGGTAGCGGTTCATATTCAAGTTGGTTGGCATGTTGATCGTCTGGCGTAACTGCGATATTTCCCTCTGGATTAGCAGATTGTAACGTGGTCTCCTTGTGGTCACACAAGACACTGCACAACACCAACTTCACTCACTCAAAATTAGTTCGCGTTAATTGTTATTATAGTTATCCGCTTCTACAGCCATTATTAATTATTATTTATTAACTGCGTTATGGTTTGAATCACTGTTGTTACGGGTTTAGTTCGTTTCGAAATGTTACTCGATGATGAAGTTATTGTTGCGTATTTGCACAACTAAATCACAGCGTTATTTAATTATCATTTGTGTTGTATTAATTCACTTGTACGTCACTAGTAAAATTACAGTTTTCTTTTTACCGAACTTTGTTCTAGTACGAGCTTACTTTTCTAACCATCGTACCGAATTTCTCTAAGTCCAATAACTATGGAAATCTCGGTCGCGGACTTACACTCCCGTTTCCGTCAAAATTTTTAGTTAAACCCCCGAGCGCGCCTTTCTCGCGTCCCTATATCGAATTCCATATTTCTCCCACTTACTTCTGATTTTTCTTACGCTGTTTTCTAATTAGTTCTACTTTACGACTCTTCAGATTTAGAGACCACCTATTTTTCCGAAAGAACTTCTCTGATAGGCCTTTGGATTCCCACCAGATTCCTTCCCTAGGTCACTACACTGAGGTCGTTGTCGCTGCTAGATACTGTAGCAATAATTCTTGCCTGTCACTTTTTTGGAGTAAACAAAACAACCCTTAACTTTCTCGTCAAGTATTGTTTTCGTGCACTAGGTTGTTCTAATGGCATCAACTATTGTTACTTAAAGGCCTCACCAAACTTCCTTTCAACACTTCTTGCTTGTGTTCGGACATTACTCCGAGCTTTCTCTCTTCTCAGTAAGGTCGAAGTCCTGTCGTTGACCGTTTGAGTCTTTCAATAACATATACCTTTTTTTGTTTCGCTATATGCAGCTGGCGTGTATATGTATTCTGGTCTATTGTTAATACCTACAGCTGCTCTTCAAATGAGTTCGTTTACTTCTGTGCCCTTTTTTCTGCGGATTTGAGGTAGTTGTCAAAGTTTAACATTTCTTAGTATGGAGAGCGATGAACTCAGCCTATTTGCCGTGAGCGTGTTGGGGCTGATATATGATTTTATTGCCTGTCAGTCACCTCTGCGTTTCACACAACAATTCCCTGTTACGGCGCTTAAAGATACATCTCTACTCAAAATAAGAAATTTTCAAAATTTCTGATTTTGGCGTTATACAACCTTAACTCGAATTTTCATAAGTTCCACTATATTACGGTTATCTTGTAGTGTAAAACTCTTTTACTCTATAGCTAACAAATTGTTACTGATGATTTGGGTGGATGCAAGCTATTTCCTTCTTAAATTAGATATAGCTTAATTATTAGTCTAATTTGTTTTCTGTATTTTCTGGTACTAAACTAATGAGTGTAACCAGAACAATGTAAGCTGAGATGCTTGTTGTGTGAGGGAGAATATTTAGCAAACATACTTCGTGCATTGATGTATCAAAATAATTTTTATTGGCAGACAAAAATGTTGGTGGTGTCAGCAACAGAAACAGTTTTACTATCTGAGAATTCCTCCTTCCCAGATGTTAATAACATTATTATTGTTATAATTATCACCGAAGGGTGGGAGCCTAGGGGTTTTGATTTACGGGGGTTTGCAGAAGGGGCTTATACCGCCATCCCTGGTGGCTCCAACTTCTGCCATCTTCACCTGGCACCCACTGCCTCATTGTGACCAGGGGTGAACTGGTATTTTGGCTGAATTGGGACCGATTGACAATGGGCAAAGGTGCATGTCTGGTGAATGGGAACCAGGGTTCTGTTGTCTCTGGTAAGTAACCACACTAGGAAATCACTCCTGTTCCAGTGGTCCTAGCTAAGATCATGTGTGCTGAACCCTAGTAGCAGCAAAGCCTCCACACGGTGTCCCTGTTCTGGTGGGGGAATGCTGTTCAGAGTGTAATGTCATGTGGCTGGTTGAAGCCCACCAGGTGGGTCTGGGGCTTGCCCTAGGGAGGTTGAGGGAGTTGGGCTATACTGCTGATTACTGGTGGCTCCTCCTTCCAAGACCCCGACTCTGGCGCATGCTGCTTTTCAGGGCACGGGGTTACCAAATATCAATGGTATCAGGACTGACAATCAGAACAAAGTATGCATCCAGCATTGGGGAGTGCAATCCCAGAGTTCGAGTCTGTGGAATTTGCGCTGGTGGAGCCTGTACCTGACTCGAGTTTGGTGGCTGGACCCCATCATCCGTTGGTCTGGGTACCGAAACAGTGCCTCCACGAGGTCCCTGCTGAGCAACGTTATGTCTTGTATGGACATTTATGTCTTTATATGCCATAACAGGAAAGTCCATTAGTCTCCTTTCAAGGTTTCAGCCCCACTCGCCCTCACTGACGTATCAAGTGGATGGGGAGTGGGGATTTTCCCAGTTCTTCTCTGGGAAGTGTATGTGGTTTGACAGTTGGGTGATATAGGATAATGGGGCCCTTCAGGGACTATTATGAAGCTTGTAGTCTCAGGATATAGTGGTTGCTTTCCGCCCCATAATTCATGTTATTATTTTTATTATTATTATTTTAAGTCATTGTGACCTTACTCGATATCAATATAACAGGAGTGATAATGAAAATTAATAGGCAACTACACTTATTTTTATGTATTTTATTTAAAACGTTTTCTATTTCCGTTATCTAAAAAATGAATGTTGTTTCTATAAAAACTGTTCAAACAGAGCAATATAGTACTACAAGTTTGTTGTAATCCTTAGTGAACTCAAGAATCTGCACATTAAAAAAAAAAAAATGTTAATTTTCTTAATAAACATTCAGCTTTACCAAAATACTTCATCAAAATTATCATCAGGACCGAAAAGGTGGTTTCCCATGAGTTTTTTTATTGGCATACTATATCCATCATAGTCAGCTAGGAAAATATTTGCAGCAACTGGATTTCCCAGTTTGTATTTTGTAGAAAACTCCATGCTCCTGAAGCATCTACGACATCTTATTTGTCTGAAAATAAAAATTAATGTTTAAGTAATTACATTTTCTATTTTCACTACTTTGTGTGAAATGTGTTTTGAATAATTTGGAGGTGTATATTAGCTGGTATGATTTATTCACATCACTGTTTGTCTATGTTTGTCACTGAGGTCAAATGCCTCATGCCTTCCCCTATTTAAGGTAATGACAGACCATTTTGAGTGGTGATATTGTTACCTAGTAAAATCACCATAATGTGCATTTTGGAAATGTCTTTAATCAGTGATGCTGTATCCCTTATGAGAGTATCTTATGGTCACAGACAAGGAGCACTTATGGTTGCAGCATCATTTCTTGTGAACCACTAAATACTGTACACAATATTATTTACTGCTTAAATATAAACAAATGAAGGATTTCTTGAAATTAATAATTTTACTAGATACCAATACTGAAAATCTGAAAATGAACTAAAAATTATAAACCACAAAGTATGAATTTAACTTGTGAACAAGTTTACTTCATAGTGTTAGGTACATTTTATAACTGATTAATTAATCACTCGTTATGAGTATTGAACATTCTGTGTGTGTGTGTGTGTGTGTGTGTTTTATAAACAAATCATTGATTAATGTTTTATTTGTTTATAAATTTAGTTTTTTTTTAGCCTGAGAAATTCGATACTCCTTAACATAACAGCTAAATTTACAGTTAAAGTACTGGTATAGTATGGTTGTAATAAGATAAGATTTTTTTTTAGGGGTTAACAAAAGAATGTATTTAACTACATTGAGATTTTATATAACAATAATACATTTTAATTTGGAGTAAGTTTGTAATTAGTTTCTGTCATTCAGTTTATAGGGTTATGTTTAATTTTGTTTTCTTGATTTTATCGTATTTATGTAGTTCCAATATTTGGGTCTTGGCATGTATTTATCGTTTATAAATCTATGGTACCTAAAGACACTTTGTGCACAACTTTTTTCTGTGTGTTCTGAATATTTACATGTTAATTTGTAACATTCCTTTTTTGTATCTTGTTTACTATTTTCACATATGTGTAAACCTTGGACTGAATGATACATAACCGTACTTCACACTAACTGTATATAAACTGCACTAGTTGTGTATATACTGTATATATAAAGCATTAATGGTAAATTTCTTTCTCTTCCAAAAAAAATCTTCAAATTGGTCTGGACTTGTTTGTCTGCACATTTTTTTATAGTCAGCTTAATATAGTGTTTGTAATGATTGTTTTTTTGCTGAGCTTACAATTTTCTATATTAATTTCTATACTTTAATAGTGATAAGAATAGAGAATGATAAAGAATCATAGTTAAAATCATCATGCTAGTTATACTTTTTTGAACTTACCTAATGAATAAGGTAAATGAAAGGCTGGTCATTCAAGGCAAAGTATATTGAAATATGATTATAAATCAATCACCAGTCCAGTTTATCGCTGATACATTTGTCAATTAAGAATGTTATGAGAAGAACAGCTAGTGAAGGAGAAAAATGGAGAAGATTAACATGTCTGTGAAGGTACAGAGGGTCACAATGGTCAGAAATGAACAACAAAAAGAATAAGAAGAATGTATAAAGTCGAAATATTAGACTATTTTATGATTACCCATTTTATATTGTTGTCCTAGTGTAAGTGACAGTCTACTATTGTTCCTAGGTATTTAATTTATATTGTAATTACTTTTTCTACTGCAAAATCAAATCCTATTTTTTGAGTTTTTGAAATCAACCGTGTGAGAAGCAAACATCATAAAATATGTCTTATCAGTATTAACACTTAAGAACTGCTTGCAAACCATTCTCAGATCCAAGACACTTCATTTTTATTATTTTATTAAGTGTAGTTCAACTACAGTAGAACCCCGCTAGTCCGAACTAATTGGGACCGGGGCCGGTTCGGATTGGCAAAAATTCGGATTATCCGAAATAATTATTAAATAATTATAATTATTTATTTGATTTAAATATTGTCTTTAACTTATATGTAACTCATATATGCCCGTTTTTATTCACCGAATGCATTTTACGGTTTATAAGATTTGAATATTTCATAAAATATTACGTAGTACAATACTGTAATACAGTACAGATAAGGTGAACAGTATTGACACTGATGTTCGGTGGCTTTCTAGTGCGGTATTGTTGTTTACTATCACGGGCACGCCAGGGCGTCAATGACTCATGCCAGTTTCTTAGTAATCCCACTTCCGCCACTCTTGTTTGTTTCTTCTCGTGGCCTTGCTTTCAGTAGTGAGGCACCTGTCAGTCTGAGACGTTGTGTGTGCATTCCAACTTAATACGTTTTCAGTGTTGTTTTTTAAGTGCGTATTGTATAAAAATGGTTGGTAAGCGGAAACATAGTTCATGTGCACTAAAAGATAAACTTGAAGTGTTGAAACGTTTGGACAAGGGTGAAAGTGGAATGAAATTAGCAGTCGAATTTGGTGTGGGTAAAGCAACAATAAGTGACTGGAAGAAAAACCGGTCCAAGATTGAACAGTTTTGTGGGACAACATCCGAGAAGACTCTCGAGGAGCGTCATACATCAAAAGTGTCACAATTTGACAAAATTGATGAAGCCCTTTTCATATGGTTTTCACAAGAAAGGCAGAGAGGTACTCCATTGAGTGGTCCCCTAATCCAAGAAAAAGCAGTTCACCTCAATAAGCTGATGAATGGTGATCCTAAATTCATTCCGAGTAACGGCTGGCTGGACCGGTGGAAAAAAAGACACGGAATACGACAGTTATCCATTACCGGTGAATCACTATCAGCGAATCACCAGGTTGCACAAGAGTACATCGCTGAATTCGCAGACATAGTACGTAGGCTTTCACGGCCGGTGTCACTATAAATACTTAAAACTTCCGGGCTGAAAGGCCGTGGTCGAATGCTTGATGTTGTGTAGCTAGACGTTTCGGCCACACCACCGGTGGCCATCTTCAGTAGCAAAAATGTTCGAAATAGGTGGTATGCCGAACAAGTCGCCCAGTGAACTGGGAACAAGCAACAGTGAGAGAAGGCTACGCTGTTTCTATTTATAACTTCTTGGCCGCTTAAGGTGTATAACGCGAGCCAATGAGAAGCCAGTTCATCGTTCTCCACTCTGATTGGCCGTGGAAAATAAACCATGCCAGACACTATTTAAGGAGATGCCGCCGAGGTGAAAGCATCTCCTTAAATAGTGTCTGGCATGGTTTATTTTCCACGGCCAATCAGAGTGGAGAATGATGAACTGGCTTCTCATTGGCTCGCGTTATACACCTTAAGCGGCCAAAAAATTATAAATAGAAACAGCGTAGCCTTCTCTCACTGTTGCTTGTTCCCAGTTCACTGGGCGACTTGTTCGGCATACCACCTATTTCGAACATTTTTGCTACTGAAGATGGCCACCGGTGGTGTGGCAGAAACGTCTAGCTACACAACATCAAGCATTCGACCACGGCCTTTCAGCCCGGAAGTTTTAAGTATTTATCACAGACATAGTTTCATCGCAAAATTACTCGCCTCAAGAAATATACAATTGCGATGAAACTGGGTTAAATTTTAAGGCATTGCCAAACAAAAGCCTCGCCACCAAACAGGAACTTAATGCACCTGGTTTCAAAATGTGCAAGGAACATGTGACTGTTTTAGCATGCAGTAATGCAGCTGGGACTAATAAGTTGCCACTAATGGTTATTGGCAAATCAAAAAACCCAAGAGCATTGAAGAACATCAATATGAACTCGCTTCCTGTATTCTGCAGGCATCAAAAAAAGGCATGGATGACCAGTGCTTTATTTAAGGAATGGTTTCATGTCCAGTTTATTCCTTCAGTAAAAAAGTTCAGTGAAAAAAATGGTCTGCCACCACGGGCGTTACTTGTCATTGACAACGTTCCATCACATGCTTCGACAGAAGAACTTGTTAATGGAGATATAAAAGCTATTTTTCTCACTCCGAATGTAACACCTTTGTTACAACCCACGGACCAAGAGGTGCTACAAAACATGAAATGTGTGTATAAAAAAATTCTTCTAAGGTCCCTTCTTGAAAATGAAGACAGTTCACAAACCATTCTCCAAAGTCTTAAGAAAATCAACATCAAAGATGTTATCTGTTGGTTAGGTGAAGCATGGGACAATCTCAAAGAACGGCTGCTGAGAAAGTCGTGGAAAAAATTATGGCCAAGCCTCTCTTACATCGATAGTCCGGAACAAGGTGATGACAGGGCTGAAGTTTTACAGCTCATGCATCAAATTCCAGGCTGTGAAGAAGCAGATGAAACAGATGTGAACGAGTGGGTGGCAGCTGACACGGAAGACCACCAAGTTTTGACAGATACGGAAATCGTTTCCCTGATCAGACAAGACTTCGATGAAGATTCTGATGTGATGGATGAAGCCGATGATTCAGAACATCTCATTTCACATTCAGAAGCAGCAAAGGCGCTGGAAATATCCCTGCAGTATGTGGAGCAGCATGCCAACGCTACAGCGGCAGACATCATGTTCATGAGACACTGGTGGAATATTGCATCGTCTGCTAGATTCACGTCTTTACGCCAGCAGAGAATAACTGATTTTGTGCAACCAGTGAATAAGTGAAGTGTTAATATTGAAGTGTTTATTTGGAAATTCTGTTAATAAAGTATAGAAACTGTAATCTAAGTACTGTACAGTACAATAATTGAATTCTGTTTTTGTAGTTTGTAGTTTTTGTAGTTTTGTTTAAGAATTTTATTCCAGTAGTTGTAGGCCTACTGATTAATACATATTACAGTGGTTAGTATTATTTTCTACTGATTTTGCAAAATGTAACCATTTTATTAGAAATGTAATGAAATCATTTGTCACTTCATGAAATCTGCAGTTGTTTTTATAGCTTTCCTTGCCTATTTGGTTCCTGGAGGTGGTTCGGATTATCCGAAATTTCGGACTAACGGGGCTCTACTGTATTTGTTATTGGTATGTTAACAGCAATTGAAAGTCTGAAAGTCTTATGTCTTTAAAATTATTAAAAAATAAACAACTAGTAATAGGCTCTGATTTTTATTGTAACTGAACCTGTAATAAATCTGTAATCACAATTTGGATTTTAAGTTATCTGATTACTTACAAAAAAACCTTTCAGAATGTCTTCATGGTCATTTATATACGATATCAGCAGCACATAAATATTCTTTAGATGGTCTCACTGATCATTGTATTTTACAGTGGAAAACAAAATACATACACCAATGAAGTCACTAATTACCCGTTTTAATTAATCACAAGTAACAGTTTGTAATCAACAAATTATTCAGCAAGATTATAATCATGCACTAATTCAATTAAACTTGTTTGTCCACACACAATGATTATAACTAATATACTTGGGAACAATAATCACTTTTCGCTAATAACCACTTGAATGCACTGAGTAATCGCCCGATATAAACTGAACTGACTGGTCGCTGGATGCTTATGTTCATACCCCGCTGAGATGCCAGAATAATCTGTCACTTTTTGGATACGTGTTAAACAACATACTTTTATGGCCACTTTCGAATCCACTAGAAATAGTGTCATGTTTGGCCTTGAACACAGTGTGCGCAGACCGATGCGGTCTGGAACAGCCTCGATTGTTGACGCATGGTAAGTGTCACGTAATTGTCTTTCCTCACAAATTAGCAATATGTACGCACACAAACATTACAGCTGGGCTCTGCTGGGATAGCCAAGAAACACGTAGAATGACACACTCCAAATGTTCTGTTGTGTAACAATATATTTCCTTATATAACATAAAGAATGTAATGTGTAATACAGAAATATAATAAAATATATTTAAATATCACTATAATATTGATGACTCGGAACACAAAGTTTTTTATAAGTAAAAACGTAAAGTTTTACCTTACAGCCTAAACCGGCTTTCACCTATAGAAGGCTTCATCAGAGGCTGTCGTTAGTAGCGCTGCTCGTCTTGTTGGCGACGAGAAAGTGTTTCGAAAGATTGAAGCTGTGTGTGTGTGGTGAGATGTGTTCGAATAATGCGTGCGATTTGAATTGTGTCTTCGTTTAGGATGTCGTTTTTATTTGTTTTTGTGTGTTTGTATATTTCTAATTGTTCTAGAGACACAGTTCACTAATTTGAAACTATTTCTAATTGAAACAGACACAATTCAAATCGCACGCATTATTCGAACACATCTCACCACACACACACAGCTTCAATCTTTCGAAACACTTTCTCGTCGCCAACAACAAGACGAGCAGCGCTACTAACGACAGCCTCTGATGAAGCCTTCTATAGGTGAAAGCCGGTTTAGGCTGTAAGGTAAAACTTTACGTTTTTACTTATAAAAAACTTTGTGTTCCGAGTCGTCAATATTATAGTGATATTTAGTTAAGTAACGGACACGTCATGGACAACGAAATCCAAGAAAATATATTTCTTTGCAATTGTATTAAGTATATATAATGAAAATGTACTACAAGCACAGTTTCAAATAGGTCCATTTACTAAATAATGTACAGTTGATCAACTTTTATTCTTGATTGATTCTACAAAATATTTATGAAAATAAGCCATTTATTTACGTGTTCTAGGTTCTGGACATGAAACTGAAAATTCCACTACTTCACAAAATAAATTGTATTTTTTCTAGCTAATGTTTAGACACATGAATATGGTTGTTAACATTAATAAATAAAAACCTAATTTACAGTAATATTAATACCGCACAGCAGTGGCGGCCGGTGAGTCCTGAGGATGGGGAGGCTACGAGCAGTCACCTGAGCCACACTCAGTCATAGCACCCCCCCCTCCGACATTTGTTATTTCACTATTACTTATGGAAGAGCTATCCGATTTTTACAGCATACATATCTTATTAGAAGTATACCCATATCTTTAACAAGATAAATCAAATATTAATTTACTTTTGTTTTTACTTCTGAGTAGAAATATATTTTGTAAGCTGTGATGAATTTATTTGTAGGCCTACAGCAAATTCACTCAACATTCCTTCTCATTCTCAGAATTGTCGGTAACATCATCATACCATGTAGGTCTACTTTTCAATTTGCAAAGGATTCTTTTTTCAATTGGAACTAAAGCAATGGTTCTGAGACAATCTTGAGCCCAGGAATATTTTATTGTAGCGAGAACATTTTTTATTGTCACCTAACTTCATAAATTTGAATTCCTCACAGCTGGAAAATCATACTTCTAGTTGAGCAATAGTATTGCTTAACAGTAAGCAGGGCCAGCAGATTAACTTCTACTTTACTCCACTAGCGAATAGCCATTTACATTGATCGTACAATGATGACTGGAAAGTTCTAGATTGGTTGTTGTGCCTTTTAAGAAATATAAATTTTGGGGCACGTTGACGGCGTTTCAACATTTCACTTCTCACAAAATCACTCAACCGGGAAAATGGTTTTTCCAGTAGTGTTCAATACTGCAATATCACTTTCACTTTCTTCGGCTAAATCTATTTTACTCTCGTAGTAGGGATCACAAACACATGCAAGGAAGAGAAAAATAACAATAATACACATGCACAAGGAGCACGCGAATGTAAAGACTGCCTAAAACTAACACAAACTACATTAAACCATGCCGAGAGGCTAACTCACTCATTGCCTCCCTGGCACTACAGATGCACTAGCATCCCCCCAACTACCTGCTGGGCATAGTTCTCACGTAGCTGTATGAGTACTACGGCAGCTATTCAGATCCTTGCCCCTGCTGCTATTCTGCACTGTTATCGACAACGCTTAATTACAAAGTTTTTTTGTAAGTAATCATATAACTTAAAATCCAAATTGTGATTACAGATTTATTACAGGTTCAGTTACAATAAAAATCAGAGCCTATTACTAGTTGTTTATTTTTTAATAATTTTCTAAATTTTACTGGGGAGGCTTAGCCTCCCTTGGCTCCCCTGATGAGCCGCCACTGCTGCACAGCCATTTTAAATTGTTATTGTATTTTGTTGTAGAAGAATGTAATTATCAATCTGTTTGATTGCAGAAGGTTTTTCAAAATATTGTGTAAAATAATGAATCAAAATATTAACTTTGGTTATATTTTGGTATTACAATTATATTTGCTTACCTAGATATGAACATTAAATTTTGATTTTATTTTCTTGTTAGTTAAATGAAAGTTATGGTATTTGGAAAATTAAACACCAAATGGTAATTATGATGACATTGAAAGTGATGATAATTCATATAATGTTATATGAATTTTCTTAGGAAAATTATGTAAGGACATTTGTCTTTTCTACTTCACTTTCTTATAAATCAGTTATCATTGGACATATTTTTCTATTTCTCTAAAAACGTGTGAACTGTGATAGCATTTGTGTCATGTTTTCTTTCTTAATTTGAAATCTTTAAAAACAAAGCAATCATTTCTACCAATTCTGTGATGCCAAAGCTTATAGAGGTGCAGAGGTAATCTACCTATGCTAGGCCACTACCTTATGCCTTATAAAATCATAAGGTTTTATAATTGTATTACTTTCTTGTATTTTAATGAGGTCTACATGAGTAAGTAATTTGGAGTAAGTAATTCTAGCAGTTTGGAAGAAAGTAATTAAATCACAAATATTTTCTTGCCAAACTTTGTTTATAATACATTACCCATTAAATTTAATTTTCACTTGTAGCATTGTCTGGAACCTAAAACTTTCAGAAAATTAATAATTGTATGTATATAAGTAATATGACAAATATATGTATAAAATGTATATTTACATTTACATATGTAAATAAATATATTTATTTAAGATCTCTAAATGCTGCTTAAATTTAGACTGCAGCTGTACTTAATTTAAGGTGATGATGAAATACTGTAATCATTTCACGTTTGAAATAACGTGATTAGATTATTGATTCATAGTCTTAACAGAAAGCTAGCTGAATTTATATATTCTAGCAATAGCAATAGCAAAGTATTATAAAAAAAAATTATAATTTAAAATTTTTAGAAGTGAACAGCATATGCAATAGTAAAATGTTTGCAGTCAAATGTTATTTCATATAATCACAATGAATAATGGTAAAAGCATGGTGTACTGCAAATGAAATTATGTTGCTCATATTGTACTACATACGGTACATAGTTCATGTATAAATAATTTCTATGATTATTTAAATAGTATGAGTATTTATAAATAAAGGTAAATAGAAACCTAAATTGTTTATAGGCTAATAATGTGATTGCAAAAGTGGTATTTATTTGGAAATTTAAATGGTGCCTATAAAAAGGCCAAAGATTCACAAATTCTTTAGACTTCCTTAATTCAACAGGCAGCTCCTGATTAAGAATTAGTAAGAATGTGTAAGCTTAGTGGATTTTGAAGATAAGAAACAACTGTAACGAAAATTTAGATCAAGCTGAGAATTTAGAATTTACAAGGAAACTGTAATTTTCATGGTGGTATCACAGATGAGAAATATTAATGTTGTGTTGTCAAATAAGCATGGACATACTCTCTCCATTAATGATAACAGTTACATATATCATTAATCAGCTAATGATTCTAGTGATGTTTTGATTTTGTTATTATTAAAGTGTGAATATTTAATATGTCTATTATTTAGCTTCAAACATTTGGAGCTGTTACAACTCTTATTCTGAAGTGTAAGTTTACAGAATTTTGAAATCAAACACAGTGTATTGTTTGTTGTAAAAAATGTTATATTCTAAAAAAAGTAATTTTCAAACATGGTTTGGTATTTTGAAAGTGAGCATCAGTCACTAACAAAAAAAAGCTCAATACAATCTGCTTATTGTTGGAAAATAAGCAGTTCTTCAAAGTCATGAATCTGAAATTATACAAGTTGGTGTGCTAATCAGAAGACATTCTCCTCTATTTGTATTCAGTTTTGTTCAGGATAACTGGCTAAGACAGTTGGGTACTGTTGAAGACTTGATATTCTTATGTGGATAATATACAGTTATTAACTCATAAATAGTTTAGAAACTGAAGATTATTGGTGTTCTGTGCTTATTCATATATTGCTTATATTGATAATCAACACGTATGTTTATTTATGTTTTTATAACTTTATAGTAGTTGTATGTATATATGTTAAACATATACCTCTAATATATTTACATACCCATCCAGCCCGTGGAATCTGAGCTTATTTGAGTTACTTAATTAATAAAGTTGTGTTACTGGTTATAATCACAAATAGAAATAACACTGTTGCACACCACTATAGAAAATATTTTCCAATTAGCGCTTTCAAGCTTCACAGCTCATCATCAGATCAGAAATATACAGTAATGGACTAAGACAACACCTTTATACCTCCACTTACCCTACAGCGTGTACACAATTTCGTAATCAAGCCTTGAGGTAAATGCCCTTACCTTCTGTATCATCCGTGTTACCCATGTTGGTATTTTTACGTTTATTTTAGTGAAAACACAATATAATTTTACTTACAGAAATAGTTAATATTTTAAGTAGTATTCATAATATATACTGCAACAACAGGGGCGAACCTAGGATTTAATTTCAGGGGGGGGATTTTTTCAATCACATATCGTTTTCTTAGAGTATTGTTTTTCACATATTATAATGAAAGTCGTACGAACAAATTAAAACATTTTTTTAATTTTTTCGGATTTCGTGGGGGGATATATCCCCCCTCTAGGTTCGCCCCTGTTGCAACAATACATATATTTGCATATTTACCCAGAGCAGTATTTTGTAAATTGTTAGTGCAAGGAGAGTATGACAAATAGCCTTAACAATTTTGTGTGTGAAAGTACAGGCGTGGACATGCCTGTAGCCTGTCGAAAGTGTACATAGCCTGTACCTGCCCAACAGTGTAAGTCATTGTATGGGTGTCTGTGTGTGTGTGAACCAGCACGAACCTGCATTATACTACAATAGGGGGAGCACGTATGAATTGTTGGATTTTATTATGAAATCAGGTATTGACATGATTAAAATAAATAAATAAATGTGTTTTTACCTGTTACCAAAGACATATCACAATTCTAAAAACACCATTAGAATAAGGACATTTGAACACGTATGGTGATGCAAAAGTATTGTAGAAAAGTGCAATACTAAAGACATCATACAAACAAAAGTTAATTACTACCACAATTAGCTAGTAATTAATGAGTGTGTTATATGTAAATGACGAGTGAAAAATTATGAAGACAGGGCATGTAAAGATCAAGTTTCTGGTTATCGCAAAAACAGACTAAAAGTGATCAGTTAAAAAAGCATGCTACACATGAACTGACAGAGTTTAACATGTCAAAAACAACATCTGACTTGTCAGTTTGCTGTATACTATAAATATCTCTGGCAATTTTGGATGAGAATCAGACTCAAGGAATTTTCACACGAGGTCACTATGTCCGCCTGCTAATTGACATGAACTCGTTATCGTCACTATGATCTTCAATACACTACGATTGATAGAGGAGCACAGGACCACCATCAACAACAGGCTATAGAATACTGAGGAAGCATCATCATCATTGGCATTGTCATCATTCAGGAGACGCGCGCGCGTGCACACACACATGCAACGGTAACTTCAACATTACACAGGTGACAAATAAACAATTATATTTTCGTGTTAAACAAAGAACTCATAAAGAACAAATGTAAGATAAAGTAATTATAAAGACTCAAAAAAGAAATAGTGTAAATATTCAAAGTAAAAGATGTAATTGTAAGTTGGTGTTAAAAATAATTTTATTCTGTTTAATTTAAAAATGGGTGTATCATTATAAAAAAATAAATAAAATTTTACACACATCATGACAGACTACCCATGGGCTCACCCATATCCAGCATATTAGCAGAAGTCTTTCTCCAACACTAAGAAAAAACAAGAATCCTCACAAACAATGACAGACACTCACATAAAATACTATGTGACGATCAGGCACAGATACATTGACATCATAATTATATTATATACGGGGAACAAAAGACAATGCGAACAGCTAGTAACCCACATAAAGAAAATACACAAAAACATAACCTTCACTGCTGAATACGAGTACAACAATAGCATAAACATCCCAGATCTCTCCATCACAAAATTTGAATACAGACACAAATTCAGTATATACAGAAAATCCACTACAACTGACACACTAATACATGACTACTCCAATCAACCCAATACAATTCAGAACTATGATACACAGAGTAAACAACATCCCACTAGATGAAAAAGACTACAAAGATGAACTAAACACGATAAAATATCTAGCAGAATCCAACGGATATAACAGAACAATAGTCAATAAACTCATACAAAGAACATAAAACAAACAAGAGACAAAGACAGAAAACAACAAATTCATAACACTAACATACATCAATAACCACACTGAAAAAATAGCCCACAAATTTAAAAAAGCAGGATACAGAATCACATACAAAACTACAAACAAAACAGAACACATACTATCAAAACACACATACAAAGAACAAAACAAATTTGATCTACCTGGTGTTTACAAACTAAATTGCTCAGATTGCAACAAATTCTACATAGGCCAGAGATATATTGAACACACAAAGGCACTACACTCCACTATTGAATCCATCTTTGAAACCATCTCATTGAAGCAAACCACACATACACAAACATCAAATTTAACATGGATATTCTACACGTGCACACAAAAGGTTGAAAACTAGACACTCTTGAACAACTAGAAATATACAAATACACAAAACCCCATAAAAACAACATCCTAAATGAACAGACACAATTCAAATCACATATTATTCGAACATATCACCCCCCCCTCACACACACACCACATTGATCTTTCAAAAGACGGCGCTGTCACCAAGAACAAGACACACAGTGCTCCCAGTGGCAGCCTCTGACGGAGTTTATAGTAAGCAAAAACTGGTTCAGGCCATATTATTTTAACATGAATTAATTTTTTTGTAGAAATTATAATGAAAATATCATAACTTACCACTTCCAAAATATGTTACTGCACTACCTACAAGGGATTTACTAAACATATGATATTGCACTACATTGACTATTGTTTTTATTCTTTCAGTTTGTTTCATAGATTATTTTAAATATTCTTCAGGTTCAACATGTTTATTGATGTATTGTATTATCTTTAACATTCTTCCTGTTGCTTTATTTCTGGTAAAGTGAAATGATTTGTGAAAAACCAGATATATGTACACTTAAAAGCATTAATTGTGATGTTTCAGCAGCACTGGAACACTTGAGTAATTATTGGTTATATTTGAAGATTTGATACAGACATGTGACTCACAATTTGTAGAAGTATTGAGTAATACATCAGAATTTGCGGAAGAGGTTTCTGTTACAATGACAAAACCAAGGAGTATTTCTTTGATGAAACACTGCAGCAGTGCTTCTGCTGACACTCCAGAGGAATACTATAGTAGGGACCAGTGGCGGCTGGTAATGTTTTTGACTGGGGGGGGGGGGGCAAAATTGTTTGGACCCATAGCCTACCTATGTAACAAAAGTCACCAGTAGAATCTAAATTATTGCTATTATCATGAAATAATTGTAAAATTGAACCTTTTGCTTTACTACTAAAAGTATTGTTAGCTAATATCAAAAACCTACCTTGAAAGCTACCAATATTTAAACAGTGTTTGAAACTGAAATTATTTATAACCCTAAGCAGTTCACGTTCCTAAACTTAAATACTTAATAAATTATATTATTAAATGCATGCATTGCTAAATAAAATATATTTGTTCCCTCCCCTATTTGTTTCTAACAAATATGCACAGAACACACAGGCTCAGGCCTACACAGAATAAGTTACATGTTTATGTAGCCTACACAAGGTTCGACAAAAACACTATCTTACACAGAATACACTGCCTAATAAAGAATAAATTATTACAACATTACGTTTACACAAAAAATACAATAAGAACACAATCAAAACTATATAAAACACAAGAGAAAATATACGCTCTTAAACAGCAACAGAGAAGTTTTGAACAACGCTCCGGTTCTCCGGGCAGAGCCCCTCCTACAATGGCTGCTGCTGATTTAAAAGCACAGACATGTGTACACTTCCTCTTTCCCTGTTCCCTGCAAGACTAGCCTATGCAAGGAGGGCGACAGCGAAAGCGTCCGGCTGCGGGACCATGCCGAAAACATCGGGTGATCGTTATTAGTCGCCCCAAAAATATCTTTCACATCAGGATACTACACATTATAGTTATATTATTGACAAGTTTAATTTGCAAATTTAGTGGGATGGCTGCGCCCTTTTGCTCTCCCTGTACGAGCCGCCACTGGTAGGGACATGTTCTTGCCTTTTCTGAACCATGTTACTGTTAACCTTAAAGATAAGTTTAAATCTCATGAAAGCAGGTAGTGTTCCTAGAAAAATAATACTGGCAAAAAAAGTATAAATTCAAATACAGAAAATATATCACCACTAGCAGAATTTTATCAGAAATTCTTACCTGAGCCAGCTATATTTGTTTTGCAGAATTCGGTATGTGGAAGGAAAAGTTAATAAAAGAAGACTCCACACAATATATTGGATGAATTATTTCATGCAATCCCATATTTTTTAAGACGAAAAAGTCATTTCAAATTTTCACAATACTCCCAGTTTCTACAACTACCTCTGAGAGATCATATTTTGAAATGCATATTTTGATATCTATTCTGAAATGCATTAAAATTACTTTCAACTAATCAGAACAGACTGACTGATCTTGCTCTTCTCTCAGTGCATCACAATATTTCTGTAGGTGTAGACAGTGTGGTGGAGTGGTTCTTTAAAGTGTCTAGTTGGGGATACACTTCCTTTTTAGGTAGGTCTAAATATTATTTATATTAACAAATAATAATTCATTGTTTTTGTTTGTCAAAAGCCCCCCTCCAAAATTTAATTCTCTCTATGCCTATGCACAATAGCACCTATTTATGTGTGTGTGTGCGTGTGCGTGCACGCACGTTGTCATGAAGAATATTAAAATAGAAGAGTTAAAGGGAGAAAATGGAGACAGTCAGAACTCTTTACAAATGCTACACTGCATACCACATACATAATTGTAAAAAAAAAAAAAATGCTTATATAATAGGAACATGTCACTTACCTAGGATTTGTGTGAGGGAAACCAAATTTCATTTTGTCAGGCTGTTTGTATATTCGATACACATAACGATGAAGACCTAGAAACATTTAGATTATTTGTTATCACCCGTAAATTACATTAATTTTTTATAATTTAATGTACTTGTCTGGTTTTTACTTAATCAGGCAAAGTTATGTTCCAAGTATAAATTTATTCTCATACAGTAAATCACAAAAAAATGTAAGTAGAAACTAAACCAGTAATCTAAACGACTCTCTTCTGGGGTAAATACTATGCTCAGACCAATCCCAAAAATCTAAAATAAGAAATTAAACTGTTTTATATTACCAGTTTCAGATAACTGAGATTTATATATCATTGCTGTTTATTAGGCTCTCTAATGCTACAGCACTAATATTAAGTAAACATAGTTTTATTTGGCCTTCCACACATAGAGATACTCAAAAGTAACTTGTTGACATGAGTTATCAACACATGGATAGCTTATGAGTCATTTCTATGTAATACAACTACGTTCCAAACACATATTATTATTCAAGTTCTGTGACTGAACATGACGTAACATCTGTGTTATTAGCTACTCTAGTCATTCACTCCAGTACCTTTCAATCTTAACTGAAGATGAATGACCAAATTTTTAATATTAAATTTGTGGAAGGAGTGGAGAATTTTGTATATTCTATAAGTCCAAGCTATGAGACACTGGGTACTTGTGAAGGTAAAGTGACTTTTGCCAATATGAATGTATATTTATTTTTAAAAAGAAGTCTTAAGTAGACACGAACATTATTATGTCTCTAAAACCCAAAAAAAACAAGGATGCCATTATACCAACAATACCATTCTGCCAGCGGTCTTGAAGATACTTGACCAACTCTTGTTAGCCAATATTCAGACCCTGGTGGATGACATCATCTGTGAGCAGCAGTTTAAGTTTCAGCAAGGACTTGACTATTCTTTAGCTAGTAAGGGTTGTTGCCTACCTAGCAAATGTCACCAGTTGGCATCAGTTCACATGCACTGTCCTCTTGGGTTGTGACAAAAGCTTTGGGTATGAAGGACCTGCTTTACAAACTGCCCTACATATCAGTTACATGGTTCATTGTGCATCTCATGTGGTTGTATTTCACCAATCAAATCTTCACGGTGGGAGTTGATGGGGTGTGTTCTCTAGTTTGTCCAACCACTGAAGGCATTCTTCAGGGATCTATCCTCGGCCCTTTTTTCTGGTCAAGTTGAACATTCTACCAGACTGGCAGTGGAAGTGGCACATAGTGATCAACATGAACAAGCCCGAAACTATCTGCTTAAAGTGTAAGTCCACTTCAGCATGCCAATCTCTTTTCTTGAGAGGGCAACCCAGCCAGTGGACCAAATGAGCGGAGTACACTTGGTTAGTGAGTGCCTCAACTTCAATGACCATGTGACTGCTATATTGATACCATAAAAAAAGCTTGAGCCGTCAGACCCAAAACTTTCCACATGCTTCAATGGAACAGCCAACTGGTTGTCTGCATCAAGATATCATTGTGTCTGATTTTTTACAAGCAGCAATCATATAGGTCTCTGGTTTGTGGTCTCTCCTGTCAACGACCTATGAGCACAGGGTGGCAGGATTCCGAAACTGTATGCTTTGGTCTCTCTCAGGGCCCTGTGGAATGTCAGAAATGATGTCCATATTGGGATCTTTGTATTCCTACCTTCAGGATTTCATTCTGGTAATTAATTGCGGATATCCTCTTTCCCACACATCCATCAGCTAAACAGCATGGAGAATACACTGCCCTCAAGTGCTACTTGATGATCCAACATAAGCCAGTTTTCACATGAATTCTTAACGAATTGACTATCAAAGTTCATTTTTGGTTCGGTCTCCAAGTTGTGTAATTTAATAAATTATATAGATTGGTAATTACCTTTATCTAATTCCTTCCTTGCAACTTAATTATTTGCGTAATGACGCGTTTCAGGAACACAGTCCCATCATCAGTTTACTTTTACAAAAGCAAGTAAATTCCAGTGTGATGAGTTATTGAATGATATGTTGTCATTTAAATCAACGACTTCTTTGACACAGTAATACGCACACAACAAGAAGAAAGCAGACGACTGCCTGTGTAAGTTTGTGATAACAAATCAGCCCCTACACTCCAAGCGCTTCCTAAAATCCATAAAGAAGATATTCCGATCCGCCCCATTATCAACTACCATAATGCCCCTGCACACAAACTTGCAAAACATCTAGAAAAAATTATTAGACAACACACACAACTAGACAACAACATTGCAGTAAAAAACAACACAGACCTAGTAACAAAAATAAAAGATATACACATCCCCCATAATGCCACATTAGCCTCCTTTGACATTAAAAACCTGTACACAAACATCCCCATCTCTGAAACAATCACCATCCTACAAAACAAACTCAAACAGAACAACACACCAGACAAACTTATCAACAAAATAACAGAAACTCTGAACATTATCACAAAACAAAACTACTTTACTTATAACAATAAATATTACACACAGCATGATGGTCTACCCATGGGCTCCCCCATATCCAGCATTCTATCAAAAGTCTTCCTCCAACACTTAGAAAAAACAAAAATACTCACAAACAATGATAGACACTCACATAAAATACTATATTGGGACAGATACGTTGATGACATTCTAATACTATACAGGGGAAACAAAAGACAATGTGAACAGTTACTAATGCACATAAACAAAGTACATAAAAACATAACCTTTACTGCCAAATACGAACACAACAATACCATAAACTTCTTAGACCTCTCCATCACAAAACTTGAACACAGGCACAAATTCAGTATATACAGAAAACCGACTACAACTGACACACTAATACACAACTCCTCCAATCACCAATACAACACAAACTAGCTGCCTTCAGAACCATGATACATAGACTTAACAACATCCCCCTAGATGAAAAAGACTAAAAAGACGAACTAAACACGATAAAATATCTAGCAGAATCTAACGGATATGACAGAACAATAGTCAATAAACTCCTACACAAAACAAACAACAGACAAAGACAGAAAACAACAAATTCATAACACTAACATACATCAACAAACAAACTGAAAAATAGCCCACAAATTCAAAAAAGCAGGATACAGAATCGCTTACAAAACTACTAACAAAACAGAACACACACTATCAAAACACACACACAAAGCACAAAACAAATTCAATCTACACGGTGTTTACAAACTAAATTGTTCAAATTCCAACAAATTCTGCATAGGCCAGAAGGTAAAACTTTATGTTTTACTCATAAAAAACTTTGTGTTCTGAGTTGTTAATGTAATAGTTGTATTTAGTAAAAAATATATTTTGGATATTTCCCACCTAGAACTACTACTGCTATAGTAAATGGCAAGCTTGTCTGATGGCATGCACATCTGCTCTTCAAAGTGTACTCATTTACAAACAAATGTTGTTTTCCATTCCAGGAAGAAAGCAACGGCACATGGTATTCTGCTCATCAATAGCTCGCCGCCACATCCACACAAACAGCTCGTGACCTGCTCGTATGCACTTGACAGGCAGCTGACATGCAATTGCTCGTTTACTAGTGAGCCTATGCTCGTAAATGAATACTAAGCCTAAGGCATCAGCCAGATTGATGCACTGGCCCAGTCAAGAGTATGGCTCCCACAAAGAGACTCTTGCACATCTCATGGTTTCCCATGCTAGGATGACAGTGAAGCATAGTCTGCTTGTGCTGTTTCTATCTGCCTGTTGCTGAATCTCGATGCAGACACGAAACTAGCTTACAGAAGCTACCCCCATGTCATGTCGACTGCCTTGTGCAGGGCAATGGATCACAGGAGATTAGGAAGATGATAGTCAATTCAATAAATTATATAGATTGGTAATTACCTTTATCTAATTCCTTCCTTGCAACTTAATTATTTGCGTAACAACGCGTTTCAGGAACACAGTCCCATCATCAGGTTATAAAATTAAATCATGCACTAGTCACTCGTCGTTAAGTTTTAACATAAAACCACTGCACAACATTCGTATTCGCGCAAACACATAGCTATGTGTATTCACTCACGTGCGCATCGTTGTAAAGAATTGCAACAAATTCTGCATAGGCCAGAAGGTAAAACTTTATGTTTTTACTCCTAAAAAACTTTGTGTTCCGAGTCGTTAATGTAATAGTTGTATTTAGTTAAGTAACGGACACATCATGGACAACGAAATCCAAGAATATTTTTCACATTAACAAAATTAATTTTTTTTTGTTATTGCTGACCTTTCATTATCAGTTATTAAGTAATTTCTAGTACAAGATATCTTCCATTTTCTTTGTAGATACTGGATTGTTGGTTTTATTTTGTCTATTAACCTTAAGTTTTACTGCTGTTAAAAGTGTTGAAAAACATAAGAATATTTATTCTAGTATTTTACAATTGTATATATAGAGCTGTGATTGGCTTTAATATCAATAATAATAATAATAATAATAGCACCAGATGAAATTGTACTACGTTTTTCATAATTAATTTATAATTAAACATTTATTATCACTGAAAACAGTTTAACTAGGTTCTTACAATATTATGGCTTATATTTTATGATAAGAAGGTAATTTTTCTTACCTTTATGAAGCTTCTGAGTCCAACTATGATGGATTCAGGTATGAATGGCACAGTTACAGAGTTAACTTGTTTCATAATTCTAAATTTGTAGCAAAGGCATCAATTCTATTGATGCTAAAAATCTAAGGCCAATAGCAAGCCATATTGTCGGCTATATTGACCTCATATATTTACAGTCTATTTTGTGTATACATAGTCCAACAGTATTTCTTCAAAGTCCATAGTGGTAATTCTAAAAAAGTTTCTGAAGCCAGCTGCATCATCAAACAAAAGTTCTTTAAATAAATTATCTGTATGAGTACCATTATTTGTAAATAACTGCCTAGTCCTTTAGGTCTTTGTGATTTGCCTGAATCATTACGTACACTGCACACATTTCAGCTAGAGCCACATGGCGTGTGATAGGTCCACATTAAACTCTGTCAGGACAGTTACTATTTCACTAACTACTACAAAATGGTATGAAGTAGTAGGGATTTGATATGAGACAGCAGATATAGTGAGCAAGTGCATGTCGAAGTGTAGATGTGTAACAGATGCATGTGGAGAAGTTACTTGCAACAAGCACTTGTCTGCAAACTGTTCCTCAACAGCTCTTGCATGTGAACAGATGCTCATAAATGAATACTAGGCCTTACAGTGACATTCTATTGTCCATGGCTGCATGACAGTATGCTCATATGGGTGAATCACTAAGAAAGCCACAGAGCTGCTTCCCAGGCATGGAGTGAGGTCAGAGAAATCCAAACATGCAAGTCCTTATTTGCTTGCCCTATCGTACAAAAGGGAACCCACATCCTAAAACTCTTGTGCTGTGAATACATGACTGCGTTGTACCACATCGGACTGCAATCCAGACAAAACACACTGACTGTTGGTTACCTTGTCAGTACAAATGTTGTAAGCTGACATTGCACCATTATGGTTGTCACCTAACTTTGTACTATTTTGGCACTACAATTGTGTCTTTTATAATACAGTAGCCAAGTTCTTTAATTATTTTATAGTCACAGTAGTTTTGTCTTTAAAAAACTGTTTTGGATTAATGTGTACTTTGGGTAGTAGAATTCTGGTTCCATGGATTGGAATATTCTGAGGCCGTTCACAACAGTATTCTGTCTATACTTATACGTAGAAGGTCGTGGATGTGATTTGTATTTCAGACTAAGAAGAAAAAAAACAATCTCCAGTGATTGTTTATGACACTCTTTACACTTTAATTATTTTCAGACACTTGTTGCTACAGTTCTTTTCTTGATAAGTGAATTACTTAATACTTAATACTAATGTTTTTTCTTACTTGGAACATTTTTCGACCATCAGGCATTTTGCTCATTGTCAGCTGTCTTATTTTCTACAACTTTTTGTACTTCTCTGATAATACAGCTTTGAGTTTTTGTTTCATTTTTTATCTTGTATTTTTTTGTTTATTTGTATCAGTAATTTTTTACCTTTGATGATATTTCAGAAATCTTTAATATTGTTATTGTTTTCTCTTTACTTATTTTGTTATCAATATTCAGAATGCTTAATTTATCTTGTCTTAATTATCCTGTTTTCTATTTCATTTTATAATTCCTATTTTCTATCTATTGTATTGCTTTTTGTATTTTCTTTAATCAGTTTATAGTACTACCTGTTTACATTTATTGACACCTTTGCTCTTACAATATTTTCTAACTGTATTCTCTTCTGTATTTGCCTGTTTTAAATTTGTTGGCTTATCTCACAGAATTTCTTTTCTCCTAGTAAAAAATTCTCATTATTTACAGTTCAGTTTAAGTCCCTCCATGTCCATTTTTGGTTTTCCTTTTTCTTGAAGGGATTTTAAATATTGTGGTATATTACCTTTGTGATACAAATATCTTAACTCCATGTTAGATATCCATCTTGACTTACAAATTTACACTTCTTTTTTTTTACCAGATTTGATAAAAAAATGCAAGGTGTGTAAGGGGATTTTGATTGGACTGTTTTATGAAGGTTTTGTACAAATAAATTCCCAGTAAACAAAAAACAGGTAAGGAACAAATAAGAAAAAAAACAAATCGCAAAATACACAAGTTGTATTTTAAAAAGATTTTGTTACAACTAAAATAAATGGCAAATTTCAATTAAAAACTCTGATTCCAGCTTTAAATATGGTATTAAGAATATGTCTAACTGTAGGGCTTACACTAATTTGCATTTTTGTTACTTGTTATGCATTCCTCTAGTACATCCCACAACACCATAAGGGGCCCTTGTAGATGAAGTGAAATTTTGTATTAAAATTAATGTAATTGGTTACACTTTTTTACTTTTTCATTCACACTAGAACAATGAAGAATTCGAGTTACCTAGAATAGTGGGAGGGAAACATTTTGACTCCTATGATAAATTAATAAAAAATGACAAATGTGGCTGAGAGAACCACTCCTTTTATATTATCTTATTAAATTTATACTAAACACATTATAATAAACATATACCACTTTAATAAAGACAGATATCAAGTTAAACAGATTTTGCACACGTGACCTGTACTTGTCCTGTACACTTTCCACAAATAGTTATATGAAATTTTGCACAAAAATCACCAGTCTTGTTGCTCTTCCACACACCAATCTGACACTTTTTCTGTTTCTTACGAGGTGCTATCAGAAAGTTCCCGGAGTAGGTCTAATAAATTCTTTTTGCTTACCTAGGCCATTAATGGCTCCCATCTCCTTCAAAGTGGTCTTCCTGCGAATTGATACAACGAATCCAGCGTTGTTTCCATGCTTGGAAAGTGTCAAAAAAAGTCTTTTGCTGAAGGCTGTCAAGCACCTCCTGCGTTTTTTTCTTAATGTCTTCTACAGTGTCAAAACGGTGACCTTTCATGTGAATTTTTATTTTTGGGAACAGAGAAAAATCATAGGGGGGCTAAATTTGGTGAATATGGAGGGTGTGGGACGGTGGCCATATTGTTTTTGGTCAAAAACTCTGTTGTTTTCAGTGAAGCGTGAGCAGGTGCATTGTCGTGATGCAACAGCCAGTTTTGGTCTTCCCACAATTTGGGCCTTTTTAGTCGCACATTTTGTCTCAGCCGCCTCAAAACGTCACAATAAAAATCTGAGTTCACTGTAACACCAGCTGGCACGAACTCGCGATGGACAATGCCTTTGATGTCGAAAAACGCAGTGAGCATGGTTTTTGTTGCACTTCTGACCTGCCATGCTTTTTTTGGTCTCGGTGATTGTGGACTTTTCCACTGTGACGACTGCTGTTTTGTTTCTGGATCATAACCATAAAACCAGCTTTCATCACCGGTTATGACCCTGGAGATGAAGGTAGGGTTATTTTCAGATGGTTCTCTGAGTTCACTGCACACATCAACGGCGCTGTTTCTGATCCACAGACAAAAGCCGAGCGACGAATTTCGCAGCAACACGACGCATGCCTAAATTTTCAGTTATACTGTAATTTCTTGACAGCTTCCATAGCTTATTCCGGCACTTGTACATAACTCATGGATTGTTTGACGACGGTCTTCGTGAATGAGTTGTCGAATTTTTTCAACATTTTCATCCGTTTTGCTCGTGGAAGGTCGTCCTGAATGGTGATCATCTTCAAGTGACATTCTGCCGGCCTTGAAACGAGCGTACCACTCAAAATCCTGTGTTCTGTATAGGGAATGTTCTTCAAAAGCTTCTCGAAGCATTGCAAAAGTTTCAGTAGGCGATTTACCAAGTTTAAAACAAAACTTAATGCACGCGCGTTGCTCGAATTTATCAGTCATCGTAAAATTAGCAAATGAACGTTAACACACGATTACAAAACACAATGCGTAGACCGAACACAACCTCACAATGCAACGAAACTCGGCAGACTGACTCACTATGTATTACGGAATCGGACACTGGGACGCCAGGTTGTACAGTCACGTCCAACAGCCGTGCCAAGTACAGTCCGGGAACTTTCCGATAGCACCTCGTAGATTGCTTCTTCCCTATTCTCTTTCATCTCTTTCTCTACCTTCAATTCATTCACCACCTGAAGAGTGAACTTTTTCCTCTTTATTTTGTTAAGTGTTGCATATCTGTAGATCACCCATGCATTTATGGCTGCCATGTCCAAGATATTGTAAAAGATGTGCATTGGTCATCTCCCACAGTTACTGGTATATTTATGAGCCATTTGGTCAACAACATGCACTCCGTATTTTGTGGTGTAACAACAAGTAACACTTTCTGGCTTTCTCTTTCCTTAAGCACTCACTTCTACTTTAGAAAGGAGTGTACTGAGAATAATAACATTCTTGTTCTTGTTTCCCTCGTAAACAGTCAAATTGCAGTCAGTGCAATCACTGCTTTATAAGATGGTAGTTGAATGTATTACAGTACTAGGTTTCTTAACTTCTTCAGAGAATTCCCACCAAATCTTGTTTATTATTCCTACCATTGATGTTTGTTTCTCTAGAAGTTTCTTTACAAGCTGAAGGGATGTAAAGAAATTGTATATCATCACGTTCCTTTCTTGGTTCAGAAATGACTCCATGAAGGGGAGAATGATTGCCTGTTGGGACAAGCATCTCTTTTACCACAAGATATAAGAAGATATTGCAGACATATTTTGTCTCTATGTCAACCACAACCAAGAATTTTAAACTGTATTTGTCAAATGTATTTTGCTTGAAAATAAAATTTGTATTTGCTTTGCAATAAACTGGGTGTATTGCAGCTTGTTTTGCTTGAAAGTAATTGCTCATCAACTGTTACATTTTCACCTGGACGATAGCAATGAAGACAGTTTTCTACAAACTTATACCAAATTTCAGAGATAAAGAGCAAATTTGTCAGACCCTAGAAATTCAGAACAGACTGATTTTTCATCATAATGAAGGAATCTGAATAGCTCACAGAATCTCATCATCTTCATCATCGTTGGCTCAACAGCCCCTGGGGCCCTACCCTTCTTCAGATAATTTTGCCATTCTTCTCTATTCATAGCCACACTCCTCCAGTTTCTAATTTCAAGAGTACTGATGTCCTGACTCAGATCACAGAATCTATTTCTTGGCATTACATCATTGATAAAGTTCAGTTCACAGAGATACCATTTAAACAAATAGCATCTCGAGGCTACATTATGGTGATCATTGTTTTCAGCTCCTTAAATGACACAGTCCAATTATTATCTTTTATTTCTTTTTGAGCATTGGTTCTATGTATTTCTTCATGAGGTGAAGCAATAGTTTGTCAAAAAACAGATGACTAGCACGGATGATGGAATCATTCACTCGATGCAAAGTGTATGTTCTGGGACCTCCTCATTCCTTCAAGATATCCACTGAATTTCTCCTTCCAGACGATGTTAAATTGGCATCTAAGACTTCCCAGTTAGTTCCTCTCTGGCAAACATCTTTACTGTTTAGGAATTTGACTGAGTTTGCTGAGATAGTTGAAAAAACAATGAGAAAAATCAGCATACACATTCTCTACAGGTGACAACTCATCCCAATTTGTTTGTTTCACAAAATCATTATCTGAATCAGATACATCATTTTCTGATTCAAAATCTGAGTTCTCTAAAATATGCATATTTTTCACTAGAAAGAATTACTTTATGCGATGTGATAGGAAACATCCGTCATGGGCAAAGAGCATGAGCACACTGGCAAATGAATAGCATGAGAATATTGAGCTCATTATTTCTCTCTCTCTCTCTATCTCTAAGGAAGTGGGAGGCATATGCTGAATCATAACTCAACATCTGGTACATACAATACATATCTGGTACAAGTAATAGTCCTGTAAACATTTCTTGGAAACAGTGTACATGACAGTGTAAGCACAAGAGAAGCGTTTGAAAACTGAAATATATCAGAGTAAAATTAACCCCTCCCCCTTAACTCAGTATATCATATCAGATTCACGTGAAAAAATAAAAACTGGAAGATTTCAGTACATCATCATTTGGAGGACAATAAAAAAAAAAAGTCAAATAATTTCTAAGGGAAAAGCACAAGATTATGGAATTTGCATGAGACCTAAATGAGGTTTTCGCTTATTTTGACCCTGACCATATTTCGAGTGTTAAATATGTTACATAACTATGATGTATATATAATAAAAATCCCCAACCAGTATGTTTTAAGAAATTACCACATGTCCACTTTAAACCACTGACACATGAAGTTCATTGTTTCACTTTAGGTTCATTATACTGGTATGTCTATTTTATTATTCCTTAAAAGTCAGTCCAAATGTTAGGGTACTTAATTTATACAGTGGCATAAATTATGTAAAAAAACTTTGCTAATAATCAAAATACATTCTATATACTGACTCTATTTTCTCATCTTCACTATTTACAGGGATATTAAACTTGTATTATTGTCTGTAAAAACTGAAATATAAGCTTAATACTGAACAATTAACAAATTATAAATATGCTACATCTGTTGTAGCAAAGTAGCAAAAGCAATTTAAATTACTTTGCCTAATATTTGCCATTGAAAAGATTCCTAAATAATTAAATACAAAGATAAGGGAGTTTGACCATTATAATATAAAACATAGAATGTGGATCATAATATTTTTAAATTACTAAACACTACTTATTAAACTTTAAGTAATCATAAACTCCAAAAGTCTGCATCTTATATTTATTAAAGTCCAAAGAATTGATTTTTAATGTATACTCATTTTCTTTGATAAGTGTTTGTGTGTGACATAATCTTGTTTCCCATGCATGACTGTGCATGTTTTCTGTGTTTCTAGCTATTAAAATATGTGGCTATACATAATTTGTACTATGTAAAATACATACAACAACAATAATTCCTGAAGTTTATGTAGTGAGAACCATGGAAAACATGCTAAAATTATTTGTTCCAGAAATCATGTTCATTGATTTATGCTGCATGATAATTTTAATTTAGAATCTCATTTAATTGTGAATGTTTCAAGGTTGTTTACAAATTTATGTATTAAAAAGAATTTTAAACTTTCAGTCACTTTTTTTCTTTGCACAGCATTAGCCAAGTCAGTTAATTCAGTATTCTTATTTAATGATAAAACAATAAAAATATAAGTCTGTTTGAACTTAAAAAAGGATTTGGATATAACTTCTGACCAACCTAGATTTTCATCTAGAGTTCACCAAAAAACAAGTCTGAAAACATTTTGTAAACTCCTGCACTTTGTTGTCCATGATGTGTCCGATGTTATCAACTAACTGTATAGAATAATACTGATGTGGCACACACATTTATTATTGATAAAAATGATTAATTATAAGGTAAAAATTTAATTGTTTTTCAATAATAAATGTGTGTTCTGTGTTAGTATTATCTATATAATTAGATGATTATGCAGACATTTACCTTATCTGAAATGTCATTATCGAGTTCCTCATGAAAACGTTTCTGCTTTCATTACAGTATTAAGTTTGTCTTACCTGATAGTGCAGGTGGAATTGGAGCAAGATATTCATAGTATGTATCTCCTTTCTCTATTTGTAATCCTGGAATGTTTGACACAAACCAGTGCATAAGCTCACCACAGTGACTAAAGGCATCAGCTGGATAATCAGGATCTGTGGTCAAAGAGGAACTTGTATTTTACTAAAAAAAAGTATCAATAGATTTTAGTAAAATTAATTCTTTTGACTGGTTTTGGTAATTTTTTTAAATGCAAAGACACTAACATTTTCCAAAACACACATGTGCAATTATGCAATATAAGTTTGCAAACAACAGATATTTCTGGATATTTTAATTTTATATTTGAAGCATATTTAGTGAACTAAGTATGAAATTACACAAGTATTAGAATTTTTTGGTGCTGTAAATTAAAACTGGTGTGTTCTGAAAAGTAAGGTTTACATTTAAATACTGTTGTTGTTTAGGCTTTTCATAAAATACTGAAAACCCTTAGCTATAATTACAGTATACTGTCAGTATTTGTGTTGATGCTAGACAATATACGTATGTTTCATGCATGAAGTGTATGAAAAACAAATTGGTTTGAAAGAGTAGGAAGCTGTTTAATAATTTCCTATGGAGATTTAAGATTTGTTGTTACTTTGATGAGATAGGCATGTGTTCACTTGTTCAGTTTTAAACATTAGAATCATGATATGAGAATTTCAGCTTGCCGGGCTGTAAGGCCGTGGTTCATGGTTGTTTTGTGCAAATGTTTTGGACATGTCTTCGACAGCCATCTTCAGTGCAGAAGGCTGTAAAACACTGACAAAGGTTTCGTAGTCCGTGACCACTGAACTGTGGTTAAGGCTAGTGGCTGTGAGTAGGACACCCATATTTATAAACTTTGGTGACTGCACGAAGTTGTTGTCTGACACCACCAGCCGATCAGAAGAAAGACAAATTCTTATTGGTTCACCACAACTTGCATCCAAAGAGCACTCAATGAGAGGGACTCACCCCGCCAATTCATTGCAATGGACGCATGTTTCTGAATCTCGACAGACTCCATATGCAGGCGAGTGAAATACACACTCACCAACGACAGAAGCCTGGTCTCTTCAAAGAGTATGTGATGGTCGGCATTGGCGAGTGCGTTCTCCGCTATAGCAGACTTTTCCAGCTGCCTCAAATGACAGTAGCGGCTGTGTTCATCAACGCGGGCATGGACACTGGGTTTTGTAGTTCCAATGTACAACTCTTCTCATGAGCAAGGATCTCCATACTCCGCACAATGAGAGCGGGTCTTTGACATCCTTCACTGGTCTGAGAAACTGTTGGATTGTCTTGGTTTGCTTGAAGATTCGTCTCACGCCACACCGGCTCAGCAACCTGCCAATACGATCAGTCACCCAAAGGACATAGGGCAACACAGCGAAGCCAACATTCTCCTGAGACACCGATTCCATTGGCCTAGCAAGCTGAAGTTCTCATACATTGAAGATGGCCGTGAAAGCCTCAGACAGAATTAGAATCACGTCTTACAATTCATGATTTTTTTTTTAAGTCAAAAGGAAACCATAGGTGGAGCAGATTGTTCTTTACTATGTGTAGAGCATGATTTATGATGAAATAAAAATGTAATGGATTGACAGTTTTAGATGTTAAATACTAAAACAGTGTAAATGTCTGTTTAAATACTAGAAGTAAACTGCAGACTCGCTAATGATTTTTAAATGAAATACAATTTTTATTAGGCAAATTTCAACATTAGATAATTAATATAGAATATAGAACTTTCACTTGTGAAACTTACTTGTTTTTCTTTACGTATGCGTTTCGGCGTGGTGTTCGCCTTCGTCAGCAGTTTGAGACAGACTGGCCAGAGAAAAACAAGTAAGTTTCACAAGTGTATGTTCTATATTCTATATTATTTAGTACTGTAAAAAAAGAAAAAAGAAGATGAACAATCAAAACAACTATTAGATAATTTTTCAATTATCAGAAAAATGAAAATGTCTATTAGACTACTCTACTATTTCTCTTTGTAAAATAACAATTGTAAAACAATGATACAATGATTAAAACTTCTGAAATACTGCATTAGGCCTTCAGTTAAATTTATGACATAATGCCTAAATAATTTAGGCCTACCTTCTAACTGATAACAGTATGTAAACTTCTTGCAAACATAGTTTATGGTTTTGTAGGATGTTACAAAATTGCAGTGGCGGCCCGTGCTTAGGTTGCACGGTTGCACAACCCCTATTAAATCCCGAATTGTATTTTAAATTATAGAATTATGAATAAGACAATAAGTAATAATAGTGTTTTCAAGCTAAATCGTAATTAATCATTTGCCGATTGAAAAACGCAGAGGAATTACTAAAAACCGTACACGCTCTTGCCGCGGTGTACATGGCAAGTGTGCACCGACTGTGACGCGCTTTGTATATGGTGAAATACAATGGAGTAGTGCTCTGGCTGACTAGACTCGGTTGTTCCTATTGCAGCGGTATAGGCTCGCTTGGTGTGATTAGGGACTGCAAACCCCGCTTGTACCTCACGGCGCCACCACTCTGTTGGTAAATAACACGTTGTGCGCCGGGTTGGAAGTTCGTTGTTAGTGTCAGTTAAGTGTCAGTACAGTTCATCGTTAAATGTAAATAATAATAGTATACAGAATTAAGGTGTCATAGTGTAAGATATTTATTATATTTAACTGGTAGGACACAATTAATTCTGTTGTAAACTTAACAAAAACGGTGTTCAGTTTACGTCCTGTTAAAGAAAAAATTGAAATTAAAGATAGCAGGTAGGCCTACACCAGACCTTTCAAATTTTAATCAAAGTATAAAATCAGGTAACAGAAAATTTAATCGTAAATTTAAAAAAGATTCATACAATAAATATTCGTGATTACGTGGGTGTGACACTAAAATTGCATTATTTTGCTTTCCTTGTGTATTGTTTGGAGGCGAGGAGACTTGGACATTTTCTATTCAGAGAATAAAGCAATTGAATACCATTCAACCCAACTGCAACCCCCAAATTTTTCAACCACCAGCCGCCACTGCAAAATTGCAAGGAGTATAAAATACCTTAATTTTGTCAAATCATACCGATACCGAAATGTATTCACTTTTGATTCACTTTACAAGAAGTTTACAAAAATTAACTTCACTGTTACAAAAGTTATATCCACTTCACTATATAATGTACAAAAATTTGGATTCACTTTTTGGGCCCTCATATCCAAAAATTTTGAAATAAAAAAAATGAAAACACTGGACTTTTGCAAATTAAAAAAAATTTTAACCACTAAAATGAGAAACAATGGGAGGGTTGCAGTAGAAGTGTGCCACTTTTTTTTTTAAATAGGACTTCCATTTAAAAGCTATTGTGTGGTATATGGCAGTTAAGGTTGCAGCGTTGCACAACCACCAATATAGAATAACTAAACTATAAAATAATATACAAAATCATTAAGCAGCTAAAAGTGTCATAAATTTTAACGGAAAGCGTATTAGATTCTATGTGCCAATGTTCACGTACAATTCAAATGTGGCGCGCAGGGTGGTGGTTGTAGGCCGTTTGCAACTTGAAGAGTAAATGGCAGAGCTTACTACACAAGCATATGGGAAGACGTGCGTTACTCTTCACAGTTGCCCTATGTTCCCTATATTAGCTAGGCGGTTGCAGAGTTTCTGCAACATTCCAGTAACAGCACTGTAGTGGATGCTCACCTCATGCCGGCCTGCGCAGAGAGCAGAAACACTAGACACTAGCATCTAGCATGTTGCGCTAGCATGTTGCAAGTTGTATCAGATTTAGTGTTTACATTGGTTCAAAGTAAACGTGTACTCTTTTTATAAAATTATAGTTATAATTTTCTATAACTTTGATTGTGATAATTACGTGTCAATCAACTGTTATTAATTAACTGTGTGTTGAGTATTTTTTTATTTGTTAAGTGCTGCTGTGTGATTTTGTGTTTTTGCTTTTTGGAGTTAGTGATTCTGTGTGCTTTTAAACATGTTTTTTTAATTTTAAAATGAATAGTGTTAAGAACCTTTTAGAAATTCCCTTTCTGCAAAGACCAGTGGAAGAAAAACTTGAAATTAAAAGACTAGGACGATCAAAGCCTCCCTTAACAATAAAACAAATTGTAAAGTCAGGCAGTCGACAATTTAATTGAGCATCTAAAACAGATAATTATACAAAAATACTGACTGGTTATGTGGTTGTGACAAAAAAATTCTTTATTTTGTTTCCCGTGTTTATTGTTTGGAGGGGAGGACCCCTGGACAAAATTCGGAATGAAAGATATTAATCATCTTGCCGAAAGAATAAGAAAACATCAGGCATCAACTGTACATATAAAGAATGCTTTACAGTTTGTTCTTTTTGGGACAGTTAATATTGCACAGCAGCTGGACAGTGAATATACATGAAACATTGTTTTACACAACGAAAGAGTACGAAATAATCGCTATGTCTTAAATATAATAATAAACTGTATCCGCTTCTGTAGAGCTTGGGAGCTTTTGAATTATCTTTGTGGGGTCATGATGAGACTGAATCTTAATTAAATCCTGGTGTATTTCGAGGATTAATTGATTTCAGTTCTGAGCTTGACACAGCAATGAAAAAACATTTAGAGAAAGCAACTGTATTTAAGGGCACCTCAAAAACAATTCGAAATGAACTTTTTAGTGTAACGTTAGAAATATGCCATGAAAAAATAATGAGTGAGATAAAAGAAGCGGATTATTTGGCTGTAATTGCTGATGAGACCTGCAATGTTGCTAATGTTTTTCAAATGGTCATAGTGTATTGGTACATAATAAAAGGTAACCGGTTGAAAGATTCTGAGGTTTCATCGCTCCAACTAAACATGATGCTCAGTCACTTGCGTGTCATGCTTAGATGAACTGTCTCGACACAACTTACTTGGAACTTCCCACAAATTAATTGCACAAACACATGATGGAGTGTCAGTAATGTCTGGCTCCTCTGGTGGTGTACAAGCGATTGTAAGACATACCTATCCAAATGCAGAGTGTGTGCATTGCCATGCTCATCATTTGAACTTAACTATGTTTGAACAATAGCAGCTCTATTTGGGGGGAAAACAGTAACTATCTATTTTTTATTATTATATATATAAACTTTCACAATTGAACAATTTCTATTTTTTACATATGACAGCACTATGTATGATGCAGATATGTTGGTCTGCGCCCTGTTTAATGTGTCCTTCTACCCCCTCCCCATCCTATCCCCACCAACTCAACAACTACTGCAACCACCAGCCGCCACTGGTATATGGTACTCCGAATAGACAGACAGAGAAATGACAAATGGTAAAAATCTGAGAATTCACTTCATTCTTTCATCTGAACACTCAGTTTGCTTGTTCAGTAAATAAATAATAAATAAATACATGCATTTATTTAACTATAATATTTTATTTTATTATATTTAAATATATTATTTATATGGCGCTGCTTATTTTCAGGTAACAGTGTACTTCAGTAAAATAAGAAAATATTTCCTTAGTAAAATTTATTTGATTAATATTGCTAAATTTGTTTAGTCTATCATACCAGAGACTATGAGAAGGTAGAGTGAATTTGGTTCAGCTGTCCAATTTAAGCGTGGATGTTCAGTCATTAGTAAAGGAGGATAAGCCCAGCCAGTTCTAACTCTGAAATCCTCAAATGTAACCTGAAGGAGTAATTAAAACTTAAAGCAACAATTGTATCAACTAGCTATAACTAAAGTAAATAAAATAACATTGACTTCATTATTTGTAGTCACTGTGATGCAATTTTGTAGTACAATTTAGTTTAATATGTCAGTTTTATTATCAATAATAATCTGTTTCATAATTGTGTACTGGAGTCTGTTTATACTGATGTGCATCATTGTGGGTTAAAACAGAATAGTTAACATGGGCAGGAGCTTTTGATAAATATGATCTATAATTAGATACTGGAATAAGGAAAAGAATATCTAATGACATGTATTTCCACCGTACCTAGTTCTAAGTTATGATCAAAGAACTTACTTAGGTTTAGTTGAATCTACTTTATAGTTTAAATATTCACAAGTTTACCTGTACTCATATTTTTATCTGTATACTTATTAGTTTTGTGTTATGTACTGGTGGTTACAAACTGCTTGTAAAGAAATATCAATAGTGAATTGGTTGTTAAAGAACTTTCAGGTATTTTTGGATTGATAAAGAAAATTAATTGAACTAAAACCAGTAGTTTGAAACAACAAACATAGGTGAATGCAATTTGACACATCTCTTGACTGGCAAACAACAATACACTAAAACTAACTGGTCAGAACAAGTACTGGCAGAAAAGAGAATTGAATGGTTTTGTAATGCAGGCAATGAATATATTTTTAATATTATTTGTATCAGCTGATTGGAGTATCATCAGGTAGCTATTATGTACTGTTCCAACATCATATTTCCACTCTGTGCAGAGGTGTGCCTGTAGTGTCTGGCGCCTGAGTGCAGAACTTTAGTTGGTGCCCCCCGCAATAAAAAATCACTTTATAAAAACATATAAGTGAGTGCAAATATAATACAAATATATTAATTATAACTTTATTGAACAAAAACCAGGAATTAAAAAAAAAATGTATAAAAAACAACAAACATACAAGAAGGGTACAAAACAAAAACATCAAAAATAAGTTGGAAGAAATAAAGTAATTTATTTTATTTGTCAAGAAAATAATTTGCTAATTGCACACTATATAGTTTTAAATTAATTAACAGATAAGCTTACAGTTTTATAAAACAAAATATTAAATATTTTTTGATACATAATTAAACTTGCTATATTTTATTTCACAAGAAAATCACTTTGACATTTTTACTTTGTATAAATATCATATAAGTAAGAAACAGATAAACTTACAATTTATTGTATAAAATAGGAACATATTACAAACATTATTTGGTAAAGAAGTAGGTGCATAAAATTTAAACAGGAAGAAAAATCATTTAGTGAATTGAACTTTTCTAGCTTTCATTAATAAAAATTCTCAAGTAATATCACGTTGTAACTCTACGATCTTTTATGAGTTAATACATTTTTACACACATATCCCAAAATTACAATTTTTCTTACCTTAAGGTTCACCTCTAGGGTTCTATAGACGAAACTGTTTCAGAGATGATTATTTAGGTTTGAGTAGCGAAATAATTATGCTAACAGTTTTCTGATTTTAACAAATTACTTTTCTTTAGCAACATTACGTTATTTTCTCAACCTGTATAATGACTCCTCAAATTCTCATTATTCTTTGCAAACTACTACATCTATCTCTAACACAGAATTATAGTTATAAAATGACAAGTAAACAATTCTTATGAAGCTATCATTCTTACAAGACTACAACAGAGTAATTAATATGATTAACGACCCAGTACTTTTATTTTTTGTATCACACTCTCTCTCTCTCATTCCTTTACATATTCAAATTTTCCCCCTTAAAATTGAGATCTCATTAATATGTTACTGATTTCAGTGAACGAATTTACATGCTGTTGTTGGCTTTAAATTAGAAAGTTGGTTATGTTTGTACTCAGCCTTAGTGTAGACTTGGTCCAGTTGCTGAGTCACCTTTTCTTCATACACTCCAAAAATAAATTGCAAATGTTTGAATATTTTTACGCTAATGTTAATTGTCCCCTTTGTTATATATATTATTACTGTTTTGTCACATTTGAACTATTAATTGTGTTGGCCGACGTAACTTGCTCGCGAGCACTTGTTTTTTATGACCGCACGGTCTAAAGAATTTTAGTCGACTGGACCCCCAAAACTGGCGTTGGGGCGTGCACTTCTTTGCGGGTGGCCGGTCATGTGATCACATATTCAAGCTCTGATTGGTTAGAATGTACAGACGCTCAGGCCGGGAATTCTTGTAGTTTTTTACCGCCTGGTGAAACGGGCGTTTTCCGTGATTCACAGGAGGCACAAACTGTAGGTGGTTGCATAACGCGTCTAGCCAGACTGACGCCAGACTTAAACACAGGCTGATGTCTCATAATAACATTGCAAGCACGTGGGTTACAAAAGAGGTTCCCCTGAGGTTGACTACTGATTGAATTAAAACATTTCTTTCAATTATTAAAAATTTTTTACTTTCCTGCTCTGTTGCATTACAATACCCCCCTAATGAGAGGTTTTATGCCGAAGCATAAAAACTCTCATTGCCTAAACCTAAGAGGATCAGCAAGGATATGTCGCCACGACCCTCCTTAATTCTTTACTAGCATCATGGGTTACTTATCCCCCTAGTCTGGCGGCTGTGGCTGCACCTATCCGACTTTACTGGACTTCCCTCTCGAGATCCTAACACCATAAAATCAGACAGGCACGTCACCACAGCATCACCTGACTCTGAAACATTCAATGAAAATATCAATAAATGGCGTGTCTCTATACAATATCCTTGACTGATTTGTTTCCTCTTAGTTGTACTGGTTGGTCATTAACAAAGTACTGGTTCTATTTTTTAATACACTTTACACTTCTAGACATAATTGCACCCTACACAAATAAACTGTTACATTTCCCAAACTTAGACTCAAAATCCATTATTAAACTCAGGTTAACATAAAACATTTCATCTCTGAGTTTAAAGAGAATCTACTAACATTACACAACTTTTAATTTCAATTCTCAATTTAAATCTACCATTGATTATTCAATTCAGTTACCATTTATTCAACAATTCAAATCTCAACCAAAAATTTTAATTCGTCATCCAAAATTCCACTTTTCTTTACACATTAATTTAATTCCATTTTTTTAACTAATAAATTAATTACCTCAAATTAATTTAATTACATAATTTACAACAATCTAAACTACTTCAATTGCATTACAAAATCGCAATAATGTCAATTATTACCTCAACATAAACTATGGTTGTTGTTATCAACTCACTCAAACTGTAAACATTGCTTATACCAACTGCCACACAACACTGTAACTACTTGGATTAGAATATCTTTACCATTCATTATACAATTCCGATCAAAATAAATTTCTCAAATTTATTACCCAAAGTGTCCATCTTTTAAATTAATTAACCCATCTCGAATTAATTTAATTCCATCATCTTTCAAAGCATTGTGAGTTACTTTAATTACACTATCACAACAATTTCAATTCATCGTAATAAAATCATTTAACATTTTTATAGCCTTCAAATCAAAAGCGTTCAAATTGACTACCAACATTTCTATCTTGTAAACATTTTACATTAATTTCAAACACCCCTGTAAATTGACTACACAAAATACAATGTCCACATAACAACATAACCTTACTGTATACTTACATCTAATACATATAAATCCCATACAAATTATATACTGGTAATTTTCTCCCCTATCATGACACTATTCCCCACCAAAACCACACATTGATTACATACAATACAAAGTAAATAATAACATCATTACTATAGAATACACGTTACATACACAGGAATACATTTTTTTTAAAATATTAATTCCCTCCAACCCCCTTTTTTCCCTTAACCCCTGATAACCTGTTACAAATGTGCAAATGACCTCACGGGTATACCGGTTCTTGCCCATTCACACGCACTGACATCACATCAATGCTCTGGCTTGTAACATGGCCAGCACCCTTCCACACACTCTATTGCCTCCTGCTGGACTGTGGCGCCCAGTTGCCTCCACAAGGACTGAGGCGGAAGGGGTGAACATTTTTTTCTTTTATTTCACCCTGTCCTTGCTTTGGCGTTACAATAAAATTCGGTATGACTTGTCTACTTAGTACCAGTAATCCTACTACAGTAATTATTCGTAAGCCCTTAAGCGGTCTATCACCTCTTTCGGTGCCTAGCCTTTGATACCAAATTTTAGTAGATTCCCCTAAACTACCCCCCAATTATGTTTCACAATACACTGGGTCGACAAAAGACAAACCATGATCCGGTTACAACAAATCTATTCATGGTTTACTATAGATTAACTACATCCACAGTCATGGTTCGGTGAGGCCGTGGCCGCATTTGAATGGGGAATCTACAATTAAACATATAATATAGATTTTTCCTTTTACATATTTACATCATCAGTTAAATAAACAGCTTGTTTCAAAAATACCTTATCTCAACATAAACATTACTATATGATATTAACACAAACATTTCACCTTTGAATTCAAATAAAATTCACAAACATGACAACTTTAATTTCAATTGCCAATTAAATAAGCATTTTCATTGTTTATCTTTCATTATCACTTCTACTTTGCTTTTCTATTTAACATTTTAATCATTTAATTTTAATCGCCTACAATTTTAATTTCACATTAACCATCTCTTTTAATTAGTTATTTTAATTGCATTAATTAAAACAATTTACCTTAATAAAATCTTCTCTCATAAATTTTAATTACATTATAATAAAAACACTGTTAATTTACTTCCATTATATTATTAAAAACAAGTTACCTCCATTTAATTACATCTTGCATTTATTTTATTTCATAATAAAATTCATTTATGGCGATTATTCATCAAAATAAAATATTATTGTTGTTCTCAACTCCATCATAACTGTAAACATTGATCATACAAAATACAATGTACCTGTCAACAACATATCAGGTGAAGCACTACCAGAATATCAACATAACCTTAACACAATACATTTAACACCAATACAAATTTATTTACAATTTTCGTCATATCCTGTTATTGTTTACAACAGATCATTGTTTATAAGTCAGCCAAGTAATTACCATTAACTCAAATAATTAAATGTTCATTAGTAATAAATGTCTAACCACCGTCATCGAAAATTAGTCTGATGCCCACATTACACATTTCATTTTTATTTACATACATTGTATGATTACCATTTATATAATAACCATTTAAATCTTTTTTTATCCATTTTACCATAATAATAATCCCCAGGGTTATCCCCATTATTATTTTATTATATGCCATGTCTACATTAGTATTTTTGGTCCAGTCTCGCTCAGTATTATCTGCCTCAGTTAAATAGTTTATACCTTCATCATCATAGCCATCAGCTGTTACTAGTACGCTGACTTTCGCAACAGGTAAGTGTTTATCATCATCAACATCAATATAGTCATCATTTACTACTGCACTGTTTACTTCATAAGGTAAGTATTTAATATTACTAATTCTTCCAATATTTATTTTCTCTATCAACTCTCCATAACATCTTTTTAACTTAAACATCTCTACCTCTTTCTCTCTCTCTCAAAATAATGACTTTCCCAATCCACACACACACACACACACACACACACACACACACACACACACACACACACACACACACACACACACACACACACACACACACACACACACACACACACACACACACACACACACACACACACACACACACACACACACACACACACACATTTCACATTCTCACTCCACACAGAGGGCAACACTCTAACATTAATACACCTTCTGGCCTTACCAGATACACTAAAATCCAAGGGACATTTTGAAGACCTTTTGTCTTCTACAAAAACTATTGAGGAACTCTCGTCCTCCAAAAACACTTGTGAAGTCTCTGCTTCACCAACATTACGGGAAAAATTTGCCCTCTGTTCCCACTTTACATTTAAACTCTCTTTCCATTCTTTTTCCAACTCATCAACACTCACTAACACTCCATGACTAACCTCAACTGATTTTACACTCTCATTCTCACTACCACTATTTACCGTATCATTCTTAGCTACCCCATTTTCAAATACTTTGTTAATATCATCATAATTAACACTCTTAACCTTATTATTCACCTTGTCTACTGTCGCCTGTTTTGCATTGAGACTAACACCATTATTATTCGTAATTCTCTCCCCATTAGAATCATCACTTATTTCAACCACATTACTCACCTTGTTCTCCATTACTTCATTATTTTCAATATTCCTCCCAAACTTATCTAACTGTTGTGTCAATTTAGTATTTAATTCATTTAATTTACTATCCACTTCTTTTGTGACTCAATATTCCTCCCAAACTTATCTAACTGTTGTGTCAATTTAGTACTTAATTCATTTAATTTACTATCGAAATTCTTTTGTGACTCAATCACTTTTTTGTTTAATTCATTAACATTAATATTTTGTTGTTTCATTTCCTCCTTTATTTCGTTAATAACGCCTTACGCCCTTACGCCCCTTCATTCATTATGTTGTTCTTTCATCTCATTAACATCACTAGACGTTTTACGGAAAAAATCGTCATTAGCATCAAATCTCTTATTTTGTTCATTTAATTTAATGTCATTAATATCAAAATGTTTATTTATATCACTACTTATTTCATTAAATGTAGTATCAAATCTTTCATCGCTATTGTCAAAACGATTATTTAATGCATCAAATTTCTTATTATTATCATTAGACATCTTCTTCTGTTGCTCTAAAAGCAACTGCATCATATTCATCATATCATTATTGTCAAATTGTTTATTTTTATTAATTGAGGTTGGGGTTAACTGAATACCAGAGTCATCTATAACAGCTGATTCGCTTAATTTACTGTCTTGAACTACGATTGGAGTCGAATGAACCTCCAGCCCGCTCATAACGGCTGACTCGTTCATTGACTGAATTTCTGACTCATTAACGCCAGTTACATTTATTTGATTCTCTATATTCCCCATTTTTTATATTATTATGGCAGGCCTACATATACAATTTTACACTTTAACTTTAATTTCTAGTTTTACTTTACCGCTTTCTAATCACAATCTATAATCATTTACCACAACGCCATCACTCCCAAATAATCTGTCTCTGCAACTAAAATTAGGTCTAGTTTATTTTTTATATAAACTGTCCCTAAGTTCGTGGCGCCATTTGTAACTCTACGATCTTTTATGAGTTAATAAATTTTTACACACATATACCAAAATTATGATTTTTCTTACCTTAAGGTTCACCTCCAGGGTTCTATAGACGAAACTGTTGCAGAGATGATTATGTAGGTTTGAGTAGCGAAATAATTATGCTAACACAGTTTTCTGATTTTAACAAATTACTTTTCTTTTATTAAGCGACATTACGTTATTTTCTCAACCTGTATAACGACTCCTCAAATTCTCATCATTCTTTGGAAACTACTACATCTATCTCTAACACAGAATTATAATTATAAAATGACAAATAAACAATTCTTATGAAGCTATCATTCTTACAAGACTACAACAGAGTAATTAATAACAGAGTAACAACCCAGTACTTTTCTTTTTTGTATCACTCTCTCTCTCTCCCTCATTCCTTTACATATTCAAATTTTCCCCCTTAAAATTGAGATCTCATTAATATGTTACTGATTTCAGTGAACGAATTTACATGCTGTTGTTGGCTTTAAATTAGAAAGTTGGTTATGTTTGTACTCAGCCTTAGTGTAGACTCGGTCCAGTTGTTGAGTCACCTTTTCTCCATACACTCCAAAAATAAATTGCAAATGTTCGAATATTTTTACTCTAATGTTAATTGTCCCCTTTGTTATATATATTATTACTGTTTTGTCACATTTGAACTATTAATTGTGTAGGCCGACGTAACTGCTCGTGAGCACTTGTTTTTTATGACCGCACGGTCTTAAGGATTTTAGTTGACTGGACCCCCAAAACTGGCGTTGGGGCGCGTACTTCTTTGCGGGTGGCCGGTTACGTGACCACAAATTCAAGCTCTGATTGGTTAGAATGTACAGATGCTCAGCCCGGGAATTCTTGTAGTTTTTTACCGCCTGGTGAAACGGGCATTTTCCGTGATTCACAGGAGGCACAAACTGTAGGTGGTTGTGTAACGCGTCTAGCCAGGCTGACGTCTCATAATAACATTGCAAGTACGTGGGTTACAAAGAGGTTCCTCTGAGGTTGACTACTGATTGAATTAAAACATTTCTTTCAATTATTATACATTTTTTACTTCTCTGCTCTGTCCTGTTACAGCGTTTCAAGTTAATCCAAAATATCTGACTCTATTGATATAATGGCAAGATTTGAAAGTCTGTCTTGTACTATTGTAGAGCGCAAGTAGTTTTTAATAATTTTAAGTTTAAAAAAGAATCATTCCGCAGGTGCTACAGATACAGATAATGACAAAAGAATCTGAAGAGCAACTGTAAACTTTGGATATACTGTAATTAAGTTGTTTGAATAAATATACTGAATTATCTGACGTAGGCCTACATCTTTTTAAGATTAGAAATAAATGGTTGACATTATACAATTTATTTGCATAAATCGTCTGCATCAATGTCTGAAAGGTTCTCACGTGTTAATTTTTGTTGTAATTTTTTTTTAAAATATTTTCTCCTTGTTGAAATTGTTGGTGCCTTCACTATCCTGGCGCCTGTGTGCACTGTACACTTAGCACGCTGTGTTGGTGTGCCACTGACTCTGTGTGAATTAATGGCTATCAAGAAAGTAAATTATTTTCACAGTAGTTGCTCTGTTCAGTTGAAACAGAACTGCTTTTCTTGCGAAGATGCTGCATGTTTCAGTCTTATGCAGTGAACATTTGGTTATTCAATGTCACTACTTCATTAAGCATTGATTTGTTATTGGCCTATTTGTTTTAGTCCTTTTCCAAATTCAAGTTACAAATAATTTAAAAACCATTATTGTTTCAATACTTTGCCTACTGTACCAAAATATCTTCTCACTTGAGCTGAGTAATCATAAAATCACTTGAGCTTATTCTAATCATAAAATGGCTCTCTAGTCACACAGTTAATGAATATTTTTTTATTACTACATCTGTATACAGAATTGCAAAATTAAAGGACCAGTATTGTGTCAGGTAGTTGTACTGCTGGCAAAACGTAAATGTTTTTAATGTACTAGCTTATTACTGGTCTTGTTATTGGATACAAATTGTCTTATTTGATGAGTCAATTGACTAAAATTGTTAAGAACTAGAGTTTCTCCAGTTTCAGCATTGTTTTAGTCTGTGTATAAATGACGACCTATACACAAATTTAAGCAAGGTTGAAACTTGCACTATTACACTGATATAGTCTTCCATTTGTACACTTTGCCTCCCCATCACTATTTTATGTGACTACGACTTGGAACACAAAACTTTTTATGGGTAAAAACATAAAAGCTTTACCTTACAACCTGAACTGGTTTTCACTTTTAAAAAGCTTCTTCAGAGGCTTCTACGTTTTATGTTTTTACCCATAAAAAGTTTTGTGTTCCGAGTCGTAGTGAAATAATTATATTTAGTTAAGAAACAGACACATCATGGACAACAAAATCCAAGAATTTTATGTGAAAAAAATTTGATATTTTTTTAGATAGGTCTCTTATAGTCGAGTATAAGCAAATTTATAGTTAGTACAACTGTGGTCATGTATGGTTATATACACCATACTCCTAAAACTATCTGGACATTATGAAAACTATTCTGATAATATGAATAGAGTTAACTACACATAATGTAATTTATAACACATAATGAAATGTTAGGTGGATTAGATGTTAAGTGATTTACAACTTTGCAGTTAATGTGACAATTTATAAAGCAAAAATATTTATCTTCACATAAAGTAATATGTTAAGGTTAAAATTTAATAAAAAATTAAAAAAATATTGAGTGTGTGTGTGTGGGAGAGAGAGAGAGAGAGAGAGAGAGAGAGAGAGAGAAACAATTGGTTAAGAGCTTACCTCAAGGGTCTCATTAGGAGCAAATTCCATCATATATGTCACTACATCATGGAAAACTAGAAAATCTTCAAGAGATACAGGGTTCCTGTAATCTGGTAAATCAAAATATTTTAAAACTTCAAAAGGATCAATTTTGTTTGGTCTTGGCGTGATATATTCTATTTCCAGTTCTGAGACAAAAGAAAATGAATTGTCTAAAATGACTTCCTTTGCTAAACAGCTTATTAAAAGAAATAAAATGCAATAGCTGTATTTGAAATAAGACATTCCTCTACTTTGTCAAAGTACATCAAGTTGGCAATGCTTAAAAAAGAATTCATTTAACTTTTGAAGTAAAATTGACAATACAGAAGTACTGAAGGCTACAAATCTGTGACCTTCACACATAGCCAAATTCGTTTGTCCTTATGATCTCTCCAAGATTCACTTCATTGAATCAGTGCAACTTAACTAAAGAAAACAGTATGTTAACATATTTTAAGTGAATTTTTATTTTAGCATTAAAAGTAAGTATGTATATTGTTAAATAATTAAGATAACTTAATTCTTTCTAATCACAAATGTGAAAACACACTCTTTGTGTGTGCTTGTGCATTACCATGTATCTAGTGTGGCTATTTCATTCAATGTATTTGTTTAATTAATTCAGATCAGTGGTCTACAAAAATGTAAAATCAAGTTATGTAATGTAATTGCAGAACTTGTTTTATAAATGTAACTTATTTATTTTGATTATGATTGAATTAAAAGTTGTGCCAGTAAAGTTATCACTTAATGTAAATTTAAGTGGGTGGATTTTTAAAATTCTTAACAAAAATGAACATGTTATGCTATTTGGTTTGATGAACTTTTGAGACTGCTACATTTGACATACAGAATAGTTTTGTAGCAAACTACCACTTTAGCTTTTAATCAGAATTGGAGTTTAAACAATGTACATATTGTAAATAATTTATTGTATTCATTATACTGTATTGTATTTATTTGTAAAGCAAACACACACACACACACACACACACACACACACACACACACACACACACACACACACACACACCACATCAACATATATTCTCAAACACTTTTTGCTACAGTCTATTTCTTGATGCATATAATATATTTAATATTTGTAATAACTTTACCTCAAGATGTTTTTTCCTTATTTAGAAATTTAGAACACGTTTTGGGATATATATATATATATATATTGTAAGGGTACATATCTTCAACATACATTTATGAAGCAACATGATAAGAATAAAATATTAAATGATTAACACTATAAATTAAAAGGGATGAATCAGAGATAAAGGAATGGGTAGTTAACATAATTATGCGATCAAACAAATAAAGGTAATAATAAAAGTAACCTGTGATAAGGGAAATGTAGCAAGCAACGAAACAAAACTTGAAAAAAAAAAACTATAGTACAATGCGATTTAATCAAAATAACCCAATAGATATGGTAAGTGAGTAGGTAGAACAAGCACCAACACCAGTGATAGGACATATAAAGACGAATAAAATAATCAAAAGTAGACAGACAATACCAGAACACAAATAATACAGCAAAAAATAGTAACAAGTATTATATAGAGTATGTAAACAAAAAGTACACTACCAATAGTAATTAAGAGAAAACATTTGTTAATAGAATGTATGTATTTTTAATAACCCTATAGTGAAAGAAAAAAGTAGAACATAAAATATAGAAAAATGACTAAAACTGTGTTTTAAAACCTGATCCAAGAGTGAGAGATAGGTAGGAAGTGGTAACAAGAAACAGTGAAGTGATGGTAATAATTAAAACAAACAACTTATAATTTTAAGACAATAAGTGAATTGTGTTAAACTGTAAGAAACAGAATATGTGTGATGGTAAGAAGTATAAAAACATTTTCTATTACCAATAGAAAGTTTATCTATATAGAATATAGAGTATCAATACAATACTCACAAAATTGTTATGTTATTAAGTAAATAAAAAGTAATTTGTTTGTTTGATGTTTAAGGGAGTGTAAACCCAGAAGGCAGAAGTTTACAATAATATGTTTGTATTTATATATAAGTAAGGAAGGTATAAGGAGATGAAAGGTATGAACATTTTAGTTAATGATATACAAGATAATAATTGTATTTTTTTAATAAAAAGAAGTTAGTTCTATGTCATAAAAAGTATGATCATTTTAGGTAATGACATACCATATAATAATTGTGTTTAAAAAAGAAGAAGTTAGTTCTAGGAGATGAATAGTATGAACATTTTAGTTAATGACATACAAGATAATAATTGTGTTTAAATAAGAAGGAGTTATTTTTATGTTATGAAGAGTATGAACATTTTGAGTAATGACATGCAATATAATAATTATGTTTAATGATAAGAAACATGGCTGAACCATATACAGACCATCAAGTTATTTATATGTTATGTTTTGTTAATAGATTTAAGTTAAATAGATAGGTGAGAAATGGGAGTAGGAGTAAAACTAATAATGACATAAAAAATAAACAACAAATTAATAAATATAATATAAATAGAAAGTAAAGTATCAGATAGGAAATAATTTGGTAAAAGAATAATAACATGAATAAATTGTAAAAACAGTTCAGTGTATTTCAAAAACCAATAAGAACGAATGCAAACAAGCAAACCATATGTGCTTAGTAAATAATGTTTAAATAGAGCAAATTAAGAAATTCTAAGATGTTACAGTTTAGGCCTATCAATGACATAGCTGTATAAGTTCAGAAAACCAATAATAAACAATTGAATACTATAATTGGATGATATGACCAAATAAATTATGTAATTACAATTAAATAACCAGAATAACATATAAGAATGGTGATAAATAATATAAATAAGTGAAATATGTATTAAAATAGAATTATCAGTTTTGTACAAAAACATTAGTACAGGGCCTAGATCAGCCTTAAATCATGTTGATGAGTTTTCAAAACAAAATTTACATAATTCTTACATGTTCAAAATTGCGTTGAGCCCAAACGGCGGTTTAAAGCTTTGCGTTGAGCCCACCGCGAGTTATTATTAGTAACCTAATAATAACTGCATGTGCGGACTAAAGCATGTGCGGTGAGCCGGCTACCCAAAATCACTCTCAGCGGTGGACACTGTAGGAAACTGATGAGCCGGCCACCCACGAGTCCGAAATGTAATGCTTTGCGTTGTAGGCAATTGAATTACATTAAGGCAAAAAGTAGTGGTGATCCCACTAACTACTCAGTTAATATGGCGCTCATTCACCTTTGCATGCATTCTTATGGGAGTAATTTTTTTTTTCTCCGTAAATAGGTTTGACTGCCGTTTAAAATTATTTTTCGCGTGTTTATATAACATAGAAGAATAGAAAAAAAAAAATGTCACTACAATACCAGCGCGGCCCAGAAAGTCGATAATTACCAAATATTTATTCATTTTGAACAAAAAAACCAGGATTTATAACAATAGTTTCAAATGTACTTAACCAATCAGAGCCAAGCCGGTTACCATAGAAACAGAACGTTATTATAATTTTGACCGTTAGGTAACGAGTTTCCATTACTAACAATTAAGGGGTATAGACACTTTACTGACGCGGACCTTTTAAAAAAGCAAATAAGTAAGAATATCAAAAAGGAATGAAACCAAAGTGAATACCCGAAGTAAACAAGAGTTCCAGCTACACCAGGAGGAAGAAAAAATGAAGTTACAAAATTAAGAAGTAACTAAAAAATTGTAATAAAAGAAACAGACGCCAACGAAGACAACAACCCTATCTTTGAGATTAGATGCATGCATTAACAACAGCGAAGAAACCATTGATGATCGATAACACTAACACCGTGATTGTGTTAAGTATAAATTAAATTATAATTAATTAAAAAACTAAAACTGATCCACTTTTCTCACAATAGAAAACTCTCACTATCAACTTGGAACTCCTATTTCTTTCAAAGATTAATAAAAAATATTTATGAACACATGAAGTAACTAGAAGATAACCTATGTATTAAACGATAACACTGACACGCACGTTTAACACCACAGAGTTGAATTTAATGTAAACCTCTTTCATATTTAATTACCACAATTGTAAGGTGGCGTACTTTATTTAAATATCGTGTTCTAAACTTTTTTTCGTACTCAAAAGATTTCATTGGCAATTTAATTTGTATAAATAAGAATACACGGCGACCATCATGTCGTCAAACTAACTTGTGCTGCCACCCTGCTCTCTGCTGAGTAAACAATTAATTTATTGCCGAGGCTAAAAGTTATTATAATAATTCCATTTGTACTATAATTATTGAAAATTAATGAGCTATCAAATTAAATAAATAAGTATGAATCGTTACTAGCTGTCCTGTGATTATTTCAAAGGTATTATGTATGTTGTGTTCTATATCAGTGAATAGAATTATCTGACCAAATTTTATGTTGGCAACACGTCTCCCCAGACAAGCGAAATTCGAGTTCCCGCCAGTCTGCGAGTAATTCGAATCATTCATCACAGTATCGTAAACAAATAAACTGATACAGAATCTTTTAATTGTTTTAAGGGAAAACAATTTGGCGCCTATCGGGAAGAAAAAACCAGTGAGTAAGGACAGGTAAGGATTAACAGACAACAACAAGATTCGGGACGGCTTATTAGCGCGATCGCGATCATCATAATCAGCGACAGTTAAACCATACTACACCAAGCGTTTATAACAAAGTAACGCATCTAACGTGCGACTTAATAAACGCACACATTCCAGAGAGAGATATATACAATATATGTATATATATATATATATATATATTGTTATAAAACAAATAAATAGAGAAATAAATTGATGTTGATAATAAAAAAAAATTTTGTTAGTTATAGATTTTATTAAAAAAAATTTAGTTTAGTTTTGTTTAATTAATTAATTGAATAACTAATTAATGGTAAAAATTTTTAATTACTTTTAATTAAATAAATGAGATATTGTGTTTTTGAAAATATTTGTTTTCTGTAGATAATCTATTTATGTAGTTGGATCTAGTATTCTCTCTTCTAACTTCGCTCCCCTTCTTCTTCTTTTTGGTATATTTCTCTAATAACTCTAAATTATTTTTAGAAGAAAGAAGAAACTAGTATTTACTGTACAAATAATTATAAACACATGTAATTGAGTAGAGTAATTGTGATGTTTATTTCTTCACATTTGAAATTGTGCGCCACTCTTATGCGCGTGGACCAGGCATTGATTGAGATTCGCTCAGGTCGATTGTGAACAAAAATGACAAAATATAATGTTTACAAAATTAATTATTTCGGATTCTTTTAACTGTCAAAATGGTCAGAGAGGGCAAGGAACAAGATACAATACTTACAACTATCTTAAAATAAATTATTATTTGCTGAAAAAATAACAGGATTATGAAAATTGTCAATTATTAAATAAAAATCGAACCATTCGTAGAATGACGTCACCGACTTGTAGAGGCAGTGCTCTGTGCTGATGGCTAGTAAAATGCAAATGGCCGTCGCTCACTTCATTGACTTTCTGCTATACAACGCTGACGCTATTCTTCTCCCTCAGAAATAAATGAGAATTCCTTTCTCTGCGAGGTTGTAGTATCCCTGGAAAATTGTGTGAAGTGTTCTTCCCTCTTCGGCAATGTCGTTCTGTGATAATTTATTGGTGCAGTGTTCTGTGTTCAAATATGTTGAGTTCGTGTCCAGATAATGTGGGTTGAATCTTGCTCAAAATGGCGGTTGATTTCTCGTTCCAGTGATCGATATTACTATTGTAGTTGTTCTGGTTCAGTTTGGTGTTAGTTATAAAATATTGGTGTTGTTTTCCATTTGGTAACCTCAATAACACTTTTTGAGGTTGTTCGTCATTGTTTTACACTATTTCTAGTTTTTAAATCTTCCGTCAGTAAATTCTGATATGTTCACATTCACGATTAACAATAGACTGATGACTTAAAGTCGTCGTTTTGTGGTAATTTATAAAATGTCTTTTCCTCTTCCCATTGTTTTTTTACAAATTTACATGTCTTGGATTTGATTTCAACTCATAAACATACATAACAAGTTTTCCTATTTATTGGTGTAACTTAATTATTTATTAATTTTACGAAAATCTAACTATTCAGCAATATTCTTCAGCTAATTTTACATAATTTGATATATAATTGGGTCTGTTTTAAGTTCAGATAAGCCAAAAAATTTGCAATTTTTGCTATTTATTGTAGGCCTTGTATTTTTTACAAATTTAGTATTTAAATGGTTTTCAAGTGATTTTATGTTAATATTTCCATTAAATATTATTACTCACTCCATGATTATTGCTTGTTGTTAATAATTTGTTGTTATAATACTCCAATATTGATTAATTTACTTTTTATCTGAGTTGAGTACCCTTTAGGCCTAGTATTACTTATTTTCAAATAAAGTTAATTTTCTTCTTTTGTCATTACATTTGTTATTATTTGTATTTGTACTGATTATATTTTCATATCTTTGTGTTGTATGGACTAGTTTCTATTCATTATATGCAGTTTTATTGAATTTATTTATTTGAGTTTAATTCTATGATAGGTGATTTTGGTTTACAATGCTGGTTTGTTTTTCTATTGTGGTGTGTTTGTTAATTTACCTTATACTTTTTATATGGTTTACAGTTTAATAAAAAAAAAATACAATATTCCTATTACCTACTTGCCTTCTCTGCCTTAACAAAATTGGAATTATTGAACATTATTTCAAATACAATAGAACATCTTATATCTACTAATTTTTATATTACCTAAACATAACAAAAATATCTTAAGCTTATTATTTTTTATTTATATCATTTAACTATAATTATTCTAAAACATCCTATTACTAATAACGCTGTCAGTTATTTAACTGTCTTCTTTGCATTTATTATATATAAATTGATTGAACTAAAAACATTTTATTTGTAATAACACTTTTCAGTTATTACACTGTCTTTGGTGTTCACTATATCTAATTTGATTAAACTATAAACATCTTATCATTAATAATACTTTCAGTTATTACACTGTCTGTTGTATTTAGGTTGCTTTTTTGTAACACTCAACTATAATAGAACATCTTATATCTATGATTTCTTCATTTGTATCTAATCTTTAAAACATTCTTATCACTAATAGTATTCTCAGTTAGTAAACTGTCTTTTGTTCTTATGCTAATTTTATCTGGTATCTCTCTACACTAATGGTAGTCTCTTTTAAATAATTTTATTTTGTTTCACTGTTTATTTCTTATAGTACGTCACTTGTTATTCTTAAACTAGGCTTACAAATTAGTTTACAGTTTTATTTTTCACTGTATTGTATCCTGTAACTTGTTATTTGGTCTGACATTTATCATTGGTTTTAAATGTATAAGAATTGGGTACATTCCTTCCTCATAAGGTTTTAGTGGATATCTCTTCTTGTTGCTATATTCTTTTTATGAACCTTGATATATTTGTCTCTTCCTTCTCATTATATTAGTATTTCCTTGTCTTGTGGTTTCATGTCCTTTTCTCATTTACAGCTCCTTATTAATTTGTTATTGGTTTTGTGTCTTGGGGTTTCTCTGCTTGTTTATTTAATAAATTTCCCCTTATTAATATTTTGTTTACCCTTTTACCTTTTGTCTTTTCTTTTTACTGCTCCCCAACCTACTGGGTATACTGCTGTTGTATTGGGGTTCTATATAGTTGGTTATTTGTATGTGGACCAAGAGTTTTCTTTGTTATTCAGTTTAATTTTATTAACATTTTATCGACTTAATGAACAGTTTCTTTAGTTTATTTTTTAACCATTTATTATTCTCACTCACTATTGACATTTTCTTCTTTATTCATGTTGTATTAAGTTAAATTTTTAGGTGATAATTCTGTTATGCTACATATGCTCTCCTGTAAAAGTGATTAGTTCAGATCATACTCTTAGTATGGATGAAATAATTACTACTAATTCATTTTATTTACCATATTTTATTCGTGATTTCACTTTATATACCTTATTTTTCCACCGTTGCTTTCTCTCAGATGATATGTATCTCCTTCATTAGCTTCTTTTTTCATTAATAAGTAATCATCAATCTTGTGTATAACATTATCATTTTATATCTTTTCTTATTTGGTGCTTCCTCACCTGTATGTTTACTCCCTAACATTCCCTAACCTGTGAGTTGGAACATTTCAGAGTGGCACATTTGGCTTCAATCCCTGCTGTCCAATACTTCACTTAACTGAGCCCAGAGGAATTATCATCTCTGCTCAAAATATAAGACTGATGGAATTTTTCTACATCCAGTCATAAAAATAAATAATCGGTAAAAGTAGTCTCTTTTGACTAATAATAAACATCCTTGGATTCTTCACTTCATAATATTTTATATCAATTAATACTTTTATACACTTGACTCTTCTTCTCTATCAAAGCTCATTCCATATTATGTGGTTTAGGTATGTGGTATTATATACATTTCATCTTTTTATCTTGTTTACATAGTAATTAGCATTTATATAGATTTTTTTTTCATTTGGTATCCAATGAGTTATTTTATTGCTCATGGCATAACATTAATTCCTTCTTTATCAATTATCACTATAATAGTGGTTATTACAACAATATTATCATCATGGTACCAGGGTTTTTGGTTTCTGGTCTTAATATTTGGTTTTTACTTAGTTGGTCCTTCTTCATTGTTTCATCTTTATCAAGTTATTTTCTTTGTGAGTTTGGTTAAGTTATTTCGATTAACTCATATAACATTCTGGTTTCTTCTTTCTTTTCCATTTGAACTTCTGTATCATTTTTGTTTTAAATTGTCTCATTTACATTGTTGATAATAGTGATTACAGTTAGCATAGTCACTATTACAATACAAACTATAGTATAGTTTTTATAGCTGTGATAGTTTAGAGTTTTTTTTTATTTATTAACACTGGTTTTTTGCAAAGGTCTGCTATGTTCCTTCTTCTGACACTTTTAATATTTATTAATATATTGTTCTGGTAACATCAAATTATTCAATTGTTTAATATTGGTTGTTCTCTTTATTTACTGGAACATGTTCTTTTGGCTTTGTCTCTGGAGAGTTTGAGAGAGTTTACACATTTGTACTCCATTTACTCTCAAATTCTTTTATGTAAGAGTTCACTCAAATTATGAGTGTGATTTGTTACTCTTTTGGAATTTTGTATCTCTTTCTTACAAAATTTCTTTTTATATTTAATAGTTATATCTCATCATTCGTATGAGTTGTACTTACTATTTTTTAACTTTAGATATTTTCTCCAAAATTCTTTTTATATATAAGTTTTTAATAGTTCTCTAAAACAGTTCAAGTAAGTAGGTCTCACAACTTTTTGAAGTTTTTGTTATTTTAATAGTTTCTTCCAAATAATTCTTGTAAGTTGGTCTTACAAATTTTGAAATTAGATATTTTCTTCATCTAAATTCTTTTTTATTCATAATGGTTTTTTCACATGATTGGTGTAAGTTGTCCTTACGAATTTTTGAATTTTGGTATTTTTCATTCACCAAAATTCTTTTTTATTCATAATAGTTTTTCAAATATTTGTGTAAGTTGTCCTTACAAACTTTTTGAATTTAGTTATTTTTATTCATCTAAATTCTTTCTTATATACATATTGGTTTTTTCAAATAATTGGTGTAAGTTGTCCTTACAATTTTTTTGAATTTTGACATTTTTATTCACCAAAATTATTTTTTATTCATGATAGTTTTTCAAATATTTGGTGTAAGTTGTCCTTACAAACTTTTTGAATTTTGACATTTTATTCCATCAAAATTCTTTTTTATTCATGATAGTTTTTCAAATGACTGGTGTAAGTTGTCCTTACAATTTTTTGAATTTAGTTATTTTTAATCTTTCCTCTATATATTTTTTGATTGATAGTTGATTATAAGTTCCTTTTACTTTATTTGAATTGATATCTTTTAATACATAAGTATTGTTGTTATTATTTTTAATAATCAGGTATGGGCCGGTATACAGCAGTAACAACTTTTTGGTAATGCCTTCCAAAGTACTGGGTAGTTCCCTGTTTTTCAATAATCCCTTTTCTCCGACTTCATAGTTTATTACCTTTTTAATCACCTTTTGATACTTGTTCTTGCGCCTTTCCTGGTCTTCTGCCAATTTATTGTAGAACCTTATTCGATTAAACTTGTATTCTTGACTCATGGGGAATTCTATTATGTCTTGTATTTCTCTTGGAGGCGGTTTTTCATACATTGCCGTATATGGCGTGGTACCTATAGTGGGGTGATATGCCAAATTAAGGAATTCTTCGGTAGCTGATAAATATTCTTGCCACTTCCTTTGTTGATTATGGCAATAAGTCCGTAATATTCTTCCGACTTCTCGTAGCACCCTCTCCACTGGATTACTGCTGGGGTGGTAGACAGATGTCTTGTACGTCTTAATGCCCAATGTATTTAGAGTGTTTTTCCACCTCCTCCCCTTAAATTGCGTTCCATGGTCTGTGATTATGGATGCTGGGCTCCCTATCTCTGGAATGTAATGGTTTGTTATCACTCCTAAAGTCTTCAAAGTGGTGGCTCTGTTCACCGGGTACAGTTTTATAAATTTTGTGAAGTGATCCATCATTATAATAATGTATTTGTAACGATGGCGTCCGCCACTGCGGGGAAATGGACCACAGATGTCCAGAAAGACCTTTTCCAGTTTTGCTTGTGATGTAATTGGTATCATCATACCCTCTTTTCTCTCATTGTTGGTTTTCACCAATTGACATATAAGACAGGTTTTGAGGTAGTTTCTCATCTTTCGATTTATATTTTTTGTGTGGCAATTCTCTTCTATCGCCTTGATCACCTTCATGGCTCCCATGTGACCGTATCGGAGATGATAATCAAGGATGATATCCTTCTCGACTGTAGTATGGATTACGATCTTCCATATCTCTTCATCAAGGGATGTTTTGATGAAAAATATGTTATTATGAGTGCAATAAAACTTGGTTATTGTGTCATCTTGGTTGGAGAGACGAAGTTTAATATGGTTTAGCTTCGGGTCGGACTGCTGGTGTTTGCTGATGTCCTGCACTATTTTTTCTAAATCTGATCTGTTCTTAATAATATTATAGATCTTCAGGATGCTCTCCTTTTCGCCTTAGAACGTCTGTTCTTCCAAATTTACTCTCGACAATATGTCGGCTACTATATTTTTACTCCCAGGAACATACTCCCACTGTATATTGTATTCCTGCAGGGCAAGTACCCATCTGGTCAACCTACCGTGGTTTAACTTGCATCTTCTAAGGAATGATATTGATTTGTGATCTGTGCGAACGGTCACTGGATATCCTAGAATATACGTTCGAAACTTCCCACAGGCAAAGACTACACTTAGCAGTTCCTTTTCCGTCACGTTGTAATTCTTTTCACACTGGTTAAGGGTTCTGCTAGCAAAGCTCACTACTAGATGGTTTCCACTTTCGTCTTCTTGGTACAACGTTGATCCCAAGCTAATATTACTAGCGTCACTGTTTAGGAAGAAGGGTCGGTTAAAATCTGGATGGTTAAGCATTATTGCTTCTAAGAACTTCTCCTTAATCGATTTGAAAGTTTCGTCTTGTTCTTGACAAAGCACAGACAATCAATATTTGTCTGTATTTCTACTTACACATATATAATATACTAAAGAAATTAATTCAAAAATAAAGCATTAGCCAAGAAAGGAGAATCTTAAAATCTAAAAAATACATGTCAAAAGGCATTAAATCTTACTGAGTTAATTATTAAGGTGTCAAAAATTGTACAATGTTAACGGTCAAATGTTATTACAACAAGAAAAAATTTCAAGCAATCTTAAAATGTCAATCTATCAGTAACACAAATCAATATGCTTGAATACTTTCTAGCTAACAAAATACTATACACTATCCCTATTTATATAAGTATATGTATATATATTGCACCAGATCAAATTTTATTATACTAATAAGGATATAGTGAGTTTGTAAAAATCACATACAAGTCTATTATGGAGGAGATGAAAAATTATTTATTATACACAAATATTGTTTTTAAAGATGTATATTATATTATAAATTGTCATGTATTGATAATAGAAATAATTGTTTGTATTGTTCGATAATATAACTCGATTTTACTTGGTTTCTGCAACGTTCTCCTCTTCTTTCGTCGCTCCCGTCCTGGCGTCCCCTTCTTTAGCGTCATTCCTTCCTGGTGTCCTCTTCGTCCTGGCGTCCTCTTCGTCTCGTCATCCTCTTCTACAGCAGGCGGCTCCAGCGGCAATATTTCAATGAGTCTCGTTGTTATGTTTGACTGCTAACATTTATTAGTTTCTTCATAAATTGTTTACTCACAATGATTATAAATTTCACTCATACAGTTTATTATTAATTTATATCTTATATTTTCTTAATCTCGGGATTAATCTGGGCATTACTTAATGCGGTGCGTTTAATGTACACCTTCCATGATATCTTGAAATGTCTTTAAATTCCCTAAGCGGATATCTTAACTTACACGAAACAGCACTATATTATAATTTAAATTTTATCTAAATATTTTACCCTTTAATGGGTAAATGCCCAGCCCGTAGATTTGCTTTTACCTGAAGATGGGGATATAAGCCCTGAAACATGTAGTAATTAAAAAGAAAAAGAAGGTCACTTAGTGGATAAAATAAGGTAATTATTTATTTAATAAAGAAATCATGAATGCCAGAGATTATAGGAGGGGATTAAAAGCAATTTCAATAATGACTTACCTTAAAACTATAGTTTACAACTTAGAGAAAACCAGAGATAAATGGGGAATACCAGAGATAGAAACACGTGGGAAAATATCAATGATATCATTAGTCATTGATGGACCAGTGACATATTGGTGTAAGAAACAATATGATAGGGTGAGTCGAAGAAGCTTTCCAGCAAATGAAAGAATAACAGCGGGAAAAATGAAGTACAAGGTGGAAGCAAGAGATGTCACAAGTACCGGAATAATTATAAAGACAATGGTAGTACGGACAATAAGGTCAACTGAGATTATGGACCCGGGATAAATTATATACCACACACCATCAAGAAAAGGGACGGATGTTATGCTAACCGACTACGGCCAAAAACCATTTCTAGGAGATGAGAAATAAGTTTAATTGAGGAACAATAATAATAATAAGGTACAAAGAAACAACACTGAGATTTAAGAAAGAAGATTATCTAAGAAACTGAACGTTACCAATGAAGATATGAGCAACTGAGTGACATAATGAAAATTACCAAACGATCATCAATACTGGGTATAGTAGAAGAACATATGACAATAAGGGCTATAATAAGAAGTGTAGAATTTGTGATAATACCACAAAATTCAAAAATTTAGTAAGATCATCTTACCGACTCTACCAATCCAGAATATAATTTTAATTAGAGCCACCTACTATTTTTAATGGAGCCATATACTATTTTATTAAAATAAACAAATTTGGTGGCAGGGTAGTATGTAACATTACATTTGGCATAGCTTGATATTGTACCAGATTTAATGAAGACCATGGATAAGAAACTAAACAAGAAGAAAAATATCTTTCAAAAATGATAGTGAAGATGAACAAATAACTACTTTAGACTGACTTGTACTACAACTGACCATACCCAAATTAATGTTTAGGCAAAGTGATGCAAAATACCCCGATGATGACATGAATTTCAAATAATGACAAGAATACTGTAATACTTATAAAGACAGACAGCATTATGTACCAATACTATAAATAAACAAATGGTTTTATTAAATGTATCAAAATATAAAAATAATCAAAATACAAATTGAGGGATAATTGGCCCAAACATACAATACAATGTAAAATAATATATTAGTAAATTGTTAATTAAATGATATAATGAAATAATACAACAAAACAATTATTATAGATACATGGAAACATGCAACTAACTGTAAATAATAGTGGACATAATGTTGTCAAGAAAATAATGTATAATCACATAATAATTGTCAAATGTATAAAAAGAAACAGAAAAGGTACCTAGTAGGCTACAGCAATGGCTGAACTACCTAGGAAAAATGGAAAAAATAGAAAATCATTATTAAATGATTACTTTCCTTGTTATGTTCTTAAAACACGTTTAAAGTTGTGTTGATGTTAGTTATAGTTTTATTAAATAATATATATATATATATATATATATATATCTATGATATGCCTTATGCAGGATGTATGCAACCAGGCATATACAAATTGTTTAATCACTACATGTGAATTATGTTTTTTTATGTTCTTACTGTAATAATTATTGTTATATTTTTAAATGATAATACTAATAAAGTTATAGGGAGTAGTTTTGATGGTATTTGCATTGTTAATAGGTGTTACAATAGCAGAAAATAGAAATTTAACATGTCAAGACATAGGCCTATAAAAACTTTGGAATTTTGTAAATTTTAGGAAATACTGTTAGAATTTTATAAAACAAATGTTGTAATATGGATAGATTTATAGTTAATGGTATACACAACAAATATGGAATCGAAGTAATCAGTTTTAAGTTATTTAAGAAAAATTCAAATAGCAAAAATGTAACATCAGTATTTCTTAAGCAAAAATAGGCATGTTTGGTGTCTATATGTCACAAATGTTAAGTCCAAAATAATGATGCTAGTAGTTTTAAATTCCCAATCAGTACAGAAAAATTATACTAAATTAAAAGTTTTGACCAAATTCAGACATTGAAATAATGAATTTGTATGACAATGTATATCTGAATCAACCAACCAGATTTCAAGTTTTACCTTAGCAACCAAACATTTCAGATAAATAAAATAGGACTTCTTTAACAACGGTCATTGAAGACAGACGCGTTAATAAAACGTCTCATATAATTATATTTTAAACAGTGAAAACACAAACCAGGCTTTGTAAAACGAGCTGATATACTCAATACAAAATATTATAATAAAGAAAAGAACATCCAGAATTTAATACAGAAGAATTGAGATCCGGGGAGAAGAAGCAAAGAAGACTTGGACCCTATCTTCGTCCTGGAAGAATAAAGAAGAGGATCTGGTGAATTTGAACAATTTATTATCTTATGTGTCAAACCCAACATTAGTGTACACGACTATCTAGGAATTAAACAAAATAAAACTACAGACACTATACTACACCAACACCAAAGAACACTCGAAAATAACACCAATTGAGTTTTACACCTTTTTTGAACACCATAAAAATTTTAACGATAACTAATAAGCATCTAAACTGGTCATAACCTATAAATGTAAGTAACCAATACACGACTGCCAGTTTGCACTTTACACACCAAAACCTTGTAATATCCTTATATTGTGAAATTTGTATTTTGATTTTAAGAATTGTATTATTTGTTTAACCGTAATCCCCGAACCAGATACGCCCTGAGATATTTTATTTTAATAGAAATAATAACAAACTGCATCATTCTTTTGCTTGTCGAAATCCAGCATAGAGCACATTATTTTTAGCTACTACCAACTGATAAAAGAAGACGCATAATTTTGTCATAATTGTAATTACAGTAAAGAAAAAAAGAAGTAATTAATCAATGCTTCATTTGAATAAAGATCGTTAAAAGGAAGATATCTGTTTGGTGTTATATTTGCGTTATTATTACTGTTTCATTTAAGAATTACGTTAATATAGCACAGCGGACGGAGCAACTGTTGGCAACTCCGAGTGACGTCATTGGAACTGCACGCATAGTGGGAGCGAGCGGCAGAATACAAAATAATTTACCGTGCAACATACATATTAAATTTGTTTCGAATTGACGAACCAAACAGTGGGGTTTAATATAATATACGTAACATATTTTATTTGTTACAAATTGATGCACACAACGTGGAGCATAAGAACTCGTCTCTCAACATAAATTGTTACATTGTTTACTCGCGAGACCTCTCACATATTTATTATTATTGTTACAAATTGATGAATCCAACGTGCTGCGAATTAAGTCGTCTCGTATAAATTGTTTCAAATTGGCGAACCAACGTGTGAGGCGATAAATTAAGATATAATTTATAATCGAACAGCATAAAATAAAACGAAAATGAGGAAGCGAGAAACATCGCGCAAACGAGCGGCTGAAACCGAAAAAGTAAGCGAATTAACCATGGAAGACAAGGAAGCAACACCGGTTGAGGAAGTAGAAACCATAATAAGGAAGGTTCAAGAGAAACAACCAGAAGAACCCACACAAACAGAAGGCGAGAAGAAGCAAGAAATGATTAAACTATGATGGAATTAATGCAGGAAAATGCTAAGAAAACGATGGAATTAATGGAGGAATTAAAAAAGGACAATAAACAGTCTATGGAGGAGAGTAATAAGAAACTAATGGACGAAATAAGAAAAGAAATGAAGGAAATGACCAGAGAAATAATAAATGATAATTAAGTGTTTAGGGAAGAATTAAGAAATAATAGGGCCAAAGAAATAAAAAATGATAGCAAACCGGAAACAGAAGAAATACCAAACGATAAAACTAGGGAACAAGTAGCATTATTATCTGAAATTAAACATAACATAAACAAAGGAAATATTAAACACATGGAAATGAAATCAAAGAAAATGAAAAGAATGCATTCAAGGAATTTAATAAAAACACCGGAAGAATTGGAGATGATGAACAATGGATTAATTAATGTACTGAATATCCCAATTACCAACAATAAAGAAATCATGAATGCCAGAGATTATAGGAGGGGATTAAAAGCAATTTCAATAATGACTTACCATAAAACTATAGTTTACAACTTAGAGAAAACCAGAGATAAATGGGGAATACCAGAGATAGAAACACGTGGGAAAATATCAATGATATCATTAGTCATTGATGGACCAGTGACATATTGGTGTAAGAAACAATATGATAGGGTTAGTCGAAGAAGCTTTCCAGCAAATGAAAGAATAACAGCGGGAAAAATGAAGTACAAGGTGGAAGCAAGAGATGTCACAAGTACCGGAATAATTATAAAGACAATGGTAGTACGGACAATAAGGTCAACTGAGATTATGGACACGGGATAAATTATATACCACACACCATCAAGAAAAGGGACGGATGTTATGCTAACCGACTATGGCCAAAAACCATTTCTAGGAGACGAGAAATAAGTTTAATTGAGGAACAATAATAATAATAAGGTACAAAGAAACAACACTGAGATTTAAGAAAGAAGATTATCTAAGAAACTGAACGTTACCAATGAAGATATGAGCAACTGGGTGACATAATGAAAATTACCAAACGATCATCAATACTGGGTATAGTAGAAGAACATATGACAATAAGGGCTATAATAAGAAGTGTAGAATTTGTGATAATACCACAAAATTCAAAAATTTAGTAAGATCATCTTACCGACTCTACCAATCCAGAATATAATTTTAATTGGAGCCACCGGAACGAAGAAGATTAAGGGAATATACAACCAAGTCTCCTTAAAAATGTATTATGAAGCCAATATAAACGAATTTGAATAAATCTCAAAATTCAAATAAATAGTAAGGACAACTTACAGTACATTTTGATAATGTTATTTTGAACCAAGTGAATAAACAAATTTGAATAAATTTCAAAATTCTAAACAAAATAAGCACCCCTTATTAAATATAATTATGAACTTATTATTGGAATATAAAAGAAAGATGCAACATCCGTGAATCAGAAGAAACCATAGTGCTATAAAATGAATAAGAAAAGACAAATGTAGACAATCGACGATGAAAATAAGACAAACCTAGAAACGAATTTACTACAAATAACCTATCATGATTGTGAGAGAATCAACAACAACAATAGATACAGATACTTGTTACGTTTTAATTCAATAAAGATAGAGAATGAAAAATGAAGATTAAGCAGTACTGATAAAGAAGGAAAGAAGATAGTACCAATTGAAGATAAAAAATGTTATTAATATCGCCACAAGAAAATAAACATCTGAAAGAATCAATGGAAAGAAATATTTAGATCTGAGAAGTTAAACTGAGTGAACCATCCCAAGAATATATTATTACATTGTTTTATTTTATTCAGTCGTGAATAGACTAGTGATTATTAAATGTGATTGACTGATGAGATAGCTACAGCAATCGATATTATTTATGTATTATGTATTATAAGGACAGCGGGGTATTAGGTCAAGAGAGCCCCCCGACTGATTCCAAAATATATGGTGATTACTTTGTTAGGGAGGTAACATGTTCCAGGGATAGAACACTTATAATTAAAGACAAGTATACCAGATCATAAAAAGGATAACAAGTGATTATATGAAAGATAAGATAATTTATGATTTCAACAAAATATACTATTTTATTAAAATAAACAAATTTGGTGGCAGGGTAGTATGTAACATTACATTTGGCATAGCTTGATATTGTACCAGATTTAATGAAGACCATGGATAAGAAACTAAACAAGAAGAAAAATATCTTTCAAAAATGATAGTGAAGATGAACAACTAACTACTTTAGACTGACTTGTACTACAACTGACCGTACCCAAATTAATGTTTAGGCAAAGTGATGCAAAATACCCCGATGATGACATGAATTTCAAATAATGACAAGAATACTGTAATACTTATAAAGACAGACAGCATTATGTACCAATACTATAAATAAACAAATGGTTTTATTAAATGTATCAAAATATAAAAATAATCAAAATACAAATTTAGGGATAATTGGCCCAAACATACAATACAATGTAAAATAATATATTAGTAAATTGTTAATTAAATGATATAATGAAATAATACAACAAAACAATTATTATAGATACATGGAAACATGCAACTAACTGTAAATAATAGTGGACATAATGTTGTCAAGAAAATAATGTATAATCACATAATAATTGTCAAATGTATAAAAAGAAACAGAAAAGGTACCTAGTAGGCTACAGCAATGGCTGAACTACCTAGGAAAAATGGAAAAAATAGAAAATCATTATTAAATGATTACTTTCCTTGTTATGTTCTTAAAACACGTTTAAAGTTGTGTTGATGTTAGTTATAGTTTTATTAAATAATATATATATATATCTATGATATGCCTTATGCAGGATGTATGCAACCAGGCATATACAAATTGTTTAATCACTACATGTGAATTATGTTTTTTTATGTTCTTACTGTAATAATTATTGTTATATTTTTAAATGATAATTCTAATAAAGTTATAGGGAGTAGTTTTGATGGTATTTGCATTGTTAATAGGTGTTACAATAGCAGAAAATAGAAATTTAACATGTCAAGACATAGGCCTATAAAAACTTTGGAATTTTGTAAATTTTAGGAAATACTGTTAGAATTTTATAAAACAAATGTTGTAATATGGATAGATTTATAGTTAATGGTATACACAACAAATATGGAATCGAAGTAATCAGTTTTAAGTTATTTAAGAAAAATTCAAATAGCAAAAATGTAACATCAGTATTTCTTAAGCAAAAATAGGCATGTTTGGTGTCTATATGTCACAAATGTTAAGTCCAAAATAATGACGCTAGTAGTTTTAAATTCCCAATCAGTACAGAAAAATTATACTAATTTAAAAGTTTTGACCAAATTCAGACATTGAAATAATGAATTTGTATGACAATGTATATCTGAATCAACCAACCAGATTTCAAGTTTTACCTTAGCAACCAAACATTTCAGATAAATAAAATAGGACTTCTTTAACAACGGTCATTGAAGACAGACGCGTTAATAAAACGTCTCATATAATTATATTTTAAACAGTGAAAACACAAACCAGGCTTTGTAAAACGAGCTGATATACTCAATACAAAATATTATAATAAAGAAAAGAACATCCAGAATTTAATACAGAAGAATTGAGATCCGGGGAGAAGAAGCAAAGAAGACTTGGACCCTATCTTCGTCCTGGAAGAATAAAGAAGAGGATCTGGTGAATTTGAACAATTTATTATCTTATGTGTCAAACCCAACATTAGTGTACACGACTATCTAGGAATTAAACAAAATAAAACTACAGACACTATACTACACCAACACCAAAGAACACTCGAAAATAACACCAATTGAGTTTTACACCTTTTTTGAACACCATAAAAACTTTAACGATAACTAATAAGCATCTAAACTGGTCATAACCTATAAATGTAAGTAACCAATACACGACTGCCAGTTTGCACTTTACACACCAAAACCTTGTAATATCCTTATATTGTGAAATTTGTATTTTGATTTTAAGAATTATTATTTGTTTAACCGTAATCCCCGAACCAGATACGCCCTGAGATATTTTATTTTAATAGAAATAATAACAAACTGCATCATTCTTTTGCTTGTCGAAATCCAGCATAGAGCACATTATTTTTAGCTACTACCAACTGATAAAAGAAGACGCATAATTTTGTCATAATTGTAATTACAGTAAAGAAAAACAAGAAGTAATTAATCAATGCTTCATTTGAATAAAGATCGTTAAAAGGAAGATATCTGTTTGGTGTTATATTTGCGTTATTATTACTGTTTCATTTAAGAATTACGTTAATATAGCACAGCGGACGGAGCAACTGTTGGCAACTCCGAGTGACGTCATTGGAACTGCACGCAAGTGAGAGCGAGCGGCAGAATACAAAATAATTTACCGTGCAACATACATATTAAATTTATTCGAATTGACGAACCAAACAGTGGGGTTTAATATAATATACGTAACATATTTTATTTGTTACAAATTGATGCACACAACATGGAGCATAAGAACTTGTCTCTCAACATAAATTGTTACATTGTTTACTCGCGAGGCCTCTCACATATTTATTATTATTGTTACAAATTGATGAATCCAACGTTCGGCGAATTAAGTCGTCTCGTATAAATCGTTTCAAATTGGCGAACCAACGTGTGAGGCGATAAATTAAGATATAATTTATAATCGAACAGCATAAAATAAAAAAAATGAGGAAGCGAGAAACATCGCGCAAACGAGCGGCTGAAACCGAAAAAGTAAGCGAATTAACCATGGAAGACAAGGAAGCAACACCGGTTGAGGAAGTAGAAACCATAAAAAGGAAGGTTCAAGAGAAACAACCAGAAGAACCCATACAAACAGAAGGCGAGAAGAAGCAAGAAATGATTAAACTATGATGGAATTAATGCAGGAAAATGCTAAGAAAAAGATGGAATTAATGGAGGAATTAAAAAAGGACAATAAACAGTCTATGGAGGAGAGTAATAAGAAACTAATGGACAAAATAAGAAAAGAAATGAAGGAAATGACCAGAGAAATAATAAATGATAATAAAGTGTTTAGGGAAGAATTAAGAAATAATAGGGCCAAAGAAATAAAAAATGATAGCAAACCGGAAACAGAAGAAATACCAAAGGATAAAACTAGGGAACAAGTAGCATTATTATCTGAAATTAAACATAACATAAACAAAGGAAATATTAAACACATGGAAATGAAATCAAAGAAAATGAAAAGAATGCATCCAAGGAACTTAATCAAAACACCGGAAGAATTGGAGATGATGAACAATGGATTAATTAATGTACTGAATATCCCAATTACCAACAATAAAGAAATCATGAATGCCAGAGATTATAGGAGGGGATTAAAAGCAATTTCAATAATGACTTACCATAAAACTATAGTTTACAACTTAGAGAAAACCAGAGATAAATGGGGAATACCAGAGATAGAAACACGTGGGAAAATATCAATGATATCATTAGTCATTGATGGACCAGTGACATATTGGTGTAAGAAACAATATGATAGGGTGAGTCGAAGAAGCTTTCCAGCAAATGAAAGAATAACAGCGGGAAAAATGAAGTACAAGGTGGAAGCAAGAGATGTCATAAGTACCGGAATAATTATAAAGACAATGGTAGTACGGACAATAAGGTCAACTGAGATTATGGACCCGGGATAAATTATATACCACACACCATCAAGAAAAGGGACGGATGTTATGCTAACCGACTACGGCCAAAAACCATTTCTAGGAGACGAGAAATAAGTTTAATTGAGGAACAATAATAATAATAAGGTACAAAGAAACAACACTGAGATTTAAGAAAGAAGATTATCTAAGAAACTGAACGTTACCAATGAAGATATGAGCAACTGAGTGACATAATGAAAATTACCAAACGATCATCAATACTGGGTATAGTAGAAGAACATATGACAATAAGGGCTATAATAAGAAGTGTAGAATTTGTAATAATACCACAAAATTCAAAAATTTAGTAAGATCATCTTACCGACTCTACCAATCCAGAATATAATTTTAATTGGAGCCACCGGAACGAAGAAGATTAAGGGAATATACAACCAAGTTTCCTTAAAAATGTATTATGAAGCCAATATAAACGAATTTGAATAAATCTCAAAATTCAAATAAATAGTAAGGACAACTTACAGTACATTTTGATAATGTTATTTTGAACCAAGTGAATAAACAAATTTGAATAAATTTCAAAATTCTAAACAAAATAAGCACCCCTTATCTATATCTATAAAAATGAATGTTTGTTTCTTTCTTTCTTTCTTTGTCCCGTATGCGTTCCTATACCATTCATCCGATTGCGATGAAACTTCGGTGAGTTGTTGTGCGCACGCCCGCGAAGGTTTGTGAATTTTTTTCGATGGGGTCCTATGGGGGGTTCTTGGGGTCTTCCACATCTCCTCCTAAACCACTGGACCGATTTCAGTGGGGTGCTTATTTTGTTTAGAATTTTGAAATTTATTCAAATTTGTTTATTCACTTGGTTCAAAATAACATTATCAAAATGTACTGTAAGTTGTCCTTACTATTTATTTGAATTTTGAGATTTATTCAAATTCGTTTATATTGGCTTCATAATACATTTTTAAGGAGACTTGGTTGTATATTCCCTTAATCTTCTTCGTTCCGGTGGCTCCAATTAAAATTATATTCTGGATTGGTAGAGTCGGTAAGATGATCTTACTAAATTTTTGAATTTTGTGGTATTATCACAAATTCTACACTTCTTATTATAGCCCTTATTGTCATATGTTCTTCTACTATACCCAGTATTGATGATCGTTTGGTAATTTTCATTATGTCACCCAGTTGCTCATATCTTCATTGGTAACGTTCAGTTTCTTAGATAATCTTCTTTCTTAAATCTCAGTGTTGTTTCTTTGTACCTTATTATTATTATTGTTCCTCAATTAAACTTATTTCTCGTCTCCTAGAAATGGTTTTTGGCCATAGTCGGTTAGCATAACATCCGTCCCTTTTCTTGATGGTGTGTGGTATATAATTTATCCCGTGTCCATAATCTCAGTTGACCTTATTGTCCGTACTACCATTGTCTTTATAATTATTCCGGTACTTGTGACATCTCTTGCTTCCACCTTGTACTTCATTTTTCCCGCTGTTATTCTTTCATTTGCTGGAAAGCTTCTTCGACTAACCCTATCATATTGTTTCTTACACCAATATGTCACTGGTCCATCAATGACTAATGATATCATTGATATTTTCCCACGTGTTTCTATCTCTGGTATTCCCCATTTATCTCTGGTTTTCTCTAAGTTGTAAACTATAGTTTTATGGTAAGTCATTATTGAAATTGCTTTTAATCCCCTCCTATAATCTCTGGCATTCATGATTTCTTTATTGTTGGTAATTGGGATATTCAGTACATTAATTAATCCATTGTTCATCATCTCCAATTCTTCCGGTGTTTTTATTAAATTCCTTGAATGCATTCTTTTCATTTTCTTTGATTTCATTTCCATGTGTTTAATATTTCCTTTGTTTATGTTATGTTTAATTTCAGATAATAATGCTACTTGTTCCCTAGTTTTATCGTTTGGTATTTCTTCTGTTTCCGGTTTGCTATCATTTTTTATTTCTTTGGCCCTATTATTTCTTAATTCTTCCCTAAACACTTAATTATCATTTATTATTTCTCTGGTCATTTCCTTCATTTCTTTTCTTATTTCGTCCATTAGTTTCTTATTACTCTCCTCCATAGACTGTTTATTGTCCTTTTTTAATTCCTCCATTAATTCCATCGTTTTCTTAGCATTTTCCTGCATTAATTCCATCATAGTTTAATCATTTCTTGCTTCTTCTCGCCTTCTGTTTGTGTGGGTTCTTCTGGTTGTTTCTCTTGAACCTTCCTTATTATGGTTTCTACTTCCTCAACCGGTGTTGCTTCCTTGTCTTCCATGGTTAATTCGCTTACTTTTTCGGTTTCAGCCGCTCGTTTGCGCGATGTTTCTCGCTTCCTCATTTTCGTTTTATTTTATGCTGTTCGATTATAAATTATATCTTAATTTATCGCCTCACACGTTGGTTCGCCAATTTGAAACAATTTATACGAGACGACTTAATTCGCCGCACGTTGGATTCATCAATTTGTAACAATAATAATAAAAATGTGAGAGGTCTCGCGAGTAAACAATGTAACAATTTATGTTGAGAGACGAGTTCTTATGCTCCACGTTGTGTGCATCAATTTGTAACAAATAAAATATGTTACGTATATTATATTAAACCCCACTGTTTGGTTCGTCAATTCGAAACAAATTTAATATGTATGTTGCACGGTAAATTATTTTGTATTCTGCCGCTCGCTCCCACTATGCGTGCAGTTCCAATGACGTCACTCGGAGTTGCCAACAGTTGCTCCGTCCGCTGTGCTATATTAACGTAATTCTTAAATGAAACAGTAATAATAACGCAAATATAACACCAAACAGATATCTTCCTTTTAACGATCTTTATTCAAATGAAGCATTGATTAATTACTTCTTTTTTTTCTTTACTGTAATTACAATTATGACAAAATTATGCGTCTTCTTTTATCAGTTGGTAGTAGCTAAAAATAATGTGCTCTATGCTGGATTTCGACAAGCAAAAGAATGATGCAGTTTGTTATTATTTCTATTAAAATAAAATATCTCAGGGCGTATCTGGTTCGGGGATTATGGTTAAACAAATAATACAATTCTTAAAATCAAAATACAAATTTCACAATATAAGGATATTACAAGGTTTTGGTGTGTAAAGTGCAAACTGGCAGTCGTGTATTGGTTACTTACATTTATAGGTTATGACCAGTTTAGATGCTTATTAGTTATCGTTAAAATTTTTATGGTGTTCAAAAAAGGTGTAAAACTCAATTGGTGTTATTTTCGAGTGTTCTTTGGTGTTGGTGTAGTATAGTGTCTGTAGTTTTATTTTGTTTAATTCCTAGATAGTCGTGTACACTAATGTTGGGTTTGACACATAAGATAATAAATTGTTCAAATTCACCAGATCCTCTTCTTTATTCTTCCAGGACGAAGATAGGGTCCAAGTCTTCTTTGCTTCTTCTCCCCGGATCTCAATTCTTCTGTATTAAATTCTGGATGTTCTTTTCTTTATTATAATATTTTGTATTGAGTATATCAGCTCGTTTTACAAAGCCTGGTTTGTGTTTTCACTGTTTAAAATATAATTATATGAGACGTTTTATTAACGCGTCTGTCTTCAATGACCGTTGTTAAAGAAGTCCTATTTTATTTATCTGAAATGTTTGGTTGCTAAGGTAAAACTTGAAATCTGGTTGGTTGATTCAGATATACATTGTCATACAAATTCATTATTTCAATGTCTGAATTTGGTCAAAACTTTTAATTTAGTATAATTTTTCTGTACTGATTGGGAATTTAAAACTACTAGCATCATTATTTTGGACTTAACATTTGTGACATATAGACACCAAACATGCCTATTTTTGCTTAAGAAATACTGATGTTACATTTTTGCTATTTGAATTTTTCTTAAATAACTTAAAACTGATTACTTCGATTCCATATTTGTTGTGTATACCATTAACTATAAATCTATCCATATTACAACATTTGTTTTATAAAATTCTAACAGTATTTCCTAAAATTTACAAAATTCCAAAGTTTTTATAGGCCTATGTCTTGACATGTTAAATTTCTATTTTCTGCTATTGTAACACCTATTAACAATGCAAATACCATCAAAACTACTCCCTATAACTTTATTAGTATTATCATTTAAAAATATAACAATAATTATTACAGTAAGAACATAAAAAAACATAATTCACATGTAGTGATTAAACAATTTGTATATGCCTGGTTGCATACATCCTGCATAAGGCATATCATAGATATATATATATATATATATATTATTTAATAAAACTATAACTAACATCAACACAACTTTAAACGTGTTTTAAGAACATAACAAGGAAAGTAATCATTTAATAATGATTTTCTATTTTTTCCATTTTTCCTAGGTAGTTCAGCCATTGCTGTAGCCTACTAGGTACCTTTTCTGTTTCTTTTTATACATTTGACAATTATTATGTGATTATACATTATTTTCTTGACAACATTATGTCCACTATTATTTACAGTTAGTTGCATGTTTCCATGTATCTATAATAATTGTTTTGTTGTATTATTTCATTATATCATTTAATTAACAATTTACTAATATATTATTTTACATTGTATTGTATGTTTGGGCCAATTATCCCTCAATTTGTATTTTGATTATTTTTATATTTTGATACATTTAATAAAACCATTTGTTTATTTATAGTATTGGTACATAATGCTGTCTGTCTTTATAAGTATTACAGTATTCTTGTCATTATTTGAAATTCATGTCATCATCGGGGTATTTTGCATCACTTTGCCTAAACATTAATTTGGGTACGGTCAGTTGTAGTACAAGTCAGTCTAAAGTAGTTATTTGTTCATCTTCACTATCATTTTTGAAAGATATTTTTCTTCTTGTTTAGTTTCTTATCCATGGTCTTCATTAAATCTGGTACAATATCAAGCTATGCCAAATGTAATGTTACATACTACCCTGCCACCAAATTTGTTTATTTTAATAAAATAGTATATGGCTCCATTAAAAATAGTAGGTGGCTCTAATTAAAATTATATTCTGGATTGGTAGAGTCGGTAAGATGATCTTACTAAATTTTTGAATTTTGTGGTATTATCACAAATTCTACACTTCTTATTATAGCCCTTATTGTCATATGTTCTTCTACTATACCCAGTATTGATGATCGTTTGGTAATTTTCATTATGTCACTCAGTTGCTCATATCTTCATTGGTAACGTTCAGTTTCTTAGATAATCTTCTTTCTTAAATCTCAGTGTTGTTTCTTTGTACCTTATTATTATTATTGTTCCTCAATTAAACTTATTTCTCATCTCCTAGAAATGGTTTTTGGCCGTAGTCGGTTAGCATAACATCCGTCCCTTTTCTTGATGGTGTGTGGTATATAATTTATCCCGGGTCCATAATCTCAGTTGACCTTATTGTCCGTACTACCATTGTCTTTATAATTATTCCGGTACTTGTGACATCTCTTGCTTCCACCTTGTACTTCATTTTTCCCGCTGTTATTCTTTCATTTGCTGGAAAGCTTCTTCGACTCACCCTATCATATTGTTTCTTACACCAATATGTCACTGGTCCATCAATGACTAATGATATCATTGATATTTTCCCACGTGTTTCTATCTCTGGTATTCCCCATTTATCTCTGGTTTTCTCTAAGTTGTAAACTATAGTTTTAAGGTAAGTCATTATTGAAATTGCTTTTAATCCCCTCCTATAATCTCTGGCATTCATGATTTCTTTATTAAATAAATAATTACCTTATTTTATCCACTAAGTGATCTTCTTTTTCTTTTTAATTACTACATGTTTCAGGGCTTATATCCCCATCTTCAGGTAAAAGCAAATCTACCCTATTATTAGGGTTTCGTTAAAAATTCACAACGACACAAACACATAACACACTTAAATAAATTAACATTGAACATTAAATCTGTATCGGAACACGCTACAAACGAACCAGTGCACTGGCCGAAGTCCGACTTTCAACTGATCCGTACACGCTATTCACGGTTTGTTTTCATAGCTGTGTCATATAGTTTATTTGATTTGAATGATAACTGTTCATTAAGTACCTGATTTTTATTTCTTCTTAAGGCCTTGTATATTTCAAATTCCTCTAAAGCATCCAGTAGTTGACCCTTTTTACCTATATGTAAAGGTTCCAAATTCTCTTTAAATCCAGTGTATGTATGATTTTCGTTTATTAGATGTTGTGCGTAATGCGATACATTATTATTGGGGAACTTCTTAGGTAAATGTTCTTTAAATCTCTCGGAAAATTTTCTCCCCGTCTGGCCTATATAGATTTTATCGCATTCATTACACCGGATTCTATAAACGCCAGAACAATCCTCTAGTAATGCTTTGGTATTAGGCTTAAGTATATTTGTTAATTTGTTCGTGGTCCTGAATGAGACAATAATCCCTAGCTTTTTTAATTCATTATGTAGTGTATTAGGTAGTATGTTTGTATATCTAGCAGAAACATATTGGGTTTTATCTTTAACTTTGTCCAATCGTTTTAATTTATTAGCGTGTTTATATATTATTTTATCAATGATTTTACTATTGTAACCATTCACTATCGCTATATGTTTTATTATATTAATTTCATCGTTATAGTCTTCTATGTCCATCGGTATATTTGTCAATCTATGTGCCAGTGCGTTAAAAGTTGCCATTTTATGTGTATAAGGATGATTGGAACTAGCATGTATGGCTATATCAGTTGTTGTTGGCTTTCTATATATTTTAAAGCTAAGGAGGTTATTACGTTTATATGTGGTTACGTCCAGGAAATTCAACATATTGTTATGTTCTACTTCCATAGTAAATTTAATATTACTGTTTATGCCGTTCAAAAAAGTAAGCAATCCGTCTATCTGTCTAAGAGTACCACCAAAAATTAAAAATGTGTCGTCTACGTACCGTGTGTATGAGATGATTTTATTGTATAACTTGTTTTGGTCAGATAGTATATACTTGTTCTCATAATGATTCATGTAAATCTCCGCTAAAATTCCACTCACCGGTGAACCCATGGCCAGCCCATTTTCCTGGATAAAAAACTTATTGTCGTGTGTAAAGTAATTCTGTTGCACAACAATTTTCAATAAAAATATAAGTTCATCAATTTGTATCTGTTTTAAGACATTTGTCTTGATTAAAAGTCTCTCGAGAATATTTATCGTCTCTAGCACGGGTATGTTCGTATACAAATTCACTATGTCCATAGATATCAGTTTATGGTTAGGCAGTACTTTAATGTTTTTAACTTTGTTTACAAATCCTATTGTATTTTTTACGCTATGTATGTTGTCCATTACTAAGCTGTTTTTGATGATTATTTGTAGCTTTTTGGCTACATTATAGCTTGGGGCAGTTGTATGATTTATTAAAGGACGTATTGGTATATTAGGTTTGTGTAACTTTGGTAGTCCTCTGAAAGTAGGCGCTTTCGGATTTATATTTTTGATACGTCGTCTAGTTTGAGCATCGAATAAATTAACACATTTATTCACCGCTGAGTTTATGGCTTTTGTATATTTAATGGTGGGGTCATTATTTAGGGTCTTAATATTATTTTCATTTATAAAATCATAGCATTTTTGTGTGTATTCAGTTTTATTGATGATAACTACTGTACTACCTTTATCATCCTTAGTTATCATTGCGTCAAAATTTTCTAATTTGCGTTTGATGTTCTTCGCGATTTTAATTTCATTACTAGGTCTCATGTTATGCGTCCTACCCGACTGTAATATACGATTTAATTTATAGTTGATAGCTACCCGTGTATCATTCTGAATTTCCTGGTTTTTTATTTGTTTAATGACAGCTTCTGCATTTACAACTTCTCTTATTAACATGTCTTTTCCATAATCAGATAAATTATGTTGTAAACCCTTAGATAATAAACTACATTCTTCATTAGAAAGTTCAATGTTCGTGAGGTTATCTACACGCTTATAAAATTTGTGTTTACAAATTATGTTATCTGCTTTGTTTTGCTCGCGGTTCAATTTATCATATTTCTTGTTGTGTCTTGATACAATCGAGATAGCAATGTTCCTTATCTGTCTGTGAATAACTTCTAAAACTTCGTTAATTATGATCGGGTGTATCGAGTTCAGGACCTTCAAATGCGCATTAAATAACAACTTGTTCAGATAATTTTTCTTTTTGTACAAAGCCTTAATTTCTTCCTTAAGCCAAACTTTCTGTGCTTTAATTTTAGTGTTAGATGCTGCTATTGATGTGTTTCTTATTTTTATAATAGCAAATTTAGGCGTTATGTCTTGTCTCAAACATCTCTTGATAAACCTGATATTGAGGTTTGCTTTCAATATCTTGGTTTTAAGGTTTTTATATTTATAGACCACTTTTGCTTGATCAGCTTCGATATACATAGTTACCGTTGGTCTCCAGATCACTGTATATGATTAAATAAATAATTACCTTATTTTATCCACTAAGTGATCTTCTTTTTCTTTTTAATTACTACATGTTTCAGGGCTTATATCCCCATCTTCAGGTAAAAGCAAATCTACCCTATTATTAGGGTTTCGTTAAAAATTCACAACGACACAAACACATAACACACTTAAATAAATTAACATTGAACATTAAATCTGTATCGGAACACGCTACAAACGAACCAGTGCACTGGCCGAAGTCCGACTTTCAACTGATCCGTACACGCTATTCACGGTTTGTTTTCATAGCTGTGTCATATAGTTTATTTGATTTGAATGATAACTGTTCATTAAGTACCTGATTTTTATTTCTTCTTAAGGCCTTGTATATTTCAAATTCCTCTAAAGCATCCAGTAGTTGACCCTTTTTACCTATATGTAAAGGTTCCAAATTCTCTTTAAATCCAGTGTATGTATGATTTTCGTTTATTAGATGTTGTGCGTAATGCGATACATTATTATTGGGGAACTTCTTAGGTAAATGTTCTTTAAATCTCTCGGAAAATTTTCTCCCCGTCTGGCCTATATAGATTTTATCGCATTCATTACACCGGATTCTATAAACGCCAGAACAATCCTCTAGTAATGCTTTGGTATTAGGCTTAAGTATATTTGTTAATTTGTTCGTGGTCCTGAATGAGACAATAATCCCTAGCTTTTTTAATTCATTATGTAGTGTATTAGGTAGTATGTTTGTATATCTAGCAGAAACATATTGGGTTTTATCTTTAACTTTGTCCAATCGTTTTAATTTATTAGCGTGTTTATATATTATTTTATCAATGATTTTACTATTGTAACCATTCACTATCGCTATATGTTTTATTATATTAATTTCATCGTTATAGTCTTCTATGTCCATCGGTATATTTGTCAATCTATGTGCCAGTGCGTTAAAAGTTGCCATTTTATGTGTATAAGGATGATTGGAACTAGCATGTATGGCTATATCAGTTGTTGTTGGCTTTCTATATATTTTAAAGCTAAGGAGGTTATTACGTTTATATGTGGTTACGTCCAGGAAATTCAACATATTGTTATGTTCTACTTCCATAGTGAATTTAATATTACTGTTTATGCCGTTCAAAAAAGTAAGCAATCCGTCTATCTGTCTAAGAGTACCACCAAAAATTAAAAATGTGTCGTCTACGTACCGTGTGTATGAGATGATTTTATTGTATAACTTGTTTTGGTCAGATAGTATATACTTGTTCTCATAATGATTCATGTAAATCTCCGCTAAAATTCCACTCACCGGTGAACCCATGGCCAGCCCATTTTCCTGGATAAAAAACTTATTGTCGTGTGTAAAGTAATTCTGTTGCACAACAATTTTCAATAAAAATATAAGTTCATCAATTTGTATCTGTTTTAAGACATTTGTCTTGATTAAAAGTCTCTCGAGAATATTTATCGTCTCTAGCACGGGTATGTTCGTATACAAATTCACTATGTCCATAGATATCAGTTTATGGTTAGGCAGTACTTTAATGTTTTTAACTTTGTTTACAAATCCTATTGTATTTTTTACGCTATGTATGTTGTCCATTACTAAGCTGTTTTTGATGATTATTTGTAGCTTTTTGGCTACATTATAGCTTGGGGCAGTTGTATGATTTATTAAAGGACGTATTGGTATATTAGGTTTGTGTAACTTTGGTAGTCCTCTGAAAGTAGGCGCTTTCGGATTTATATTTTTGATACGTCGTCTAGTTTGAGCATCGAATAAATTAACACATTTATTCACCGCTGAGTTTATGGCTTTTGTATATTTAATGGTGGGGTCATTATTTAGGGTCTTAATATTATTTTCATTTATAAAATCATAGCATTTTTGTGTGTATTCAGTTTTATTGATGATAACTACTGTACTACCTTTATCATCCTTAGTTATCATTGCGTCAAAATTTTCTAATTTGCGTTTGATGTTCTTCGCGATTTTAATTTCATTACTAGGTCTCATGTTATGCGTCCTACCCGACTGTAATATACGATTTAATTTATAGTTGATAGCTACCCGTGTATCATTCTGAATTTCCTGGTTTTTTATTTGTTTAATGACAGCTTCTGCATTTACAACTTCTCTTATTAACATGTCTTTTCCATAATCAGATAAATTATGTTGTAAACCCTTAGATAATAAACTACATTCTTCATTAGATAGTTCAATGTTCGTGAGGTTATCTACACGCTTATAAAATTTGTGTTTACAAATTATGTTATCTGCTTTGTTTTGCTCGCGGTTCAATTTATCATATTTCTTGTTGTGTCTTGATACAATCGAGATAGCAATGTTCCTTATCTGTCTGTGAATAACTTCTAAAACTTCGTTAATTATGATCGGGTGTATCGAGTTCAGGACCTTCAAATGCGCATTAAATAACAACTTGTTCAGATAATTTTTCTTTTTGTACAAAGCCTTAATTTCTTCCTTAAGCCAAACTTTCTGTGCTTTAATTTTAGTGTTAGATGCTGCTATTGATGTGTTTCTTATTTTTATAATAGCAAATTTAGGCGTTATGTCTTGTCTCAAACATCTCTTGATAAACCTGATATTGAGGTTTGCTTTCAATATCTTGGTTTTAAGGTTTTTATATTTATAGACCACTTTTGCTTGATCAGCTTCGATATACATAGTTACCGTTGGTCTCCAGATCATTGGTAACTATGTATTTCTTTATTGTTGGTAATTGGGATATTCAGTACATTAATTAATCCATTGTTCATCATCTCCAATTCTTCCGGTGTTTTTATTAAATTCCTTGGATGCATTCTTTTCATTTTCTTTGATTTCATTTCCATGTGTTTAATATTTCCTTTGTTTATGTTATGTTTAATTTCAGATAATAATGCTACTTGTTCCCTAGTTTTATCGTTTGGTATTTCTTCTGTTTCCGGTTTGCTATCATTTTTTATTTCTTTGGCCCTATTATTTCTTAATTCTTCCCTAAACACTTTATTATCATTTATTATTTCTCTGGTCATTTCCTTCATTTCTTTTCTTATTTCGTCCATTAGTTTCTTATTACTTTCCTCCATAGACTGTTTATTGTCCTTTTTTAATTCCTCCATTAATTCCATCGTTTTCTTAGCATTTTCCTGCATTAATTCCATCATAGTTTAATCATTTCTTGCTTCTTCTCGCCTTCTGTTTGTGTGGGTTCTTCTGGTTGTTTCTCTTGAACCTTCCTTATTATGGTTTCTACTTCCTCAACCGGTGTTGCTTCCTTGTCTTCCATGGTTAATTCGCTTACTTTTTCGGTTTCAGCCGCTCGTTTGCGCGATGTTTCTCGCTTCCTCATTTTCGTTTTATTTTATGCTGTTCGATTATAAATTATATCTTAATTTATCGCCTCACACGTTGGTTCGCCAATTTGAAACGATTTATACGAGACGACTTAATTCGCCGCACGTTGGATTCATCAATTTGTAACAATAATAATAAATATGTGAGAGGTCTCGCGAGTAAACAATGTAACAATTTATGTTGAGAGACGAGTTCTTATGCTCCACGTTGTGTGCATCAATTTGTAACAAATAAAATATGTTACGTATATTATATTAAACCCCACTGTTTGGTTCGTCAATTCGAAACAAATTTAATATGTATGTTGCACGGTAAATTATTTTGTATTCTGCCGCTCGCTCCCACTATGCGTGCAGTTCCAATGACGTCAGTCGGAGTTGCCAACAGTTGCTCCGTCCGCTGTGCTATATTAACGTAATTCTTAAATGAAACAGTAATAATAACGCAAATATAACACCAAACAGATATCTTCCTTTTAACGATCTTTATTCAAATGAAGCATTGATTAATTACTTCTTGTTTTTCTTTACTGTAATTACAATTATGACAAAATTATGCGTCTTCTTTTATCAGTTGGTAGTAGCTAAAAATAATGTGCTCTATGCTGGATTTCGACAAGCAAAAGAATGATGCAGTTTGTTATTATTTCTATTAAAATAAAATATGTCAGGGCGTATCTGGTTCGGGGATTACGGTTAAACAAATAATACAATTCTTAAAATCAAAATACAAATTTCACAATATAAGGATATTACAAGGTTTTGGTTTGTAAAGTGCAAACTGGCAGTCGTGTATTGTTTACTTACATTTATAGGTTATGACCAGTTTAGATGCTTATTAGTTATCATTAAAATTTTTATGGTGTTCAAAAAAGGTGTAAAACTCAATTGGTGTTATTTTCGAGTGTTCTTTGGTGTTGGTGTAGTATAGTGTCTGTAGTTTTATTTTGTTTAATTGCTAGATAGTCGTGTACACTAATGTTGGGTTTGACACATAAGATAATAAATTGTTCAAATTCACCAGATCCTCTTCTTTATTCTTCCAGGACGAAGATAGGGTCCAAGTCTTCTTTGCTTCTTCTCCCCGGATCTCAATTCTTCTGTATTAAATTCTGGATGTTCTTTTCTTTATTATAATATTTTGTATTGAGTATATCAGCTCGTTTTACAAAGTCTGGTTTGTGTTTTCACTGTTTAAAATATAATTATATGAGACGTTTTATTAACGCGTCTGTCTTCAATGACCGTTGTTAAAGAAGTCCTATTTTATTTATCTGAAATGTTTGGTTGCTAAGGTAAAACTTGAAATCTGGTTGGTTGATTCAGATATACATTGTCATACAAATTCATTATTTCAATGTCTGAATTTGGTCAAAACTTTTAAATTAGTATAATTTTTCTGTACTGATTGGGAATTTAAAACTACTAGCGTCATTATTTTGGACTTAACATTTGTGACATATAGACACCAAACATGCCTATTTTTGCTTAAGAAATACTGATGTTACATTTTTGCTATTTGAATTTTTCTTAAATAACTTAAAACTGATTACTTCGATTCCATATTTGTTGTGTATACCATTAACTATAAATCTATCCATATTACAACATTTGTTTTATAAAATTCTAACAGTATTTCCTAAAATTTACAAAATTCCAAAGTTTTTATAGGCCTATGTCTTGACATGTTAAATTTCTATTTTCTGCTATTGTAACACCTATTAACAATGCAAATACCATCAAAACTACTCCCTATAACTTTATTAGTATTATCATTTAAAAATATAACAATAATTATTACAGTAAGAACATAAAAAATCATAATTCACATGTAGTGATTAAACAATTTGTATATGCCTGGTTGCATACATCCTGCATAAGGCATATCATAGATATATATATATATATATTATTTAATAAAACTATAACTAACATCAACACAACTTTAAACGTGTTTTAAGAACATAACAAGGAAAGTAATCATTTAATAATGATTTTCTATTTTTTCCATTTTTCCTAGGTAGTTCAGCCATTGCTGTAGCCTACCAGGTACCTTTTCTGTTTTTTTTATACATTTGACAATTATTATGTGATTATACATTATTTTCTTGACAACATTATGTCCACTATTATTTACAGTTAGTTGCATGTTTCCATGTATCTATAATAATTGTTTTGTTGTATTATTTCATTATATCATTTAATTAACAATTTACTAATATATTATTTCACATTGTATTGTATGTTTGGGCCAATTATCCCTCAATTTGTATTTTGATTATTTTTATATTTTGATACATTTAATAAAACCATTTGTTTATTTATAGTATTGGTACATAATGCTGTCTGTCTTTATAAGTATTACAGTATTCTTGTCATTATTTGAAATTCATGTCATCATCGGGGTATTTTGCATCACTTTGCCTAAACATTAATTTGGGTACGGTCAGTTGTAGTACAAGTCAGTCTAAAGTAGTTATTTGTTCATCTTCACTATCATTTTTGAAAGATATTTTTCTTCTTGTTTAGTTTCTTATCCATGGTCTTCATTAAATCTGGTACGATACCAAGCTATGCCAAATGTAATGTTACATACTACCCTGCCACCAAATTTGTTTATTTTAATAAAATAGTATATTTTGTTGAAATCATCAATTATCTTATCTTTCATATTATCACTTGTTATCCTTTTTATGATCTGGTATACTTGTCTTTAATTATAAGTGTTCTATCCCTGGAACATGTTACCTCCCTAACAAATTAATCACCATATATTTTGGAATCAGTCGGGGGGCGCTCTTGACCTAATACCCCGCTGTCCTTATAATACATAATACATAAATAATATCGATTGCTGGAGCTATCTCATCAGTCAATCACATTTAATAATCACTAGTCTATTCACGACTGAATAAAATAAAACAATGTAATAATATATTCTTGGGATGGTTCACTCAGTTTAACTTCTCAGATCTAAATATTTCTTTCCATTGATTCTTTCAGATGTTTATTTTTTCTTGTGGCGATATTAATAACATTTTTTATCTTCAATTGGTACTATCTTCTTTCCTTCTTTATCAGTACTGCTTAATCTTCATTTTTCATTCTCTATCTTTATTGAATTAAAACGTAACAAGTATCTGTATCTATTGTTGTTGTTGATTCTCTCACAATCATGATAGGTTATTTGTAGTAAATTCGTTTCTAGGTTTGTCTTATTTTCATCGTCGATTGTCTACATTTGTCTTTTCTTATTCATTTTATAGCACTATGGTTTCTTCTGATTCACGGATGTTGCATCTTTCTTTTATATTCCAATAATAAGTTCATAATTATATTTAATAAGGGGTGCTTATTTTGTTTAGAATTTTGAAATTTATTCAAATTTGTTTATTCACTTGGTTCAAAATAACATTATCAAAATGTACTGTAAGTTGTCCTTACTATTTATTTGAATTTTGAGATTTATTCAGATTCGTTTATATTGGCTTCATAATACATTTTAAGGAAACTTGGTTGTATATTCCCTTAATCTTCTTCGTTCCGGTGGCTCCAATTAAAATTATATTCTGGATTGGTAGAGTCGGTAAGATGATCTTACTAAATTTTTGAATTTTGTGGTATTATCACAATTCTACACTTCTTATTATAGCCCCTTATTGTCATATGTTCTTCTACTATACCCAGTATTGATGATCGTTTGGTAATTTTCATTATTTAATGAAGAAATTTGTGTTAGTGGTTGAAATCACAATCAAATGATCAATATTGCACACCACTATATGAAAATTATTCCGATTAGCGCTTTCAAGCTTCACAGCTCATCGTCAGATCAGGAATAGACTGAAAATATGTAATACCCAACCCTTCACCCCTCTCCCCACCCTGCTAACCCACCACAAACTAAAAATTAATCACCCTTCCCCACCCCCTAAACTCTGTCTCACCATCTGTGCAGTTACATATATTCTAGTAAATTCCTTGTGTGTGTGTGTGTGTGTGTGGGTGTGTGTGTGTGTGCATCCTTTTAAACTACCCTCTTCCTCTCCACACACGTGGGTCAGTCACACACCCTTATTTTAAAACAACCAATTAGTACTATGAAATATAATTCTTAATCTTATCTATCTGCCCTCTCTCATTTACTTCTTAATCATGTTATAAAATATTTCTTCATTATCAAATTTAATTTTAATATTAATTAAATTGTCTAACCCTTTTTCTCTTTCTTTCAATATTTCTAACTCCTCTCTAAGCTTCCTTTCAACTGTGTTATTTACTACTTTTACAATTTCGTATTCTTCCAAAGGATTAACAAACTTTTGGTTGTCTTCTATGAAATGTCTTGCATATAACGAATTGGTTGTTCTATTACCTTCTCCACGTTTGTGGTCAGACAACCTGCATGCGAATTTTTCGTCCTGTCTCCCCTAGGTACACTTTGTTGCAGTCTTTACATTTTAATTTATAAATTCCGCTTTTCTGTAATACTGGAATTTTTTCTATATTCTTATTCCTTATCTTATCAAATACCGTTTCACATCTTTTAATAGCTATATCTACTCCCATATTTATTAAAACATTTTATAATTTTTCTAGTATGTGAACCTATGTATGTCAATGACCCTGCATAATTCTTTTGTTCTGGTTCTATTTTAGCTTTTTGTATGTTGACCCTTTTCATAACTTTATCCACTATGTTGGTGCTATAATTATTATTCCTTACAATTCCCTTTATCGTTTTTAACTCCCTATCTTTTGATTCGGTCTCTTTTAAACACTTCTGAGCTCTGTAACAAAAGGGATTGATTGCCGCCATTTTATATCTGTATGGGTGGTACGACTCTCTTGTATAATTATATCAGATACGACTCTTTCCTAAATATCCCAAACTGTAGTTTCTCATTATCTTTAATTTCTATGTTTAAATCTAAGTAATTTATTTGCTTACCTCCTATCTCTTCCTTAAATTGTAAGTTTTTATCCTTATTATTTACCTCTTTATAAACTCATGCACTTCTTCTATGCTTCCTTCCCAAACTACTAATACATCATCAACGTATCTAGACCATAATTTTATATTGTCTTTATACTTAGTGGAAGTTATTAATTGCTTTTTCAAAATCATTCATGTATATTTCAGCAAGAATAGGGGATAATGAAGACCCCATAGGTAACCTTTTTTTCTGTATATAAAACTTGTTATTAAACCTAAAATAGTTCTGATTTACACATTCTTTAATTACTTTCATCAACTGCTTTTTATACCTGTATTCTCCCATATTATTATCGTTTATTAACTTAATAACTTTATTTACTGTGATATTAGTAAACATGTCCTTAACATCCAGTGATATCAATTTTGTATTTGCATTAATGCTAATATTTTCTAATTTTTCTATCAATTTTATATTATTCTCTATGTTGTATTTTGTCCCAAATTCATATTTCTCTTTCAGTACTCTGCTAACTTCCTTTGATAATTTATAAATAGGTGCATTAATAAAAGAAACAATCGGTCTAATTGGTTTTCCTTCTTTATGTATCTTAACCTGACTTTAAAAGTTGGTGCTGTTGGATTACTTTCCAATAAATACTTTTTCTTTTTTTCTTCTATAAATGTTATCTGTTTCATCATTTGTTTTATCCTTGACTGGTACTTACTTGTATAATCATACTTTATTTCCTCGTATGGTCCTTCCCTTATAAATACTTCCGTTTTCTTTATGTATTCTTCCTTTCTCATTAGTACCATTGTATTTCCTTTATCCGCCTTCGTAACTATAATATCATTCTTCTTTATTTTATTCTTTAGTTTAGTTACAGTTGCTTTGATTTTTTGTTCATTCTTTGAATTATACAAACTTTTCTTAAATATTTTATCTACTACATTCCGTACTTCCCACCTTATTCTTTTTTTATCATTTTCATTTCCTAGTTTTTGTATTATGCCTTCGCATTCAATAATCGTTTTTTCTTGATTTCTGGTGGTGGTGCATATTTTAAGCCTTTCGCTAACATTTCTTTTTCTTCCGTATTGAAATTTACCTCTGTAATGTTTATTACTCTTTTTTCATAGTTATTCTTAGAGAGGGTGTTCCTTTTTTACTTCGTTCTTTCTTATTAATTTATTTAACTTATCTACCATTTTTTTATTTTTATTTCCAATTTCTTTTCTATGTACCCCAAACCAAAATTATATAATATTTCTTCTAACTCTACATACGAGTATATTCTTAATAATTCTATGTGTCTGTCATATAATTCCCTATTATATCTGTTGATTAAGCTGTAGAGTGACCTTATTTCCAGTTTTATCCACAACTTCTCGCTTTGTTCTTTTACTTTTTTGGCTACACTGTTCTAATTTTAATTTTAACTTGAGCGTACTTTGGGATGACAATAATGTGATTTGACAAAGCGAGAAGTTGTGGATAAAACTGGAAATAAGGTCACTCCTACGGCTTAATCAACAGATATAATAGGGAATTATATGACAGACACATAGAATTATTAAGAATATACTTGTATGTAGAGTTAGAAGAAATATTATATAATTTTGGTTTGGGGTACATAGAAAAGAAATTGGAAAATAAAAATAAAAAAAAGTAGATAAGTTAAATAAATTAATAAGAAAGAACGAAGTAAAAAAGGAACACCTCTCTAAGAATAACTATGAAAAAAGAGTAATAAACCTTACAGAGGTAAATTTCAATACGGAAGAAAAAGAAATGTTAGCGAAAGGCTTAAAATACGCACCACCACCAGAATTAAATCAAGAAAAAACGATTATTTGAATGCGAAAGCATAATACAAAAACTAGGAAATGAAAATGATAAAAAAGAATAAGGTGGGAAGTAGGGAATGTAGTAGATAAAATATTTAAGAAAAGTTTGTATAATTCAAAGAATGAACAAAAAATCAAAGCAACTGTAACTAAACTAAAGAATAAAATAAAGAAGAATGATATTATAGTTACGAAGGCGGATAAAGGAAATAGAATGGTACTAATGAGAAAGGAAGAATACATAAAGAAAACGGAAGAATTTATAAGGGAAGGACCACACGAGGAAATAAAGTATGATTATACAAGTAAGTACCAGTCAAGGATAAAACAAATGATGAAACAGATAACATTTATAGAAGAAAAAAAGAAAAAGTATTTATTGGAAAGTAATCCAACAGCACCAACTTTTAAAAGTCAGGTTAAGATACATAAAGAAGGAAAACCAATTAGACCGATTGTTTCTTTTATTAATGCACCTATTTATAAATTATCAAAGGAAGTTAGCAGAGTACTGAAAGAGAAATATGAATTTGGGACAAAATACAACATAGAGAATAATATAAAATTGATAGAAAAATTAGAAAATATTAGCATTAATGTAAATACAAAATTGATATCACTGGATGTTAAGGACATGTTTACTAATATCACAGTAAATAAAGTTATTAAGTTAATAAATGATAATAATATGGGAGAATACAGGTATAAAAAGCAGTTGATGAAAGTAATTAAAGAATGTGTAAATCAGAACTATTTTAGGTTTAATAACAAGTTTTATATACAGAAAAAAGGTTTACCTATGGGGTCTTCATTATCCCCTATTCTTGCTGAAATATACATGAATGATTTTGAAAAGCAATTAATAACTTCCACTAAGTATAAAGACAATATAAAATTATGGTCTAGATACGTTGATGATGTATTAGTAGTTTGGGAAGGAAGCATAGAAGAAGTGCATGAGTTTATAAAGGAGGTAAATAATAAGGATAAAAACTTACAATTTAAGGAAGAGATAGGAGGTAAGCAAATAAATTACTTAGATTTAAACATAGAAATTAAAGATAATGAGAAACTACAGTTTGGGATATTTAGGAAAGAGTCGTATTCTGATATAATTATACCAAGAGAGTCGTACCACCCATACAGATATAAAATGGCGGCAATCAATCCCTTTTGTTACAGAGCTCAGAAGTGTTTAAAAGAGACCGAATCAAAAGATAGGAGTTAAAAACGATAAAGGGAATTGTAAGGAATAATAATTATAGCACCAACATAGTGGATAAAGTTATGAAAAGGGTCAACATACAAAAAGCTAAAATAGAACCAGAACAAAAGAATTATGCAGGGTCATTGACATACATAGGTTCACATACTAGAAAAATTATAAAATGTTTTAATAAATATGGAGTAGATATAGCTATTAAAAGATGTGAAACGGTATTTGATAAGATAAGGAATAAGAATATAGAAAAAATTCCAGTATTACAGAAAAGCGGAATTTATAAATTAAAATGTAAAGACTGCAACAAAGTGTACCTAGGGGAGACAGGACGAAAATTCGCATGCAGGTTGTCTGACCACAAACGTGGAGAAGGTAATAGAACAACCAATTCGTTATATGCAAGACATTTCATAGAAGACAACCAAAAGTTTGTTAATCCTTTGGAAGAATACGAAATTGTAAAAGTAGTAAATAACACAGTTGAAAGGAAGCTTAGAGAGGAGTTAGAAATATTGAAAGAAAGAGAAAAAGGGTTAGACAATTTAATTAATATTAAAATTAAATTTGATAATGAAGAAATATTTTATAACATGATTAAGAAGTAAATGAGAGAGGGCAGATAGATAAGATTAAGAATTATATTTCATAGTACTAATTGGTTGTTTTAAAATAAGGGTGTGTGACTGACCCACGTGTGTGGAGAGGAAGAGGGTAGTTTAAAAGGATGCACACACACACACACACACACACACACACACACACACACACACACACACACACACACACACACACACACACACACACACACACACACACACACACACACACACACACATACACACACACACACACACACACACACACACACACACACACACACACACACACACACACACACACACACACACACACACACACACACACACACACACACACACACACACACACACACACACACACACACACACACACACACACACACACACACACACACACACACACACACACACACACACACACACACACACACACACAAGGAATTTACTAGAAAAATATGTAACTGCACAGATGGTGAGACAGAGTTTAGGGGGTGGGGAAGGGTGATTAATTTTTAGTTTGTGGTGGGTTAGCAGGGTGGGGGAGAGGGGTGAAGGGTTGGGTATTACATATTTTCAGTCTATTCCTGATCTGACGATGAGCTGTGAAGCTTGAAAGCACTAATCGGAATAATTTTCATATAGTGGTGTGCAATATTGATCATTTTGATTGGAATTTTCATTATGTCACTCAGTTGCTCATATCTTCATTGGTAACGTTCAGTTTCTTAGATAATCTTCTTTCTTAAATCTCAGTGTTGTTTCTTTGTACCTTATTATTATTGTTCCTCAATTAAACTTATTTCTCGTCTCCTAGAAATGGTTTTTGCCCGTAGTCGGTTAGCATAACATCCGTCCCTTTTCTTGATGGTGTGTGGTATATAATTTATCCCGGGTCCATAATCTCAGTTGACCTTATTGTCCATACTACCATTGTCTTTATAATTATTCCGGTACTTATGACATCTCTTGCTTCCACCTTGTACTTCATTTTTCCGCTGTTATTCTTTCATTTGCTGGAAAGCTTCTTCGACTCACCCTATCATATTGTTTCTTACACCAATATGTCACTGGTCCATCAATGACTAATGATATCATTGATATTTTCCCACGTGTTTCTATCTCTGGTATTCCCCATTTATCTCTGGTTTTCTCTAAGTTGTAAACTATAGTTTTATGGTAAGTCATTATTGAAATTGCTTTTAATCCCCTCCTATAATCTCTGGCATTCATGATTTCTTTATTGTTGGTAATTGGGATATTCAGTACATTAATTAATCCATTGTTCATCATCTCCAATTCTTCCGGTGTTTTTATTAAATTCCTTGGATGCATTCTTTTCATTTTCTTTGATTTCATTTCCATGTGTTTAATATTTCCTTTGTTTATGTTATGTTTAATTTCAGATAATAATGCTACTTGTTCCCTAGTTTTATCGTTTGGTATTTCTTCTGTTTCCGGTTTGCTATCATTTTTTATTTCTTTGGCCCTATTATTTCTTAATTCTTCCCTAAACACTTTATTATCATTTATTATTTCTCTGGTCATTTCCTTCATTTCTTTTCTTATTTCGTCCATTAGTTTCTTATTACTCTCCTCCATAGACTGTTTATTGTCCTTTTTTAATTCCTCCATTAATTCCATCATTTTCTTAGCATTTTCCTGCATTAATTCCATCATAGTTTAATCATTTCTTGCTTCTTCTCGCCTTCTGTTTGTGTGGGTTCTTCTGGTTGTTTCTCTTGAACCTTCCTTATTATGGTTTCTACTTCCTCAACCGGTGTTGCTTCCTTGTCTTCCATGGTTAATTCGCTTACTTTTTCGGTTTCAGCCGCTCGTTTGCGCGATGTTTCTCGCTTCCTCATTTTCGTTTTATTTTATGCTGTTCGATTATAAATTATATCTTAATTTATCGCCTCACACGTTGGTTCGCCAATTTGAAACGATTTATACGAGACGACTTAATTCACCGCACGTTGGATTCATCAATTTGTAACAATAATAATAAAAATGTGAGAGGTCTCGCGAGTAAACAATGTAACAATTTATGTTGAGAGACGAGTTTTTATGCTCCACGTTGTGTGCATCAATTTGTAACAAATAATATATGTTACGTATATTATATTAAACCCCACTGTTTGGTTCGTCAATTCGAAACAAATTTAATATGTATGTTGCACGGTAAATTATTTTGTATTCTGCCGCTCGCTCCCACTATGCGTGCAGTTCCAATGACATCACTCGGAGTTGCCAACAGTTGCTCCGTCCGCTGTGCTATATTAACGTAATTCTTAAATGAAACAGTAATAATAACGCAAATATAACACCAAACAGATATCTTCCTTTTAACGATCTTTATTCAAATGAAGCATTGATTAATTACTTCTTGTTTTTCTTTACTGTAATTACAATTATGACAAAATTATGCGTCTTCTTTTATCAGTTGGTAGTAGCTAAAAATAATGTGCTCTATGCTGGATTTCGACAAGCAAAAGAATGATGCAGTTTGTTATTATTTCTATTAAAATAAAATATCTCAGGGCGTATCTGGTTCGGGGATTACGGTTAAACAAATAATACAATTCTTAAAATCAAAATACAAATTTCACAATATAAGGATATTACAAGGTTTTGGTGTGTAAAGTGCAAACTGGCAGTCGTGTATTGGTTACTTACATTTATAGGTTATGACCAGTTTAGATGCTTATTAGTTATCGTTAAAATTTTTATGGTGTTCAAAAAAGGTGTAAAACTCAATTGGTGTTATTTTCGAGTGTTCTTTGGTGTTGGTGTAGTATAGTGTCTGTAGTTTTATTTTGTTTAATTCCTAGATAGTCGTGTACACTAATGTTGGGTTTGACACATAAGATAATAAATTGTTCAAATTCACCAGATCCTCTTCTTTATTCTTCCAGGACGAAGATAGGGTCCAAGTCTTCTTTGCTTCTTCTCCCCGGATCTCAATTCTTCTGTATTAAATTCTGGATGTTCTTTTCTTTATTATAATATTTTGTATTGAGTATATCAGCTCGTTTTACAAAGTCTGGTTTGTGTTTTCACTGTTTAAAATATAATTATATGAGACGTTTTATTAACGCGTCTGTCTTCAATGACCGTTGTTAAAGAAGTCCTATTTTATTTATCTGAAATGTTTGGTTGCTAAGGTAAAACTTGAAATCTGGTTGGTTGATTCAGATATACATTGTCATACAAATTCATTATTTCAATGTCTGAATTTGGTCAAAACTTTTAAATTAGTATAATTTTTCTGTACTGATTGGGAATTTAAAACTACTAGCGTCATTATTTTGGACTTAACATTTGTGACATATAGACACCAAACATGCCTATTTTTGCTTAAGAAATACTGATGTTACATTTTTGCTATTTGAATTTTTCTTAAATAACTTAAAACTGATTACTTCGATTCCATATTTGTTGTGTATACCATTAACTATAAATCTATCCATATTACAACATTTGTTTTATAAAATTCTAACAGTATTTCCTAAAATTTACAAAATTCCAAAGTTTTTATAGGCCTATGTCTTGACATGTTAAATTTCTATTTTCTGCTATTGTAACACCTATTAACAATGCAAATACCATCAAAACTACTCCCTATAACTTTATTAGAATTATCATTTAAAAATATAACAATAATTATTACAGTAAGAACATAAAAAAACATAATTCACATGTAGTGATTAAACAATTTGTATATGCCTGGTTGCATACATCCTGCATAAGGCATATCATAGATATATATATATATATATTATTTAATAAAACTATAACTAACATCAACACAACTTTAAACGTGTTTTAAGAACATAACAAGGAAAGTAATCATTTAATAATGATTTTCTATTTTTTCCATTTTTCCTAGGTAGTTCAGCCATTGCTGTAGCCTACCAGGTACCTTTTCTGTTTTTTTTATACATTTGACAATTATTATGTGATTATACATTATTTTCTTGACAACATTATGTCCACTATTATTTACAGTTAGTTGCATGTTTCCATGTATCTATAATAATTGTTTTGTTGTATTATTTCATTATATCATTTAATTAACAATTTACTAATATATTATTTCACATTGTATTGTATGTTTGGGCCAATTATCCCTCAATTTGAATTTGGTTATTTTTATATTTTGATACATTTAATAAAACCATTTGTTTATTTATAGTATTGGTACATAATGCTGTCTGTCTTTATAAGTATTACAGTATTCTTGTCATTATTTGAAATTCATGTCATCATCGGGGTATTTTGCATCACTTTGCCTAAACATTAATTTGGGTACGGTCAGTTGTAGTACAAGTCAGTCTAAAGTAGTTATTTGTTCATCTTCACTATCATTTTTGAAAGATATTTTTCTTCTTGTTTAGTTTCTTATCCATGGTCTTCATTAAATCTGGTACGATACCAAGCTATGCCAAATGTAATGTTACATACTACCCTGCCACCAAATTTGTTTATTTTAATAAAATAGTATATTTTGTTGAAATCATCAATTATCTTATCTTTCATATTATCACTTGTTATCCTTTTTATGATCTGGTATACTTGTCTTTAATTATAAGTGTTCTATCCCTGGAACATGTTACCTCCCTAACAAATTAATCACCATATATTTTGGAATCAGTCGGGGGGCGCTCTTGACCTAATACCCCGCTGTCCTTATAATACATAATACATAAATAATATCGATTGCTGGAGCTATCTCATCAGTCAATCACATTTAATAATCACTAGTCTATTCACGACTGAATAAAATAAAACAATGTAATAATATATTCTTGGGATGGTTCACTCAGTTTAACTTCTCAGATCTAAATATTTCTTTCCATTGATTCTTTCAGATGTTTATTTTCTTGTGGCGATATTAATAACATTTTTTATCTTCAATTGGTACTATCTTCTTTCCTTCTTTATCAGTACTGCTTAATCTTCATTTTTCATTCTCTATCTTTATTGAATTAAAACGTAACAAGTATCTGTATCTATTGTTGTTGTTGATTCTCTCACAATCATGATAGGTTATTTGTAGTAAATTCGTTTCTAGGTTTGTCTTATTTTCATCGTCGATTGTCTACATTTGTCTTTTCTTATTCATTTTATAGCACTATGGTTTCTTCTGATTCACGGATGTTGCATCTTTCTTTTATATTCCAATAATAAGTTCATAATTATATTTAATAAGGGGTGCTTATTTTGTTTAGAATTTTGAAATTTATTCAAATTTGTTTATTCACTTGGTTCAAAATAACATTATCAAAATGTACTGTAAGTTGTCCTTACTATTTATTTGAATTTTGAGATTTATTCAGATTCGTTTATATTGGCTTCATAATACATTTTTAAGGAAACTTGGTTGTATATTCCCTTAATCTTCTTCATTCCGGTGGCTCCAATTAAAATTATATTCTGGATTGGTAGAGTCGGTAAGATGATCTTACTAAATTTTTGAATTTTGTGGTATTATCACAAATTCTACACTTCTTATTATAGCCCTTATTGTCATATGTTCTTCTACTATACCCAGTATTGATGATCGTTTGGTAATTTTCATTATTTAATGAAGAAATTTGTGTTAGTGGTTGAAATCACAATCAAAATGATCAATATTGCACACCACTATATGAAAATTATTCCGATTAGCGTTTTCAAGCTTCACAGCTCATCGTCAGATCATGAATAGACTGAAAATATGTAATACCCAACCCTTCACCCCTCTCCCCCACCCTGCTAACCCACCACAAACTAAAAATTAATCACCCTTCCCCACCCCCTAAACTCTGTCTCACCATCTGTGCAGTTACATATATTTCTAGTAAATTCCTTGTGTGTGTGTGTGTGTGTGTGTGTGTGTGTGTGTGTGTGTGTGTGCATCCTTTTAAACTACCCTCTTCCTCTCCACACACGTGGGTCAGTCACACACCCTTATTTTAAAACAACCAATTAGTACTATGAAATATAATTCTTAATCTTATCTATCTGCCCTCTCTCATTTACTTCTTAATCATGTTATAAAATATTTCTTCATTATCAAATTTAATTTTAATATTAATTAAATTGTCTAACCCTTTTTCTCTTTCTTTCAATATTTCTAACTCCTCTCTAAGCTTCCTTTCAACTGTGTTATTTACTACTTTTACAATTTCGTATTCTTCCAAAGGATTAACAAACTTTTGGTTGTCTTCTATGAAATGTCTTGCATATAACGAATTGGTTGTTCTATTACCTTCTCCACGTTTGTGGTCAGACAACCTGCATGCGAATTTTCGTCCTGTCTCCCCTAGGTACACTTTGTTGCAGTCTTTACATTTTAATTTATAAATTCCGCTTTTCTGTAATACTGGAATTTTTTCTATATTCTTATTCCTTATCTTATCAAATACCGTTTCACATCTTTTAATAGCTATATCTACTCCATATTTATTAAAACATTTTATAATTTTTCTAGTATGTGAACCTATGTATGTCAATGACCCTGCATAATTCTTTTGTTCTGGTTCCATTTTAGCTTTTTGTATGTTGACCCTTTTCATAACTTTATCCACTATGTTGGTGCTATAATTATTATTCCTTACAATTCCCTTTATCGTTTTTAACTCCCTATCTTTTGATTCGGTCTCTTTTAAACACTTCTGAGCTCTGTAACAAAAGGAATTGATTGCCGCCATTTTATATCTGTATGGGTGGTACGACTCTCTTGGTATAATTATATCAGAATACGACTCTTTCCTAAATATCCCAAACTGTAGTTTCTCATTATCTTTAATTTCTATGTTTAAATCTAAGTAATTTATTTGCTTACCTCCTATCTCTTCCTTAAATTGTAAGTTTTTATCCTTATTATTTACCTCCTTTATAAACTCATGCACTTCTTCTATGCTTCCTTCCCAAACTACTAATACATCATCAACGTATCTAGACCATAATTTTATATTGTCTTTATACTTAGTGGAAGTTATTAATTGCTTTTCAAAATCATTCATGTATATTTCAGCAAGAATAGGGGATAATGAAGACCCCATAGGTAAACCTTTTTTCTGTATATAAAACTTGTTATTAAACCTAAAATAGTTCTGATTTACACATTCTTTAATTACTTTCATCAACTGCTTTTTATACCTGTATTCTCCCATATTATTATCGTTTATTAACTTAATAACTTTATTTACTGTGATATTAGTAAACATGTCCTTAACATCCAGTGATATCAATTTTGTATTTGCATTAATGCTAATATTTTCTAATTTTTCTATCAATTTTATATTATTCTCTATGTTGTATTTTGTCCCAAATTCATATTTCTCTTTCAGTACTCTGCTAACTTCCTTTGATAATTTATAAATAGGTGCATTAATAAAAGAAACAATCGGTCTAATTGGTTTTCCTTCTTTATGTATCTTAACCTGACTTTTAAAAGTTGGTGCTGTTGGATTACTTTCCAATAAATACTTTTTCTTTTTTTCTTCTATAAATGTTATCTGTTTCATCATTTGTTTTATCCTTGACTGGTACTTACTTGTATAATCATACTTTATTTCCTCGTATGGTCCTTCCCTTATAAATACTTCCGTTTTCTTTATGTATTCTTCCTTTCTCATTAGTACCATTGTATTTCCTTTATCCGCCTTCGTAACTATAATATCATTCTTCTTTATTTTATTCTTTAGTTTAGTTACAGTTGCTTTGATTTTTTGTTCATTCTTTGAATTATACAAACTTTTCTTAAATATTTTATCTACTACATTCCGTACTTCCCACCTTATTCTTTTTTTATCATTTTCATTTCCTAGTTTTTGTATTATGCCTTCGCATTCAATAATCGTTTTTTCTTGATTTAATTCTGGTGGTGGTGCATATTTTAAGCCTTTCGCTAACATTTCTTTTTCTTCCGTATTGAAATTTACCTCTGTAATGTTTATTACTCTTTTTTCATAGTTATTCTTAGAGAGGTGTTCCTTTTTTACTTCGTTCTTTCTTATTAATTTATTTAACTTATCTACCATTTTTTTATTTTTATTTTCCAATTTCTTTTCTATGTACCCCAAACCAAAATTATATAATATTTCTTCTAACTCTACATACGAGTATATTCTTAATAATTCTATGTGTCTGTCATATAATTCCCTATTATATCTGTTGATTAAGCTGTAGAGTGACCTTATTTCCAGTTTTATCCACAACTTCTCGCTTTGTTCTTTTACTTTTTTGGCTACACTGTTCTAATTTTTAATTTTAACTTGAGCGTACTTTGGGATGACAATAATGTGATTTGACAAAGCGAGAAGTTGTGGATAAAACTGGAAATAAGGTCACTCCTACGGCTTAATCAACAGATATAATAGGGAATTATATGACAGACACATAGAATTATTAAGAATATACTTGTATGTAGAGTTAGAAGAAATATTATATAATTTTGGTTTGGGGTACATAGAAAAGAAATTGGAAAATAAAAATAAAAAAAAGTAGATAAGTTAAATAAATTAATAAGAAAGAACGAAGTAAAAAAGGAACACCTCTCTAAGAATAACTATGAAAAAAGAGTAATAAACCTTACAGAGGTAAATTTCAATACGGAAGAAAAAGAAATGTTAGCGAAAGGCTTAAAATACGCACCACCACCAGAATTAAATCAAGAAAAAACGATTATTGAATGCGAAAGCATAATACAAAAACTAGGAAATGAAAATGATAAAAAAAGAATAAGGTGGGAAGTAGGGAATGTAGTAGATAAAATATTTAAGAAAAGTTTGTATAATTCAAAGAATGAACAAAAAATCAAAGCAACTGTAACTAAACTAAAGAATAAAATAAAGAAGAATGATATTATAGTTACGAAGGCGGATAAAGGAAATAGAATGGTACTAATGAGAAAGGAAGAATACATAAAGAAAACGGAAGAATTTATAAGGGAAGGACCACACGAGGAAATAAAGTATGATTATACAAGTAAGTACCAGTCAAGGATAAAACAAATGATGAAACAGATAACATTTATAGAAGAAAAAAAGAAAAAGTATTTATTGGAAAGTAATCCAACAGCACCAACTTTTAAAAGTCAGGTTAAGATACATAAAGAAGGAAAACCAATTAGACCGATTGTTTCTTTTATTAATGCACCTATTTATAAATTATCAAAGGAAGTTAGCAGAGTACTGAAAGAGAAATATGAATTTGGGACAAAATACAACATAGAGAATAATATAAAATTGATAGAAAAATTAGAAAATATTAGCATTAATGTAAATACAAAATTGATATCACTGGATGTTAAGGACATGTTTACTAATATCACAGTAAATAAAGTTATTAAGTTAATAAATGATAATAATATGGGAGAATACAGGTATAAAAAGCAGTTGATGAAAGTAATTAAAGAATGTGTAAATCAGAACTATTTTAGGTTTAATAACAAGTTTTATATACAGAAAAAAGGTTTACCTATGGGGTCTTCATTATCCCCTATTCTTGCTGAAATATACATGAATGATTTTGAAAAGCAATTAATAACTTCCACTAAGTATAAAGACAATATAAAATTATGGTCTAGATACGTTGATGATGTATTAGTAGTTTGGGAAGGAAGCATAGAAGAAGTGCATGAGTTTATAAAGGAGGTAAATAATAAGGATAAAAACTTACAATTTAAGGAAGAGATAGGAGGTAAGCAAATAAATTACTTAGATTTAAACATAGAAATTAAAGATAATGAGAAACTACAGTTTGGGATATTTAGGAAAGAGTCGTATTCTGATATAATTATACCAAGAGAGTCGTACCACCCATACAGATATAAAATGGCGGCAATCAATCCCTTTTGTTACAGAGCTCAGAAGTGTTTAAAAGAGACCGAATCAAAAGATAGGGAGTTAAAAACGATAAAGGGAATTGTAAGGAATAATAATTATAGCACCAACATAGTGGATAAAGTTATGAAAAGGGTCAACATACAAAAAGCTAAAATAGAACCAGAACAAAAGAATTATGCAGGGTCATTGACATACATAGGTTCACATACTAGAAAAATTATAAAATGTTTTAATAAATATGGAGTAGATATAGCTATTAAAAGATGTGAAACGGTATTTGATAAGATAAGGAATAAGAATATAGAAAAAATTCCAGTATTACAGAAAAGCGGAATTTATAAATTAAAATGTAAAGACTGCAACAAAGTGTACCTAGGGGAGACAGGACGAAAATTCGCATGCAGGTTGTCTGACCACAAACGTGGAGAAGGTAATAGAACAACCAATTCGTTATATGCAAGACATTTCATAGAAGACAACCAAAAGTTTGTTAATCCTTTGGAAGAATACGAAATTGTAAAAGTAGTAAATAACACAGTTGAAAGGAAGCTTAGAGAGGAGTTAGAAATATTGAAAGAAAGAGAAAAAGGGTTAGACAATTTAATTAATATTAAAATTAAATTTGATAATGAAGAAATATTTTATAACATGATTAAGAAGTAAATGAGAGAGGGCAGATAGATAAGATTAAGAATTATATTTCATAGTACTAATTGGTTGTTTTAAAATAAGGGTGTGTGACTGACCCACGTGTGTGGAGAGGAAGAGGGTAGTTTAAAAGGATGCACACACACACACACACACACACACACACACACACACACACACACACACACACACACACACACACACACACACACACACACACACACACACACACACACACACACACACACACACACACACACACACACACACACACACACACACACACACACACACACACACACACACACACACACACACACAAGGAATTTACTAGAAAAATATGTAACTGCACAGATGGTGAGACAGAGTTTAGGGGGTGGGGAAGGGTGATTAATTTTTAGTTTGTGGTGGGTTAGCAGGGTGGGGGAGAGGGGTGAAGGGTTGGGTATTACATATTTTCAGTCTATTCCTGATCTGACGATGAGCTGTGAAGCTTGAAAGCACTAATCGGAATAATTTTCATATAGTGGTGTGCAATATTGATCATTTTGATTGGAATTTTCATTATGTCACTCAGTTGCTCATATCTTCATTGGTAACGTTCAGTTTCTTAGATAATCTTCTTTCTTAAATCTCAGTGTTGTTTCTTTGTACCTTATTATTATTGTTCCTCAATTAAACTTATTTCTCGTCTCCTAGAAATGGTTTTTGCCCGTAGTCGGTTAGCATAACATCCGTCCCTTTTCTTGATGGTGTGTGGTATATAATTTATCCCGGGTCCATAATCTCAGTTGACCTTATTGTCCATACTACCATTGTCTTTATAATTATTCCGGTACTTATGACATCTCTTGCTTCCACCTTGTACTTCATTTTTCCGCTGTTATTCTTTCATTTGCTGGAAAGCTTCTTCGACTCACCCTATCATATTGTTTCTTACACCAATATGTCACTGGTCCATCAATGACTAATGATATCATTGATATTTTCCCACGTGTTTCTATCTCTGGTATTCCCCATTTATCTCTGGTTTTCTCTAAGTTGTAAACTATAGTTTTATGGTAAGTCATTATTGAAATTGCTTTTAATCCCCTCCTATAATCTCTGGCATTCATGATTTCTTTATTGTTGGTAATTGGGATATTCAGTACATTAATTAATCCATTGTTCATCATCTCCAATTCTTCCGGTGTTTTTATTAAATTCCTTGGATGCATTCTTTTCATTTTCTTTGATTTCATTTCCATGTGTTTAATATTTCCTTTGTTTATGTTATGTTTAATTTCAGATAATAATGCTACTTGTTCCCTAGTTTTATCGTTTGGTATTTCTTCTGTTTCCGGTTTGCTATCATTTTTTATTTCTTTGGCCCTATTATTTCTTAATTCTTCCCTAAACACTTTATTATCATTTATTATTTCTCTGGTCATTTCCTTCATTTCTTTTCTTATTTCGTCCATTAGTTTCTTATTACTCTCCTCCATAGACTGTTTATTGTCCTTTTTTAATTCCTCCATTAATTCCATCATTTTCTTAGCATTTTCCTACATTAATTCCATCATAGTTTAATCATTTCTTGCTTCTTCTCGCCTTCTGTTTGTGTGGGTTCTTCTGGTTGTTTCTCTTGAACCTTCCTTATTATGGTTTCTACTTCCTCAACCGGTGTTGCTTCCTTGTCTTCCATGGTTAATTCGCTTACTTTTTCGGTTTCAGCCGCTCGTTTGCGCGATGTTTCTCGCTTCCTCATTTTCGTTTTATTTTATGCTGTTCGATTATAAATTATATCTTAATTTATCGCCTCACACGTTGGTTCGCCAATTTGAAACGATTTATACGAGACGACTTAATTCACCGCACGTTGGATTCATCAATTTGTAACAATAATAATAAAAATGTGAGAGGTCTCGCGAGTAAACAATGTAACAATTTATGTTGAGAGACGAGTTTTTATGCTCCACGTTGTGTGCATCAATTTGTAACAAATAATATATGTTACGTATATTATATTAAACCCCACTGTTTGGTTCGTCAATTCGAAACAAATTTAATATGTATGTTGCACGGTAAATTATTTTGTATTCTGCCGCTCGCTCCCACTATGCGTGCAGTTCCAATGACATCACTCGGAGTTGCCAACAGTTGCTCCGTCCGCTGTGCTATATTAACGTAATTCTTAAATGAAACAGTAATAATAACGCAAATATAACACCAAACAGATATCTTCCTTTTAACGATCTTTATTCAAATGAAGCATTGATTAATTACTTCTTGTTTTTCTTTACTGTAATTACAATTATGACAAAATTATGCGTCTTCTTTTATCAGTTGGTAGTAGCTAAAAATAATGTGCTCTATGCTGGATTTCGACAAGCAAAAGAATGATGCAGTTTGTTATTATTTCTATTAAAATAAAATATCTCAGGGCGTATCTGGTTCGGGGATTACGGTTAAACAAATAATACAATTCTTAAAATCAAAATACAAATTTCACAATATAAGGATATTACAAGGTTTTGGTGTGTAAAGTGCAAACTGGCAGTCGTGTATTGGTTACTTACATTTATAGGTTATGACCAGTTTAGATGCTTATTAGTTATCGTTAAAATTTTTATGGTGTTCAAAAAAGGTGTAAAACTCAATTGGTGTTATTTTCGAGTGTTCTTTGGTGTTGGTGTAGTATAGTGTCTGTAGTTTTATTTTGTTTAATTCCTAGATAGTCGTGTACACTAATGTTGGGTTTGACACATAAGATAATAAATTGTTCAAATTCACCAGATCCTCTTCTTTATTCTTCCAGGACGAAGATAGGGTCCAAGTCTTCTTTGCTTCTTCTCCCCGGATCTCAATTCTTCTGTATTAAATTCTGGATGTTCTTTTCTTTATTATAATATTTTGTATTGAGTATATCAGCTCGTTTTACAAAGTCTGGTTTGTGTTTTCACTGTTTAAAATATAATTATATGAGACGTTTTATTAACGCGTCTGTCTTCAATGACCGTTGTTAAAGAAGTCCTATTTTATTTATCTGAAATGTTTGGTTGCTAAGGTAAAACTTGAAATCTGGTTGGTTGATTCAGATATACATTGTCATACAAATTCATTATTTCAATGTCTGAATTTGGTCAAAACTTTTAAATTAGTATAATTTTTCTGTACTGATTGGGAATTTAAAACTACTAGCGTCATTATTTTGGACTTAACATTTGTGACATATAGACACCAAACATGCCTATTTTTGCTTAAGAAATACTGATGTTACATTTTTGCTATTTGAATTTTTCTTAAATAACTTAAAACTGATTACTTCGATTCCATATTTGTTGTGTATACCATTAACTATAAATCTATCCATATTACAACATTTGTTTTATAAAATTCTAACAGTATTTCCTAAAATTTACAAAATTCCAAAGTTTTTATAGGCCTATGTCTTGACATGTTAAATTTCTATTTTCTGCTATTGTAACACCTATTAACAATGCAAATACCATCAAAACTACTCCCTATAACTTTATTAGAATTATCATTTAAAAATATAACAATAATTATTACAGTAAGAACATAAAAAAACATAATTCACATGTAGTGATTAAACAATTTGTATATGCCTGGTTGCATACATCCTGCATAAGGCATATCATAGATATATATTGCAACACATCTTCTTATGATTTCTTTCATTATGGATTATGAGTTTTACATGGACCTGGTTAGGGTATATCATGCCAACACTTACCTGCAGTATATGGTACTTTTCTGCTTTGCCGGCTATTAGGTGTGGGATTTGGGCTTATTAGGTATCAGGTAACGAGTTGGGACGATGTGTTTCCAAAAGAATTATTTTAGGAAGCTGAGTTGTATAAATTGTGAATAAATGAAAACTACCTTTTTAGTCTATCTTTCCAAAGATTATAATTGTCACCCTCAAGGTGCTTATCTTTAAACAAATCATAATAATAAACAGAATTTCAAATATTTAACACGATTTACGGCGGGTTCCACTAATTTATATTCTTTCTTGAATATTACTTTACACATATTTTCTCTAGTGATATATTGTTATAATGCTTACGTCTAACAATCACATATTAAAATCATATATCTTAGTACATAATTTATAAGTTCCTGAAAATAAGACATACAATACACAGTATATACACAAAACATATAACATGGAAATATACACACATATATGGGCAGTTTCACACTGTCTGCCGGTAATTATAATTCATTTATAAAAATCATTTTTGTTATATTGAAATAATTATTTAATAAAATGGAAATACTGAATTGATTTCATTCTATGAAATCCGTAACCCTGTTCTTTATACATGAGAAAATAAAATACGAACTTTTTAAATGAATATAACAAGGGTTATAGTTATCGTTATCTCTATGGTAGTTATTATTAATCTAAACATTTTTATTAAGGGTAACTCCCTTTTAATTATTCTAATCTTCAGCCTGCTTGGCTATCAACAATAATTAATATGAAACAATAAAATTTGTGACATCTAATATCTTGATAACACTCTTAGAGCTTCTCTGCACTCTCCCTTAATTTATCACATTTAATTTATCAAATATAATTCTTTATACAGTGCACAATCTCATGAAAACATTTGCTTAGAGTCTTTCTGCACTCTTATTAACATATTATTATAATAATCACACATTATCTAAATGTTCTGTCTTTTTGAATAAATGTCTCTATATGATATACAGTACAACATTTAAAAGTGTCTTTAGGCTTTAGTCATACCGCCTATATAATTAAATGTTTATCAATTTTTTAAAACTGTTCAATTTCGCTTATAGCGGCTTTTCATTTACTTTTTGTGTTTTACAACATTATTATGAACCCTGAACCATATCAGGTCACCTGTTTTGATGATTTCATGTTACACAGATGTACACGGGTCTCAGGCGTCGGCGTTGAGTACAGCTATTCCTCTCGAAACCTCCGTCAGCGTCGCTTAGCGGTGTATGAACAGCTAGGCTAGGCGTCGTTCCTTTATCGTCATGGACACAGCGTCTCTGGCCTCAGGTATAGTCTGATGTCCGTAGTACGTAGTTGTAGTCACTCAGGTGTCTGCCGGTCTCATTGAAGCGTCTTCTGCAGCGTATCGTTCCGTGTGTACGACTCAACGAATACTTTATGAATGAGCCAGATGCTCGTTTTGGCTCACTGTTTATAGGGCAAAGCCACGTGTGCAAATGAGTTTCTATCGGCGAATACCTCACCAATCCTTTATTTATTTAGGTAACAAAGTTGTTTGTTAGACGTGTCTTGAACACAGTTATTAGCTATGTATACACGCGATCTTTAATTAGCACCGCGAAAGGTGTGAAATAGTAAAACGCTTATAGTTCACGACACTCTCACTATCTCGTTATGTGTTTGGTGTCTAAATAAAGCTACATTTCCGCACTATTCACTGGTCAACCTAGTTCTTCTTAATCTTTTGTCATTTTTTTATTATTTAAGTTTTAAAACACTTCTGACATGTGCCGACAAAATTATACATATTTATGCAGGTGGACTGTTATCTGTTTTGTTTGCTATATAAAATCTTATCTATACCCTTCTAAATGTACAATTGTAGCAGATAACGCTTATTATGCGTACTCCAGTTAGAACGATAAACATTGATAACAATGTTTCGTTATAACACTCCCCCACTTGCTTTAAAAAAAATTGTTTTGTGCTTTACAGAACATTTTTTTTTTTTTTTTTTTTTTTTTCTATGTTTAGTACATACACAGTTAGTTATATTACATGTTTATTAGAAAGAATATAAAATCTTTTCTTAAAGTAACAATCACATATGGGTATTATTGGATATAATGACGCAGAGATGACGCATGGTACTTTCCGACGTCCTTTTTCTTCACTGGGTCATATACCATGTAGGTGTGTGGTCCTAGACGACTCCTTAGTTCATATGGGCCACAGAATAATCTGAAGAATTTCTTGGAAGTGTTTAATATACTACTTCCCACAGGATTTGTCTTTATCAATACCTTATCACCAATCTGGAATCTTGTCAATCGGTGAATTCTATTATACCGGTCTCTCCTTTTACCTGCTTGATGATATAGCTGTCGTTCAGCTCTGTTTACTTTTATTTGAATTGGCAAATCTACATTATAATTTTCCGGTTTATTAATCATGTTGTGCCAGAATCTTTTAGGTATTTTATTCTCACTTAATTCTAACGGTGTGTATCCTGTAGCTTCACTATAATTGTGATTCATTGCATCTTCGAAAAATTGTAGATAGTCAGGCCATTTACTCTGTTGATTGTAGCAATATAACCTCATGTACTTGCCTAACTCTCTATTTATTCTTTCAGCAAGATTAGTTTGTGGATGCCTTATGGATGTAAGTATAGGTTTTATACCTTGTCTTGTCAATGCGTCCTTCCATAATTTATTACCAAACTGCTTACCTTGATCTGTCAACACTTTATCCATTTTTCCATACTTTGGTTTATACTTCTGGGTGATGACGTTCAGAACAGATTTCATGGTGGGTCTTCGTACAGCATATAACTTTACTAGCTTGGTAAACACATCTACCGTCACAATTATATGGCGGTACCCACGACTTGATCGCGGGAGTGGTCCAAGGAAATCAAGTGCAACTATATCCCCCTTCTTCTTAGTTCTGATACTCCCCATTTCAACGCAAGTGTTTAAATTCGGATGTTTGGCTGTTTGACAATCATGGCATTTCCTAACAATTATTTTAATTTTTCTGAACATATTATTACAGGTGAAGGCTTCTTTCATAGTTAAATAGCACTTCAATGGAGATGCATGAGCTAGACTACGATGACATGGCATAATTAATTGCTGTAACATGTCATGAGATAGCACAACTTTCCAATCATAATTAATAAGCTTAAATAAAATTCCATCTTTCACACAATAATTTATAGGTAACGGATTATTTTTTATATTCTGTAATCGCTGATGTTTATCTTGCTCTCTAGCGAGATTACGTAGTAATTCTTGTACTTCTCTCTCGGGTTTGTATGTTATGTTGCTAAGTACCCTGACATCTTGTGGTTTAGCTTCATGTGTTTCTTCTTCAATTTTCATGGTCTTCCTGACATTACTCTGCACCAACTCGCTGATGACTTGTATCTTGGTATCTTGTCGATGCGTAATTTTTTCGAGTTTCTGGTCCAGTATGTCGGCCATAGATTTAAAATTTTGTTGTAGTCTTTTTCGCTGCTCTTCGAAATTTTCATTCATCACCACCGCTTGTTGTTTTAGAGACTCTTTAACTTTACCTTCTAAGGTCTCCATTCGTTCCATAATTTCTACCTTACTTTCAGCATTATACGCGTATAGTTTCTGAATTTCTGACGTGCTTGCTTCCAATCTTCTCATAGTTTCAGCACCACTAGTTTTTATTTCTTCAAACCTTTTTACGTTTTCAGCGTTGCTGGCTTTTAACTTCTTCATTATGTCGGCTAAACTGACCTCTTGTTTATGTGCCATGTTTAATTTTAATTTGGTGAACCGATTTTAAAATATTTATTATTAATTTGTATATTATTAATTATTTGGCTTATTATTAAATATTGGTAGTCATTTATTCATCAACATACAACCGTTATCTTGGGCGCCTGTAGTATCAGTTTCTGATAACCACAATATTTATCTAAGCTCCCCTTTGTTTACTCTACTGATAACGCTAACTGTACGTTCTTATCAGCTACATTCAACATATAAATGCACGTTTTATAATAATTACACATCAACTCTAAATATTTGTTCTACGTGAATTTATATTTATTTAAATTCTTACTAATTTTTAATTTTTTCGTATTATTTATTTTTTTTTTTTTATTTATTTAATCGTGCCCCACGTTGGAAGCGACATTTTCTTTTGCAACACATCTTCTTATGATTTCTTTCATTATGGATTATGAGTTTTACATGGACCTGGTTAGGGTATATCATGCCAACACTTACCTGCAGTATATGGTACTTTTCTGCTTTGCCGGCTATTAGGTGTGGGATTTGGGCTTATTAGGTATCAGGTAACGAGTTGGGACGATGTGTTTCCAAAAGAATTATTTTAGGAAGCTGAGTTGTATAAATTGTGAATAAATGAAAACTACCTTTTTAGTCTATCTTTCCAAAGATTATAATTGTCACCCTCAAGGTGCTTATCTTTAAACAAATCATAATAATAAACAGAATTTCAAATATTTAACACGATTTACGGCGGGTTCCACTAATTTATATTCTTTCTTGAATATTACTTTACACATATTTTCTCTAGTGATATATTGTTATAATGCTTACGTCTAACAATCACATATTAAAATCATATATCTTAGTACATAATTTATAAGTTCCTGAAAATAAGACATACAATACACAGTATATACACAAAACATATAACATGGAAATATACACACATATATGGGCAGTTTCACACTGTCTGCCGGTAATTATAATTCATTTATAAAAATCATTTTTGTTATATTGAAATAATTATTTAATAAAATGGAAATACTGAATTGATTTCATTCTATGAAATCCGTAACCCTGTTCTTTATACATGAGAAAATAAAATACGAACTTTTTAAATGAATATAACAAGGGTTATAGTTATCGTTATCTCTATGGTAGTTATTATTAATCTAAACATTTTTATTAAGGGTAACTCCCTTTTAATTATTCTAATCTTCAGCCTGCTTGGCTATCAACAATAATTAATATGAAACAATAAAATTTGTGACATCTAATATCTTGATAACACTCTTAGAGCTTCTCTGCACTCTCCCTTAATTTATCACATTTAATTTATCAAATATAATTCTTTATACAGTGCACAATCTCATGAAAACATTTGCTTAGAGTCTTTCTGCACTCTTATTAACATATTATTATAATAATCACACATTATCTAAATGTTCTGTCTTTTTGAATAAATGTCTCTATATGATATACAGTACAACATTTAAAAGTGTCTTTAGGCTTTAGTCATACCGCCTATATAATTAAATGTTTATCAATTTTTTAAAACTGTTCAATTTCGCTTATAGCGGCTTTTCATTTACTTTTTGTGTTTTACAACATTATTATGAACCCTGAACCATATCAGGTCACCTGTTTTGATGATTTCATGTTACACAGATGTACACGGGTCTCAGGCGTCGGCGTTGAGTACAGCTATTCCTCTCGAAACCTCCGTCAGCGTCGCTTAGCGGTGTATGAACAGCTAGGCTAGGCGTCGTTCCTTTATCGTCATGGACACAGCGTCTCTGGCCTCAGGTATAGTCTGATGTCCGTAGTACGTAGTTGTAGTCACTCAGGTGTCTGCCGGTCTCATTGAAGCGTCTTCTGCAGCGTATCGTTCCGTGTGTACGACTCAACGAATACTTTATGAATGAGCCAGATGCTCGTTTTGGCTCACTGTTTATAGGGCAAAGCCACGTGTGCAAATGAGTTTCTATCGGCGAATACCTCACCAATCCTTTATTTATTTAGGTAACAAAGTTGTTTGTTAGACGTGTCTTGAACACAGTTATTAGCTATGTATACACGCGATCTTTAATTAGCACCGCGAAAGGTGTGAAATAGTAAAACGCTTATAGTTCACGACACTCTCACTATCTCGTTATGTGTTTGGTGTCTAAATAAAGCTACATTTCCGCACTATTCACTGGTCAACCTAGTTCTTCTTAATCTTTTGTCATTTTTTTATTATTTAAGTTTTAAAACACTTCTGACATGTGCCGACAAAATTATACATATTTATGCAGGTGGACTGTTATCTGTTTTGTTTGCTATATAAAATCTTATCTATACCCTTCTAAATGTACAATTGTAGCAGATAACGCTTATTATGCGTACTCCAGTTAGAACGATAAACATTGATAACAATGTTTCGTTATAATATATATATATTATTTAATAAAACTATAACTAACATCAACACAACTTTAAACGTGTTTTAAGAACATAACAAGGAAAGTAATCATTTAATAATGATTTTCTATTTTTTCCATTTTTCCTAGGTAGTTCAGCCATTGCTGTAGCCTACTAGGTACCTTTTCTGTTTCTTTTTATACATTTGACAATTATTATGTGATTATACATTATTTTCTTGACAACATTATGTCCACTATTATTTACAGTTAGTTGCATGTTTCCATGTATCTATAATAATTGTTTTGTTGTATTATTTCATTATATCATTTAATTAACAATTTACTAATATATTATTTTACATTGTATTGTATGTTTGGGCCAATTATCCCTCAATTTGTATTTTGATTATTTTTATATTTTGATACATTTAATAAAACCATTTGTTTATTTATAGTATTGGTACATAATGCTGTCTGTCTTTATAAGTATTACAGTATTCTTGTCATTATTTGAAATTCATGTCATCATCGGGGTATTTTGCATCACTTTGCCTAAACATTAATTTGGGTACGGTCAGTTGTAGTACAAGTCAGTCTAAAGTAGTTATTTGTTCATCTTCACTATCATTTTTGAAAGATATTTTTCTTCTTGTTTAGTTTCTTATCCATGGTCTTCATTAAATCTGGTACGATACCAAGCTATGCCAAATGTAATGTTACATACTACCCTGCCACCAAATTTGTTTATTTTAATAAAATAGTATATTTTGTTGAAATCATAAATTATCTTATCTTTCATATTATCACTTGTTATCCTTTTTATGATCTGGTATACTTGTCTTTAATTATAAGTGTTCTATCCCTGGAACATGTTACCTCCCTAACAAATTAATCACCATATATTTTGGAATCAGTCGGGGGGCTCTCTTGACCTAATACCCCGCTGTCCTTATAATACATAATACATAAATAATATCGATTGCTGGAGCTATCTCATCAGTCAATCACATTTAATAATCACTAGTCTATTCACGACTGAATAAAATAAAACAATGTAATAATATATTCTTGGGATGGTTCACTCAGTTTAACTTCTCAGATCTAAATATTTCTTTCCATTGATTCTTTCAGATGTTTATTTTCTTGTGGCGATATTAATAACATTTTTTATCTTCAATTGGTACTATCTTCTTTCCTTCTTTATCAGTACTGCTTAATCTTCATTTTTCATTCTCTATCTTTATTGAATTAAAACGTAACAAGTATCTGTATCTATTGTTGTTGTTGATTCTCTCACAATCATGATAGGTTATTTGTAGTAAATTCGTTTCTAGGTTTGTCTTATTTTCATTGTCGATTGTCTACATTTGTCTTTTCTTATTCATTTTATAGCACTATGGTTTCTTCTGATTCACGGATGTTGCATCTTTCTTTTATATTCCAATAATAAGTTCATAATTATATTTAATAAGGGGTGCTTATTTTGTTTAGAATTTTGAAATTTATTCAAATTTGTTTATTCACTTGGTTCAAAATAACATTATCAAAATGTACTGTAAGTTGTCCTTACTATTTATTTGAATTTTGAGATTTATTCAAATTCGTTTATATTGGCTTCATAATAAATTTTTAAGGAAACTTGGTTGTATATTCCCTTAATCTTCTTCGTTCCGGTGGCTCCAATTAAAATTATATTTTGGATTGGTAGAGTCGGTAAGATGATCTTACTAAATTTTTGAATTTTGTGGTATTATCACAAATTCTACACTTCTTATTATAGCCCTTATTGTCATATGTTCTTCTACTATACCCAGTATTGATGATCGTTTGGTAATTTTCATTATGTCACTCAGTTGCTCATATCTTCATTGGTAACGTTCAGTTTCTTAGATAATCTTCTTTCTTAAATCTCAGTGTTGTTTCTTTGTACCTTATTATTATTATTGTTCCTCAATTAAACTTATTTCTCGTCTCCTAGAAATGGTTTTTGCCCGTAGTCGGTTAGCATAACATCCGTCCCTTTTCTTGATGGTGTGTGGTATATAATTTATCCCGGGTCCATAATCTCAGTTGACCTTATTGTCCGTACTACCATTGTCTTTATAATTATTCCGGTACTTATGACATCTCTTGCTTCCACCTTGTACTTCATTTTTCCCGCTGTTATTCTTTCATTTGCTGGAAAGCTTCTTTGACTCACCCTATCATATTGTTTCTTACACCAATATGTCACTGGTCCATCAATGACTAATGATATCATTGATATTTTCCCACGTGTTTCTATCTCTGGTATTCCCCATTTATCTCTGGTTTTCTCTAAGTTGTAAACTATAGTTTTATGGTAAGTCATTATTGAAATTGCTTTTAATCCCCTCCTATAATCTCTGGCATTCATGATTTCTTTATTGTTGGTAATTGGGATATTCAGTACAATAATTAATCCATTGTTCATCATCTCCAATTCTTCCGGTGTTTTTATTAAATTCCTTGGATGCATTCTTTTCATTTTCTTTGATTTCATTTCCATGTGTTTAATATTTCCTTTGTTTATGTTATGTTTAATTTCAGATAATAATGCTACTTGTTCCCTAGTTTTATCGTTTGGTATTTCTTCTGTTTCCGGTTTGCTATCATTTTTTATTTCTTTGGCCCTATTATTTATTAATTCTTCCCTAAACAGTTTATTATCATTTATTATTTCTCTGGTCATTTCCTTCATTTCTTTTCTTATTTCATCCATTAGTTTCTTATTACTCTCCTCCATAGACTGTTTATTGTCCTTTTTTAATTCCTCCATTAATTCCATCGTTTTCTTAGCATTTTCCTGCATTAATTCCATCATAGTTTAATCATTTCTTGCTTCTTCTTGCCTTCTGTTTGTGTGGGTTCTTCTGGTTGTTTCTCTTGAACCTTCCTTATTATGGTTTCTACTTCCTCAACCGGTGTTGCTTCCTTGTCTTCCATGGTTAATTCGCTTACTTTTTCGGTTTCAGCCGCTCGTTTGCGCGATGTTTCTCGCTTCCTCATTTTCGTTTTATTTTATGCTGTTCGATTATAAATTATATCTTAATTTATCGCCTCACACGTTGGTTCGCCAATTTGAAACGATTTATACGAGACGACTTAATTCATCGCACGTTGGATTCATCAATTTGTAACAATAATAATAAATATGTGGGAGGTCTCGCGAGTAAACAATGTAACAATTTATGTTGATAGACGAGTTCTTATGCTCCACGTTGTGTGCATCAATTTGTAACAAATAATATATGTTACGTATATTATATTAAACCCCACTGTTTGGTTCGTCAATTCGAAACAAATTTAATATGTATGTTGCACGGTAAATTATTTTGTATTCTGCCGCTCGCTCCCACTATGCGTGCAGTTCCAATGACGTCAGTCGGAGTTGCCAACAGTTGCTCCGTCCGCTGTGCTATATTAACGTAATTCTTAAATGAAACAGTAATAATAACGCAAATATAACACCAAACAGATATCTTCCTTTTAACGATCTTTATTCAAATGAAGCATTGATTAATTACTTCTTGTTTTTCTTTACTGTAATTACAATTATGACAAAATTATGCGTCTTCTTTTATCAGTTGGTAGTAGCTAAAAATAATGTGCTCTATGCTGGATTTCGACAAGCAAAAGAATGATGCAGTTTGTTATTATTTCTATTAAAATAAAATATGTCAGGGCGTATCTGGTTCGGGGATTACGGTTAAACAAATAATACAATTCTTAAAATCAAAATACAAATTTCACAATATAAGGATATTACAAGGTTTTGGTGTGTAAAGTGCAAACTGGCAGTCGTGTATTGGTTACTTACATTTATAGGTTATGACCAGTTTAGATGCTTATTAGTTATCGTTAAAATTTTTATGGTGTTCAAAAAAGGTGTAAAACTCAATTGGTGTTATTTTCGAGTGTTCTTTGGTGTTGGTGTAGTATAGTGTCTGTAGTTTTATTTTGTTTAATTCCTAGATAGTCGTGTACACTAATGTTGGGTTTGACACATAAGATAATAAATTGTTCAAATTCACCAGATCCTCTTCTTTATTCTTCCAGACGAAGATAGGGTCCAAGTCTTCTTTGCTTCTTCTCCCCGGATCTCAATTCTTCTGTATTAAATTCTGGATGTTCTTTTCTTTATTATAATATTTTGTATTGAGTATATCAGATCGTTTTACAAAGTCTGGTTTGTGTTTTCACTGTTTAAAATATAATTATTTGAGACGTTTTATTAACGCGTCTGTCTTCAATGACCGTTGTTAAAGAAGTCCTATTTTATTTATCTGAAATGTTTGGTTGCTAAGGTAAAACTTGAAATCTGATTGGTTGATTCAGATATACATTGTCATACAAATTCATTATTTCAATGTCTGAATTTGGTAAAAACTTTTAAATTAGTATAATTTTTCTGTACTGATTGGGAATTTAAAACTACTAGCATCATTATTTTGGACTTAACATTTGTGACATATAGACACCAAACATGCCTATTTTTGCTTAAGAAATACTGATGTTACATTTTTGCTATTTGAATTTTTCTTAAATAACTTAAAACTGATTACTTTGATTCCATATTTGTTGTGTATACCATTAACTATAAATCTATCCATATTACAACATTTGTTTTATAAAATTCTAACAGTATTTCCTAAAATTTACAAAATTCCAAAGTTTTTATAGGCCTATGTCTTGACATGTTAAATTTCTATTTTCTGCTATTGTAACACCTATTAACAATGCAAATACCATCAAAACTACTCCCTATAACTTTATTAGTATTATCATTTAAAAATATAACAATAATTATTACAGTAAGAACATAAAAAAACATAATTCACATGTAGTGATTAAACAATTTGTATATGCCTGGTTGCATACATCCTGCATAAGGCATATCATAGATATATATATATATATTATTTAATAAAACTATAACTAACATCAACACAACTTTAAATGTGTTTTAAGAACATAACAAGGAAAGTAATCATTTAATAATGATTTTCTATTTTTTCCATTTTTCCTAGGTAGTTCAGCCATTGCTGTAGCCTACTAGGTACCTTTTCTGTTTCTTTTTATACATTTGACAATTATTATGTGATTATACATTATTTTCTTGACAACATTATGTCCACTATTATTTACAGTTAGTTGCATGTTTCCATGTATCTATAATAATTGTTTTGTTGTATTATTTCATTATATCATTTAATTAACAATTTACTAATATATTATTTTACATTGTATTGTATGTTTGGGCCAATTATCCCTCAATTTGTATTTTGATTATTTTTATATTTTGATACATTTAATAAAACCATTTGTTTATTTATAGTATTGGTACATAATGCTGTCTGTCTTTATAAGTATTACAGTATTCTTGTCATTATTTGAAATTCATGTCATCATCGGGGTATTTTGCATCACTTTGCCTAAACATTAATTTGGGTACGGTCAGTTGTAGTACAAGTCAGTCTAAAGTAGTTATTTGTTCATCTTCACTATCATTTTTGAAAGATATTTTTCTTCTTGTTTAGTTTCTTATCCATGGTATTCATTAAATCTGGTACGATATCAAGCTATGCCAATTGTAATGTTACATACTACCCTGCCACCAAATTTGTTTATTTTAATAAAATAGTATATTTTGTTGAAATCATAAATTATCTTATCTTTCATATTATCACTTGTTATCCTTTTTATGATCTGGTATACTTGTCTTTAATTATAAGTGTTCTATCCCTGGAACATGTTACCTCCCTAACAAAGTAATCACCATATATTTTGGAATCAGTCGGGGGGCTCTCTTGACCTAATACCCCGCTGTCCTTATAATACATAATACATAAATAATATCGATTGCTGGAGCTATCTCATCAGTCAATCACATTTAATAATCACTAGTCTATTCACGACTGAATAAAATAAAACAATGTAATAATATATTCTTGGGATGGTTCACTCAGTTTAACTTCTCAGATTTAAATATTTCTTTCCATTGATTCTTTCAGATGTTTATTTTCTTGTGGCGATATTAATAACATTTTTTATCTTCAATTGGTACTATCTTCTTTCCTTCTTTATCAGTACTGCTTAATCTTCATTTTTCATTCTCTATCTTTATTCAATTAAAACGTAACAAGTATCTGTATCTATTGTTGTTGTTGATTCTCTCACAATCATGATAGGTTATTTGTAGTAAATTCGTTTCTAGGTTTGTCTTATTTTCATCGTCGATTGTCTACATTTGTCTTTTCTTATTCATTTTATAGCACTATGGTTTCTTCTGACTCACGGATGTTGCATCTTTCTTTTATATTCCAATAATAAGTTCATAATTATATTTAATAAGGGGTGCTTATTTTGTTTAAAATTTTGAAATTTATTCAAATTTGTTTATTCACTTGGTTCAAAATAACATTATCAAAATGTACTGTAAGTTGTCCTTACTATTTATTTGAATTTTGAGATTTATTCAAATTCGTTTATATTGGCTTCATAATACATTTTTAAGGAAACTTGGTTGTATATTCCCTTAATCTTCTTCGTTCCGGTGGCTCCAATTAAAATTATATTCTGGATTGGTAGAGTCGGTAAGATGATCTTACTAAATTTTTGAATTTTGTGGTATTATCACAAATTCTACACTTCTTATTATAGCCCTTATTGTCATATGTTCTTCTACTATACCCAGTATTGATGATCGTTTGGTAATTTTCATTATGTCACTCAGTTGCTCATATCTTCATTGGTAACGTTCAGTTTCTTAGATAATCTTCTTTCTTAAATCTCAGTGTTGTTTCTTTGTACCTTATTATTATTATTGTTCCTCAATTAAACTTATTTCTCGTCTCCTAGAAATGGTTTTTGCCCGTAGTCGGTTAGCATAACATCCGTCCCTTTTCTTGATGGTGTGTGGTATATAATTTATCCCGGGTCCATAATCTCAGTTGACCTTATTGTCCGTACTACCATTGTCTTTATAATTATTCCGGTACTTATGACATCTCTTGCTTCCACCTTGTACTTCATTTTTCCCGCTGTTATTCTTTCATTTGCTGGAAAGCTTCTTTGACTCACCCTATCATATTGTTTCTTACACCAATATGTCACTGGTCCATCAATGACTAATGATATCATTGATATTTTCCCACGTGTTTCTATCTCTGGTATTCCCCATTTATCTCTGGTTTTCTCTAAGTTGTAAACTATAGTTTTATGGTAAGTCATTATTGAAATTGCTTTTAATCCCCTCCTATAATCTCTGGCATTCATGATTTCTTTATTGTTGGTAATTGGGATATTCAGTACATTAATTAATCCATTGTTCATCATCTCCAATTCTTCCGGTGTTTTTATTAAATTCCTTGGATGCATTCTTTTCATTTTCTTTGATTTCATTTCCATGTGTTTAATATTTCCTTTGTTTATGTTATGTTTAATTTCAGATAATAATGCTACTTGTTCCCTAGTTTTATCGTTTGGTATTTCTTCTGTTTCCGGTTTGCTATCATTTTTTATTTCTTTGGCCCTATTATTTATTAATTCTTCCCTAAACAGTTTATTATCATTTATTATTTCTCTGGTCATTTCCTTCATTTCTTTTCTTATTTCATCCATTAGTTTCTTATTACTCTCCTCCATAGACTGTTTATTGTCCTTTTTTAATTCCTCCATTAATTCCATCGTTTTCTTAGCATTTTCCTGCATTAATTCCATCATAGTTTAATCATTTCTTGCTTCTTCTTGCCTTCTGTTTGTGTGGGTTCTTCTGGTTGTTTCTCTTGAACCTTCCTTATTATGGTTTCTACTTCCTCAACCGGTGTTGCTTCCTTGTCTTCCATGGTTAATTCGCTTACTTTTTCGGTTTCAGCCGCTCGTTTGCGCGATGTTTCTCGCTTCCTCATTTTCGTTTTATTTTATGCTGTTCGATTATAAATTATATCTTAATTTATCGCCTCACACGTTGGTTCGCCAATTTGAAACGATTTATACGAGACGACTTAATTCATCGCACGTTGGATTCATCAATTTGTAACAATAATAATAAATATGTGGGAGGTCTCGCGAGTAAACAATGTAACAATTTATGTTGATAGACGAGTTCTTATGCTCCACGTTGTGTGCATCAATTTGTAACAAATAATATATGTTACGTATATTATATTAAACCCCACTGTTTGGTTCGTCAATTCGAAACAAATTTAATATGTATGTTGCACGGTAAATTATTTTGTATTCTGCCGCTCGCTCCCACTATGCGTGCAGTTCCAATGACGTCAGTCGGAGTTGCCAACAGTTGCTCCGTCCGCTGTGCTATATTAACGTAATTCTTAAATGAAACAGTAATAATAACGCAAATATAACACCAAACAGATATCTTCCTTTTAACGATCTTTATTCAAATGAAGCATTGATTAATTACTTCTTGTTTTTCTTTACTGTAATTACAATTATGACAAAATTATGCGTCTTCTTTTATCAGTTGGTAGTAGCTAAAAATAATGTGCTCTATGCTGGATTTCGACAAGCAAAAGAATGATGCAGTTTGTTATTATTTCTATTAAAATAAAATATGTCAGGGCGTATCTGGTTCGGGGATTACGGTTAAACAAATAATACAATTCTTAAAATCAAAATACAAATTTCACAATATAAGGATATTACAAGGTTTTGGTGTGTAAAGTGCAAACTGGCAGTCGTGTATTGGTTACTTACATTTATAGGTTATGACCAGTTTAGATGCTTATTAGTTATCGTTAAAATTTTTATGGTGTTCAAAAAAGGTGTAAAACTCAATTGGTGTTATTTTCGAGTGTTCTTTGGTGTTGGTGTAGTATAGTGTCTGTAGTTTTATTTTGTTTAATTCCTAGATAGTCGTGTACACTAATGTTGGGTTTGACACATAAGATAATAAATTGTTCAAATTCACCAGATCCTCTTCTTTATTCTTCCAGGACGAAGATAGGGTCCAAGTCTTCTTTGCTTCTTCTCCCCGGATCTCAATTCTTCTGTATTAAATTCTGGATGTTCTTTTCTTTATTATAATATTTTGTATTGAGTATATCAGATCGTTTTACAAAGTCTGGTTTGTGTTTTCACTGTTTAAAATATAATTATTTGAGACGTTTTATTAACGCGTCTGTCTTCAATGACCGTTGTTAAAGAAGTCCTATTTTATTTATCTGAAATGTTTGGTTGCTAAGGTAAAACTTGAAATCTGATTGGTTGATTCAGATATACATTGTCATACAAATTCATTATTTCAATGTCTGAATTTGGTAAAAACTTTTAAATTAGTATAATTTTTCTGTACTGATTGGGAATTTAAAACTACTAGCATCATTATTTTGGACTTAACATTTGTGACATATAGACACCAAACATGCCTATTTTTGCTTAAGAAATACTGATGTTACATTTTTGCTATTTGAATTTTTCTTAAATAACTTAAAACTGATTACTTTGATTCCATATTTGTTGTGTATACCATTAACTATAAATCTATCCATATTACAACATTTGTTTTATAAAATTCTAACAGTATTTCCTAAAATTTACAAAATTCCAAAGTTTTTATAGGCCTATGTCTTGACATGTTAAATTTCTATTTTCTGCTATTGTAACACCTATTAACAATGCAAATACCATCAAAACTACTCCCTATAACTTTATTAGTATTATCATTTAAAAATATAACAATAATTATTACAGTAAGAACATAAAAAAACATAATTCACATGTAGTGATTAAACAATTTGTATATGCCTGGTTGCATACATCCTGCATAAGGCATATCATAGATATATATATATATATTATTTAATAAAACTATAACTAACATCAACACAACTTTAAATGTGTTTTAAGAACATAACAAGGAAAGTAATCATTTAATAATGATTTTCTATTTTTTCCATTTTTCCTAGGTAGTTCAGCCATTGCTGTAGCCTACTAGGTACCTTTTCTGTTTCTTTTTATACATTTGACAATTATTATGTGATTATACATTATTTTCTTGACAACATTATGTCCACTATTATTTACAGTTAGTTGCATGTTTCCATGTATCTATAATAATTGTTTTGTTGTATTATTTCATTATATCATTTAATTAACAATTTACTAATATATTATTTTACATTGTATTGTATGTTTGGGCCAATTATCCCTCAATTTGTATTTTGATTATTTTTATATTTTGATACATTTAATAAAACCATTTGTTTATTTATAGTATTGGTACATAATGCTGTCTGTCTTTATAAGTATTACAGTATTCTTGTCATTATTTGAAATTCATGTCATCATCGGGGTATTTTGCATCACTTTGCCTAAACATTAATTTGGGTACGGTCAGTTGTAGTACAAGTCAGTCTAAAGTAGTTATTTGTTCATCTTCACTATCATTTTTGAAAGATATTTTTCTTCTTGTTTAGTTTCTTATCCATGGTATTCATTAAATCTGGTACGATATCAAGCTATGCCAATTGTAATGTTACATACTACCCTGCCACCAAATTTGTTTATTTTAATAAAATAGTATATTTTGTTGAAATCATAAATTATCTTATCTTTCATATTATCACTTGTTATCCTTTTTATGATCTGGTATACTTGTCTTTAATTATAAGTGTTCTATCCCTGGAACATGTTACCTCCCTAACAAAGTAATCACCATATATTTTGGAATCAGTCGGGGGGCTCTCTTGACCTAATACCCCGCTGTCCTTATAATACATAATACATAAATAATATCGATTGCTGGAGCTATCTCATCAGTCAATCACATTTAATAATCACTAGTCTATTCACGACTGAATAAAATAAAACAATGTAATAATATATTCTTGGGATGGTTCACTCAGTTTAACTTCTCAGATTTAAATATTTCTTTCCATTGATTCTTTCAGATGTTTATTTTCTTGTGGCGATATTAATAACATTTTTTATCTTCAATTGGTACTATCTTCTTTCCTTCTTTATCAGTACTGCTTAATCTTCATTTTTCATTCTCTATCTTTATTCAATTAAAACGTAACAAGTATCTGTATCTATTGTTGTTGTTGATTCTCTCACAATCATGATAGGTTATTTGTAGTAAATTCGTTTCTAGGTTTGTCTTATTTTCATCGTCGATTGTCTACATTTGTCTTTTCTTATTCATTTTATAGCACTATGGTTTCTTCTGACTCACGGATGTTGCATCTTTCTTTTATATTCCAATAATAAGTTCATAATTATATTTAATAAGGGGTGCTTATTTTGTTTAAAATTTTGAAATTTATTCAAATTTGTTTATTCACTTGGTTCAAAATAACATTATCAAAATGTACTGTAAGTTGTCCTTACTATTTATTTGAATTTTGAGATTTATTCAAATTCGTTTATATTGGCTTCATAATACATTTTTAAGGAAACTTGGTTGTATATTCCCTTAATCTTCTTCGTTCCGGTGGCTCCAATTAAAATTATATTCTGGATTGGTAGAGTCGGTAAGATGATCTTACTAAATTTTTGAATTTTGTGGTATTATCACAAATTCTACACTTCTTATTATAGCCCTTATTGTCATATGTTCTTCTACTATACCCAGTATTGATGATCGTTTGGTAATTTTCATTATGTCACTCAGTTGCTCATATCTTCATTGGTAACGTTCAGTTTCTTAGATAATCTTCTTTCTTAAATCTCAGTGTTGTTTCTTTGTACCTTATTATTATTATTGTTCCTCAATTAAACTTATTTCTCGTCTCCTAGAAATGGTTTTTGCCCGTAGTCGGTTAGCATAACATCCGTCCCTTTTCTTGATGGTGTGTGGTATATAATTTATCCCGGGTCCATAATCTCAGTTGACCTTATTGTCCGTACTACCATTGTCTTTATAATTATTCCGGTACTTATGACATCTCTTGCTTCCACCTTGTACTTCATTTTTCCCGCTGTTATTCTTTCATTTGCTGGAAAGCTTCTTTGACTCACCCTATCATATTGTTTCTTACACCAATATGTCACTGGTCCATCAATGACTAATGATATCATTGATATTTTCCCACGTGTTTCTATCTCTGGTATTCCCCATTTATCTCTGGTTTTCTCTAAGTTGTAAACTATAGTTTTATGGTAAGTCATTATTGAAATTGCTTTTAATCCCCTCCTATAATCTCTGGCATTCATGATTTCTTTATTGTTGGTAATTGGGATATTCAGTACATTAATTAATCCATTGTTCATCATCTCCAATTCTTCCGGTGTTTTTATTAAATTCCTTGGATGCATTCTTTTCATTTTCTTTGATTTCATTTCCATGTGTTTAATATTTCCTTTGTTTATGTTATGTTTAATTTCAGATAATAATGCTACTTGTTCCCTAGTTTTATCGTTTGGTATTTCTTCTGTTTCCGGTTTGCTATCATTTTTTATTTCTTTGGCCCTATTATTTATTAATTCTTCCCTAAACAGTTTATTATCATTTATTATTTCTCTGGTCATTTCCTTCATTTCTTTTCTTATTTCGTCCATTAGTTTCTTATTACTCTCCTCCATAGACTGTTTATTGTCCTTTTTTAATTCCTCCATTAATTCCATCGTTTTCTTAGCATTTTCCTGCATTAATTCCATCATAGTTTAATCATTTCTTGCTTCTTCTCGCCTTCTGTTTGTGTGGGTTCTTCTGGTTGTTTCTCTTGAACCTTCCTTATTATGGTTTCTACTTCCTCAACCGGTGTTGCTTCCTTGTCTTCCATGGTTAATTCGCTTACTTTTTCGGTTTCAGCCGCTCGTTTGCGCGATGTTTCTCACTTCCTCATTTTCGTTTTATTTTATGCTGTTCGATTATAAATTATATCTTAATTTATCGCCTCACACGTTGGTTCGCCAATTTGAAACGATTTATACGAGACGACTTAATTCACCGCACGTTGGATTCATCAATTTGTAACAATAATAATAAAAATGTGAGAGGTCTCGCGAGTAAACAATGTAACAATTTATGTTGAGAGACGAGTTCTTATGCTCCACGTTGTGTGCATCAATTTGTAACAAATAATATATGTTACGTATATTATATTAAACCCCACTGTTTGGTTCGTCAATTCGAAACAAATTTAATATGTATGTTGCACGGTAAATTATTTTGTATTCTGCCGCTCGCTCCCACTATACGTGCAGTTCCAATGACGTCACTCGGAGTTGCCAACAGTTGCTTCGTCCGCTGTGCTATATTAACGTAATTCTTAAATGAAACAGTAATAATAACGCAAATATAACACCAAACAGATATCTTCCTTTTAACGATCTTTATTCAAATGAAGCATTGATTAATTACTTCTTGTTTTTCTTTACTGTAATTACAATTATGACAAAATTATGCGTCTTCTTTTATCAGTTGGTAGTAGCTAAAAATAATGTGCTCTATGCTGGATTTCGACAAGCAAAAGAATGATGCAGTTTGTTATTATTTCTATTAAAATAAAATATCTCAGGGCGTATCTGGTTCGGGGATTACGGTTAAACAAATAATACAATTCTTAAAATCAAAATACAAATTTCACAATATAAGGATATTACAAGGTTTTAGTGTGTAAAGTGCAAACTGGCAGTCGTGTATTGGTTACTTACATTTATAGGTTATGACCAGTTTAGATGCTTATTAGTTATCGTTAAAATTTTTATGGTGTTCAAAAAAGGTGTAAAACTCAATTGGTGTTATTTTCGAGTGTTCTTTGGTGTTGGTGTAGTATAGTGTCTGTAGTTTTATTTTGTTTAATTCCTAGATAGTCGTGTACACTAATGTTGGGTTTGACACATAAGATAATAAATTGTTCAAATTCACCAGATCCTCTTCTTTATTCTTCCAGGACGAAGATAGGGTCCAAGTCTTCTTTGCTTCTTCTCCCCGGATCTCAATTCTTCTGTATTAAATTCTGGATGTTCTTTTCTTTATTATAATATTTTGTATTGAGTATATCAGATCGTTTTACAAAGTCTGGTTTGTGTTTTCACTGTTTAAAATATAATTATTTGAGACGTTTTATTAACGCGTCTGTCTTCAATGACCGTTGTTAAAGAAGTCCTATTTTATTTATCTGAAATGTTTGGTTGCTAAGGTAAAACTTGAAATCTGGTTGGTTGATTCAGATATACATTGTCATACAAATTCATTATTTCAATGTCTGAATTTGGTAAAAACTTTTAAATTAGTATAATTTTTCTGTACTGATTGGGAATTTAAAACTACTAGCATCATTATTTTGGACTTAACATTTGTGACATATAGACACCAAACATGCCTATTTTTGCTTAAGAAATACTGATGTTACATTTTTGCTATTTGAATTTTTCTTAAATAACTTAAAACTGATTACTTTGATTCCATATTTGTTGTGTATACCATTAACTATAAATCTATCCATATTACAACATTTGTTTTATAAAATTCTAACAGTATTTCCTAAAATTTACAAAATTCCAAAGTTTTTATAGGCCTATGTCTTGACATGTTAAATTTCTATTTTCTGCTATTGTAACACCTATTAACAATGCAGATACCATCAAAACTACTCCCTATAACTTTATTAGTATTATCATTTAAAAATATAACAATAATTATTACAGTAAGATCATAAAAAAACATAATTCACATGTAGTGATTAAACAATTTGTATATGCCTGGTTGCATCATAAGGCATATCATAGATATATATATATATATATATTATTTAATAAAACTATAACTAACATCAACACAACTTTAAACGTGTTTTAAGAACATAACAAGGAAAGTAATCATTTAATAATGATTTTCTATTTTTGCCATTTTTCCTAGGTAGTTCAGCCATTGCTGTAGCCTACTAGGTACCTTTTCTGTTTCTTTTTATACATTTGACAATTATTATGTGATTATACATTATTTTCTTGACAACATTATGTCCACTATTATTTACAGTTAGTTGCATGTTTCCATGTATCTATAATAATTGTTTTGTTGTATTATTTCATTATATCATTTAATTAACAATTTACTATTATATTATTTTACATTGTATTGTATGTTTGGGCCAATTATCCCTCAATTTGTATTTTGATTATTTTTATATTTTGATACATTTAATAAAACCATTTGTTTACTTATAGTATTGGTACGTAATGCTGTCTGTCTTTATAAGTATTACAGTATTCTTGTCATTATTTGAAATTCATGTCATCATCGGGGTATTTTGCATCACTTTGCCTAAAGATTAATTTGGGTGCGGTCAGTTGTAGTACAAGTCAGTCTAAAGTTATTTGTTCATCTTCACTATCATTTTTGAAAGATATTTTACTTCTTGTTTAGTTTCTTATGCATGGTCTTCTTTAAATCTGGTACGATATCAAGCTATGCCAAATGTAATGTTACAATATATGGACCGTTGTATAATCTAAAGAATTTTGCTGCGGTATTATCTTCTCTGTGGCCAACATTTAAAGCACGCAAGAGACCTACCTTCTCGCCAGTTTTGAACGTTATCAGTTTGTGATCCGCTTAAATTTCTGCGTCCGTTCTTCGGCACACCTTTTGATGCGTCTCCTGGACTCGATCTTTTTAACCAAATTTGGAATAAGCAAATTCTGTGTTGCAATCCTCCTGATGCACCCATCCCAGACACGCTTTGGCATTTCCCCAGTTTGTAGTTCGTTAGGTGTAAATCTTGTCGTGTCATTGTAAATCCCGTTGATGGACGCCTCGATAAACTCGAGATAATCCGGCCACCTAGTCTGGTTGGTATTACAATAAGTGCGAAATAGACACCCTAACTTCCTGTTGACCCTTTCGGCGAGGTTACCTTGCGGTCTCCGGATTGCTGTCAACACTGCCTGTATATTGTGCTCCTCTAATTCGGACTGCCATTTCTTGTTGGTGAATTGCTTACCCTGGTCAGATAGAATTTTCTTCACCGGACCATATTTCAGAATGTATTTATTTAATACAACATTTAATACTGCCATCGTGGTAGGTCGTCCAATTGCATATAAACTTGCGTTCTTAGAAAATGCATCTCTGCAAACAACCAGGTTCTTCATACCCCTTGCAGCACGTGGTAGCGGACCTAAAAAATCGATACACAGTAGGTCATTCTTATTCTTGGTAATGATGTTACCCATCTCCACATAGGTGTGTTGATTTGGGTATTTAGCTGTTTGGCATATGTGATATGCTCGCAAAATAGACTTAACTTTCCTTGCCATGTTCAACCATACGAAGTCTTCTCTCATCGCCAAATAACACTTATAAGCTCCAGCATGAGCAAGACTTTCATGACAAGCCCACGTTAAATCTTCTACGAGATCATCAGGAACCATAATCTTCGACTGTCCGTCGATTATTTTATACAGTACATCCCTGTTGATTCTGTACTTCGGGTTGTCTTGCCTTTGTATTTCTTCACTAATTTTTCTTAATTTTGCGTCCTTCTGTTGTTCAAGATTTACCAATTTCAACCTATTCTTTAAGTCATCTGGTAATGTATACTTGACTGCTATAATTTTTAAAATCGATTTATGTTTACTTGAGTTATTAATTAATTGTTTCTCTTGACGAGCGGTCTGCTTATCACTAGTGCACTGCCCGTGGTTCGTTATCTTATCTATGCGATAAACAGCTGGTTTCTGTAGGTCAACGGGCCTACACCGGTCAGCCCCATTGTCATATTTACTTCCCTGACTGAGCACATAACCTAAATTAATTATATGTTTTGTATTTTTGACTGTGCATTCTAGCGTTTTATTAGTGAAATCAATTGTAGCGTGTATTTTCCTTAATGTGTCAATGCCTACTATAACGTCGTACACTAGATTTTTGACTATAAAAACGGGTATTTCTATGTCCATCCCTTGTGAATTTATTGTGATAAGTGCTTGCTTATTAATAGTTTGTGAATCACCTGTGGCTGTCATGACAATTGCATCATTGACAGGTAAGATCGGTGTTTTTTTAAATTGGTGTCTGTGTTCGTCGATAAATTCCTTACTGATTAGAGAAATTTGCGCACCAGTATCGAATAACACATTTCCGACACATCCATTAATTTTTGCTCTCACAACAATATCATTATCATTCTTATTTCTAACATTTTCCACATCATCATCCACCCAATCGTTATATATTAATTCATCTCTAATGTCAACAGGATATAGGCCTGAAGCAATGTATATTTTCTTACTACTATTGTCGTTTACATAAGATTTTCGACACTGCTGTTCGTTATGGTATGTTTTATTTGTAATTTTATCCATAGTTTTATTTATATTTTTCAATTTATCGCACGGACTCACGCCGTGCAACCCTACTCGTTTTTTGGTTGCTCTTCGCTGGTACTTGCTTCGGTAATTGCCGATACATTTCTTTGATTGAACTTTTGGAAATTAGGTTTATTTTTAAATTGTTGTGGTTGTTGTGGCTGAAATTGTTTACGAGCCGGTTCACTATTATTATTACTATTATTTTGACTGTCCACATTATCCCATTTGGTTAACAATAGGAGTAGTTCCTCCAATGACTTAATAACTTGTGTAATTACGGCGATTTGAATACCTCGTCCGAAATGATGAGCTAATTTATTTACTATCTCTGACTCTGCCAATTCTGGTTCAAGATATTTCGCACGAAATGTGAGTTGGATTAAATAATTTTCTTTAGACCCTTTTAAACTGGAATACCTACCAAACTCCAGCTGTACACGTATTTTTCGCTGTATTTCGCTTTAAAATGTTGTACCAGATCTTGATATGTAACTATTTTATCTTGTACTACCATGAACCACTCAGCTGCAGTACCCTTTAATCTCCTGACTACATAGTTTATTTTATCCATCTCACTCAGGGTGTCGCCTATTGTGTCCATTTTTCGCTGGCAGTTATTCAGGAAGAGAAGCAGATTCTCGGTGTCCCTTCTGAAGAATTTTACTTGCTAATTGTTTTCTGCTAAAGTTCTATAGATGAACGTGGTCTGGTTCGCTGTTGTCGAGGTATTCTGGAGTCTGGTCAGCTGTTGTTGCAGCTCCTGTATTTGCTGATCTTGTTCAGCTGCGAGCTCACTCACAGTAGATGTGTGTTGAACTACTCTTTCCTCTATTCCAGTGATTTTAGCTTCACATTCACTGATGTGAGAATTGTTTGCTTCTAAAGCGGTCTCAATATTGCTGCGAATTATTTCTACCTTTTTGCCTATACATTTTTTGGTTGACTCTAAAAGTTGTTTATTTTGTTTAGCCTGGTCATGAACGGCTGTATAAATTTTTTTATTCTCATCATGCAGTGATTGTAGCGACTTGTTTTGCTTTAACGCTTCGTCTCTACCAACCTTATTTTCTTCTGAGAGCTTTTGCATGTTTGCTTTAATTTCTTCCTTATTTGCTCTATTCTCTTCCGACATTTTCTGCATATTTCCCAATAATGCCGCCAATTATTTTGTAATTCTAGTGATTCGGCCATATTGATTATTTATTTTTATAAATTTAATAAATATTATAGTTTTTATTTATAGTAACAGCACTATTTGTATTATACTTATTATTACTAATAACGTCCGTTTATGTTATTTATTATTATAGTCCAGTCTCTCAATCAAATGTAAATAAGCTTATGCTAACACAGATACAAATAATAATTCAATCTCCATATAGATAATTACTACTATTGTTCAACTATCTGATAAGAGAGAGTATTCAAACTTTTATCTACACTCCCTCATAACACAGAACAGGACATATAAATAGTTCAATGAATTTAGTCTCTACACACTCAAATACATATTTCTTTTTTAAACTAATGCAAAAAAAATCGAGCCCAACGTTGGCCAGCGCCAAATACCACTACCACTACCAACTACCACTTTAGCTTTTAATCAGAATTGGAGTTTAAACAATGTACCTATTGTAAATAATTTATTGTATTCATTATACTGTATTGTATTTATTTGTAAAGCAAACACACACACACACACACATGCGCGTGCGCACACACACACACACACACACATACACACCACATCAACATATATTCTCAAACACTTTTTGCTACAGTCTATTTCTTGATGCATACAATATATTTAATATTTGTAATAACTTTACCTCAAGATGTTTTTTCCTTATTTAGAAATTTAGAACATGTTTTGGGATATATATGTATATATATATATATATATTGCAACAGAACACAGGATGATAAGCTACGTTGTGTATATCAGAGCACATGGATGACGAGCACTTTCTTGTTTAAATTTGTTTTATGTAATATTTTGTCTTTTAGCAGTAAGTTTTGAATTTAGAAATGGATAAGCATGTAGGGTATACCAAACTCTTCATAAAACGGTGTTCTATATTGTCATAAATTTTTTGTGAGAATTTGTGCGCGTGTGCGGGTGTGATAATCTGTGATCGCTATAGCTTCAGTGGTAGTTAACTGATTGACGTGAAACTTTGACAAGGAATTATTTAAGTAAATAGCTTCAATTTGTGTACACTCTGAGGTTCATAACTATTTTAGAAATATGGTTTTTTAAGTAAAGAAAAACTCAATTGTAACTCTTATCAATGATAGGGTAATAAAGTTTGTAGATAATTTCCATGCAGGACTTTGCTAAATTATACAAAGTTTTTCAAGAAATTTGTATATCTGTTTGTTCCATCAATCATGTGACTTGGGCTTAGCCTATCAGAATACACTAAATTCAGTGAGATTCATGCGTTGTAGAGCTAGGATGGACACAGTCTGTCTGTAGAAGTTGCAAGGGGAAGTTGTGCCCGGTGAAGAGAGTTATTCTCTTACGAACGTAGAAATATCGTGTATAAAATAAACCTTGGAAATTCTTAGCGAAGTTTTGCGTTAAGAACCGAAAGGGTAAAATATTTAGATAAAATTTAAATTATAATATAGTGCTGTTTCGTGTAAGTTAAGATATCCGCTTATATCGTGGAAGGTGTACATTAAACGCACCGCATTAAGTAATGCCCAGATTAATCCCGAGATTAAGAAAATATAAGATATAAATTAATAATAAACTATACGAGTGAAATTTATAATCATTGTGAGTAAACAATTTATGAAGAAACTAATAAATGTTAGCAGTCAAACATAACAACGAGACTCATTGAAATATCGCCGCTGGAGCCGCCTGCTGTAGAAGAGGACGACGAGACGAAGAGGACACCAGGAAGGAGTGACGCTGAAGAAGAGGACGCCAAGATGGGAGCGACGAAAGAAGAGGAGGACGTTGCAGAAACCAAGTAAAATCGAGTTATATTATCGAACAATACAAACAATTATTTCTATTTTCAATACATGACAATTTATAATATAATATACATCTTTAAAAACAATATTTGTGTATAATAAATAATTTTTCATCTCCTCCATAATAGACTTGTATGTGATTTTTACACACTCACTATATCCTTATTAGTATAATAAAATTTGATCTGGTGCATAAGGATATTTGGCGCCCAAAGTGGTGGTATATATATATATATATATATGTATATATATATTATAACAGTACCAAATATTAACTATTTGGGGTTATATGTTTACCGCATACTGAAAGCATAGTTAAATAAAAATTAACAGTTGAAACTCCATTTGAATGTAGAGCATTGAAAATAATGCTGTGTAAAGCAACGCACACGTGGTCATTATGTAATCAGTTCGCTGTACAAGGAAGCGACCACACCCAAACTGTTAATTATTAATATCTCGGAAACTAATAAATAAAGGCGAAATCCAATATAGCCAAAATGTTTGCCGAGATATTAATAATGACGTGTGCGAATTTGATGCAATATAATTAACAAATGAAAGAGTTAATTAAAATAATTGAATAACTTCTGTAAAAATAGAGTTACAGTAATGAGATTTTAGTATATTATAAAGATAATAATTTCTGACAAATTGTATATTTTAGATTTCACACAACTTGGTTTGCAACCAAGTTATTGCAAAATTAAATAAGTACAGGATATCCTGAGCGACAAATTGGTTCCGCCGGATAATTATGTTAGATAATAATTCTATTCTCCGTCTGTGGGAACCAGACTTCATTCTCACGGACTAAGGGAATTCTAAATTTTATGTGGTAGGGAGAGTGTTTCGACCAATGAAATCATTTCAAGCAGCCCCGGCTACTGCGGTGGTTGAAAAATCACTCTTCTGTCAGTACTCACGAAGTTAAGACGTAGTCCTTCGATCGTCTAGTAGCCAAAGTGGTGAAGATCAACAAGAAGACTCTACGCGGTCAACACACACGCAATTACGAACACAATAACTACAGATCATCTGTATAGCTCGTAATTGTTGCGTAAAGGCGAGATACTCTTCAGTACATCAACCAAGCTTATTGTGTACTACCAGTTAGTCATAAGCACGCAAGAGATCCACCAGACTTCAAGAATACAGCAGAGAGGCCGTCTAAATCATTGGTTAACAGCTGACGAGCAGAGCGACCACTCGAACGAAGCACACACACACACGCTGACGTGCAACGTGCGAATCGACGAGGGACAGGAAGCACTTCCAGCAGACAACAGCAGACGTTAAAATATTCACAAACAGCAAGGAAGCAGAGTGTTGCCGAATTTTGAACTCCACGACCGAATCCAGCAGTTCTAAGCAGATTACTTTCTCTAACCAAGGACTCGAATCGACGAGGGACAAATCGGGACGACATCCTCTTCAGTAACAGGAAAGCAAAATCTATTTATTTATTTTTCAGATCAAATTTTCTATTTTTCAATTAAAACATTGTAATTCAAATAATTCAGGTGCCAAACAAAAAGCAAAGACTCTAGTAATTAAAAAGTAAATTCGTTGTGATAATCTGTATAGCAGTAAGGCTTTAGTAAGTTATAGTTAAGAAATAGAAGTAGTATAAAAGCGCTATACAAATCTTAAGTGACAATCTAATCTTAGATCATACTGCAGTAGATCAGAAGTAGAATCACTAGAAATGAAATAACGTGAACTAGACTGTCACGTCTAATTTATTTTAATTAATTATTCTAATTAATTTCAGAGTTTTATATTTTGTTTCATGAACACTTAGATTCAATTTAATTAAATAAACTTAATTAAAATCAAATCAATTAATAAAGTAGAATTTAAATTGCAATTAACTCGCAAAGAACGAGTTCAGTTTCTTTCAACTATTAAACAATCGAAAAACATCGATTCATTGTATAGACTATAAGAAAATTCATAAGATTATAACCATTCTATTCTTGTGTGTTGTTGGTGTAATAAACAACGTTTTATTACCCCATATAACAGTGTTTTATTGTTGTACGATAAAGCCTACCAGTCTCACAAAACTCCCCCCCTTTAAAGTAACACATTTTGTGTGTTGTTGTAATAATTTGAGATTACTAGCTTGCGAACTTCAAATCCAAAATCCACACGCCCTAGCCGGAAGAATCTGCAAGATCAGACAGCAGGTGGGTACTCACACACAACATTACATTACAATAACGTATAGTAGAAGTAGTGTAGTTATAAATGGCGCTCCAATCTCGTGGGGCTCGAGAAAATGAATTAAATTCAATTTAAATTTAATTTTCACTGTAAAACAAACTTTGCTGTTTTAATTAGTAAAACAGCTGGCGTCCAACTGAAATCCCCAAAGAGTTTTGTGACTGGTGTTTGTACAACGGTAAAGTTATTGTGTGTATTTGAAACTGTTCTGTGTATTTTAAAGTGTTTATATTTGAAATTGCTGTGTATTTAAAATGGAAACTGATAAAATGCTTAAACAGTTATTACAAGAAATTAAACAAAACGCGGCTAAAGCGGAACAAGCGAACGCGGATTTGAAACGCGATTTAACGGAAAATATAAACGCAAAATTTGAACAGAGTGCAGCCAAAGCTGAGCTCAGTATAGCGGAATTAACTTCTAAAATCGAAGCGCAAAAAGTTAGTCTAACCGAAGCATTAGAACAAAGTAACGCTGACATAAACGCCGAGATTAAGCAAAGCAATAAACAAACCACCGAGAAAATAGACGAAAGCGTAAACGAGTTGACCGCTAAAGTCACCGAAATCGCGGAAAGTAATAAAGAGCTAACCGCGAGAGTCGTTGAAGTCGGTGAGAGTAATAAACAATTAACGGAAAAAGTCGCAGAGATCGGTGAAAGAGTAAATACGGTCGATACTAAAATCAATGAACGGTTTAAGGTTTTTGAGACCACTATGCAAAAATCGTTTATTGAACAAGTAACGCGTATGGAAGGCCGGTTTAAGGATCACATAAGCCGTTGTGAGAAACAGACACTAGAGGTTTCCAGGAAGGTGGAATCTCTAGAGGTAAAAATTCACGCGGACGTGACCGAAACGCAACGACGAGTAGATAAATTAGACGCTTCAATTGTAGAGACGCGGTCTAACATTGACTCTAATAAAGAGAGTGTTTTACAAACGTTAAGCGACGAGATTTTGAAAGTACGACAGGAGGTACGAAGGAGATCTGCTCCAAATATTTTGGTACAAGGTCCTGTCGACGAGAAAAATCGCGTGTATTTTACGGGGGAAAATAACGAAAACCCCATTGAATTTTTATTAGCGTGTGAGAGTGAAATGGCTAGAGTAGGTTCCCGACTAGAAGATCAAGACAAAATACAGTGGGTGGTTAACGCGATGCGTGATTCGGCGCGTAAGTGGTATAACATTGTACGCGATGGAGTGTCCACATACGCGGAGTTCAAACAAAAATTTGAAAGCCGGTACTGGAACTCGCATACCCAACGACTTCTGCGCAATGAACTGGAATATGGCCGTTTTGATAAGAAAATGGGTATTACCGCCGAAAATTATATAATCCAGCAGGTCGAACGCGCGAAGCATTTAACCCCAGCATTTGCGGAGATTGACATAGTCACCAAGCTTGCCTACCATTTTAATCATAACATTAGAGTAGCTGTATTCACACAGGGTATTCGCACGGTAGACGAACTCCTCATTCTAGTGTCCCAAAGTGAGACGGTTTTTGATTTTGGTGGGTGGCGTTATAATCCCGATTTTCGCCGAAATAATGAAGGGCAGAATACGCGACTACAGTACCATCAGCAAACGGATCAAAAACCGAGTACCAGTTCTGCTCCACCCCAAACACCGTCAAAACAGCCAAATAAAACCTTTGAGTACAAGGGAAAACAAAATTTTGGTAGACCAAAGGGGCAGGGTAAGGGTAACGACGGGGCACAAATTAGAGCGATTCAAACGGTCGAATTAGCCAAAGCTGATACAACTGAAAAAGACAGCGACTCCCACGGCAATAAAAATTCGAACAATAAATCGAAAAGTTACCAAGCTACAAAAAACGTGCCAAAATGCGCATCCAGCAAGGACGCGCTATAAATTCGGCAAAATTGTGTAAATATAAGCATGTTAATTATAAGGATTATATATTGTGTGAAATGTGTACTTTTAATTATGTAACTTGTGTGCCCGTTAATAATGTGTTCCCACCGGATGTCAGGGATCCGTTGCTAGAATCCGGTCCCACGCGACAAAGGCCCGTGAGCGCGGCGTGTCCGGTGTTACACGCCTTTGTCAATAGCGTTCCCACGCGGATTTTGTTGGATACCGGTAACGTCGTATCCGGCGTCAGTGAAAGGTTCCTGCGTACCAATAAAAAATATTTTCGTACGGCCCCATCACTCCCAATCAATCAATTTTATATACGAACCGCTACCGATACAAAAGAAAAAATTGACACTCAATACTATCTAACTATCATGCTAGACGAAGTGCAATTTGAAGTGTGTGTAGTGGCTATAAACAATTTATTATGTGATATGTTATTGGGGGTAGATGTATTGGAACAAATACGTGCGGAAATTAACACCAGTGAACGCTTATTAAAATGTACCATAGACAATGTTAGTTACACTTTTAAATTGAACACACAGACACACACACAAAACCATGGTGACCCAATTAAAATCACACGGCCACCAAAACAAGTAATTCATTATAAAGAATGTGAAGAGGGGGAGACCACCTTAGATTCCCGAACTGAACGGAGATTGTCGTCGCTGCAAGAAGAATTCAGCGATATCTTCAGTGAAGAACATTCAATCTCATCAGTGTATGAACACAGAATCCACCTCACAGAGCCGGAGAAGTTCATAAGGAGAATCTACCAGGTCCCTATAAAATACCAGGCCGAGGTCCAGCAGGAGATACAGCGGATGTTGGAAGAAGATATTATTGAAAGATCTAATAGCAGCTTCCTCAACCCACTGCTGGTCGTCCGCAAGAAGACTGGAGAGATCCGACTCTGCCTGGATATGAGGAACTTAAACAGTCTCGTAGAGAAAGAGTTTGACTGCGCACCGACAGCGGAGGACCTCTTCATTAAATGTGAAGGAGCCAGGTACCTCACGAAGTTAGATTTAACAGCAAGCTTCTGGCAGGTCCCGCTGTGTGAGCAAGATCGTAAGTATACAGCATTTATATTTAATAACAAATGCTATCAACACAAGGTGGTACCTTTTGGCCTTAGCACGAGTCTCGCTGCGATTGTAAGATGCCTCGAGAGAGCTCTAGGACCTGAGGTAGACCCATACACGGTAATATTCGTGGATGACATCCTCGTGATATCCCGCACGTTGGAGGAACACTTCGAGCACCTGCGGAGCGTCTTCCAGAAGCTGAGGTTAGCAAACATCAAGCTCAAGCTACACAAATGTGAGTTTGTAAAGTCCCAAATGAAGTTCCTGGGACATATAATCTCAGCTACAGGTATCAGTACGGACCCAGAGAAGCTCAGGAGTATTATGGAATTCCCGGTGCCCAAGAACCTCAAAGCACTGCGAGCATTCCTTGGACTCACGGGATATTACAGGAAATTTACCAGCAAATACGCAGAATATACAGTCCCGTTGCTACAGCTGGTACGCAAAAATATAAAGTGGAAATGGGGTTCTGAACAGAACGATGCGTTTGAGAGGGTTAAAGGCCTGTTCCAATCTAATTTACAATTGTTCCATCCACAGCAGGGTAGGAAGTACGTAATGTACACTGACGCTAGCGAGTACGCTATCGGCGCCGTGTTGCACCAAGAAGACGAACAAGGTAGTCTTCATGTTGTAGCATACGCCAATAGAACGCTCAAAGGCGCTGAGTTGCACTATTGTACTTCCGAGAAAGAAATACTCGCCATAATAAACGCACTCAGAAAATTCAGACACTACCTATACGGTACCCATTTCGAGATCCACACTGATAATCAGGCGTTATCGTTTATATTAAAATGTCGATTAGCAAATTCCCGACTAACACGATGGGTGTTAGCTATTCAGGAGTACTCATTCACTATTAAATATTGCAAAGGATCAGAGAATACCACAGCAGACACTCTAAGTAGATATCCGCCCGTAGAAAAGGAGGAGGTATATGAAGCAGCTGACGACGAGTTGAGAGTGTTAAACATGCAATACACGGTCGCGCCTGAAGCTACTAATATGCTACAGAACTTAGGACGCGAGCAGGACGATAACCTCGCACTCCTTGCTAAAAAGCTAATGTTAGCAGCTCACCCGAATCCTCACTATCTTATACAAGACAATATATTGTATAAATTGTTACAGGGCGAATGGAAAGTGGTATTGTCTCCAGCGATGCTTGCGTGTATAACACAATCTTTACATATAAAAATGGCGCACGCATCTCCTGTAAAATGTGTCAAAATATTGCAGGAGGATTTTACAATAACCAACATGTACCGTAGGGTAAAGAAATTGCTAAGAACATGTTATCCATGCCAGACAGCGAAAGTACCAAACTTGCACACTTACGTTCCCATGGCCAATGTGATAACGGAAGGTAAGGGACAGATGATCGCCATCGACTTTCTGGGACCATTACCCAAGGCTACCAGAAATCTAAAACACATGGTAGTTTGCGTCGATGTGTTTACTAAAAAAGTTAGCCTTTATGCGATCCCTAGGCCCACCACAAAGTCCGTTTTAAATATTATACTTAATAAGTATATCCCACAACATGGACCAATAAGGAACGTACTTAGTGATCAGGGAAAGCAGTTCCAAAACAAACACTGGGCAGCCACCCTGGAACGTAACGGTATCAAAGCAGTCCTAACCTCGATACGACGACCACAGGGAAACCTTGCCGAAAGGGTGAATCGGGAAATCGGTAAAATGTTCCGTATCTATTGCTATAAGGAACAAAGTAAATGGCCCGAGTTCTTACCATTCTTCGAAAAGGCAATAAATGAGAGTTATCACGATACCACGGAATACACACCGGCAGAATTAGACTCTGGAACCACGCCAGAAAGGTTTTGGGATAATTATTTAAGTAAGCCAAAAACTTATAATCTACCTCTGCCGGTGCAATGTAAAAATCAACTTGTGAGGGAAAGAATAGTTGAAAAAGGGCGAAAAAGGGCAGACAAATTTAATACGACGCATAAACTAACGAACTTTGTAGTAGGCGAGAAAGTATTGCTCAAGGCGAATCCTGTAGGCCGAAGAGACATAAATGTGGCTGCAAAGTTTTTTCGCTTATATAATGGTCCCTATCTGTTGGCTCAACAACTCGCACCTCACACGTTTATCGTTACGACGCTGGACCGAACGAAAACGATCGGTAAATTCCATGCGAGCTCTTTGAGAAAATACTTTGAGTAGCATGGCGTTCCAAAGCGCGTCGCGACGAAATAATAAGACTTTAAAAAGATAAATAGTATTTAGAGTTAATAATAATTGTATTATAAGAATTAAATTTAAAATAAATAATTTGTGTTTTATAATATTATTAATAATAATTATAGATAACTTGTGTATTAATAATAATGTTTTTCTATAGCGGTAAATAATAAGCGTATACAACTGAGTGAACGAGCTCACGGCAGGAAATAGCTACGTCACGCGATAACGACTGCTGACCCACATTTGAAACTAGGTCAAGCAATTAGACGCGCGCCCGGCGATAACGGTTCTAAATGCTGTCAGCAAATTCTTTGTACGCGTGCCATTGTTTATAAACAAAGGGTACTACTCGTTTTAAAAACATTATACGCAATAAGTTGCAAATATGATATTTTAATACATGTATTTAGAGTTAAATTGTATATAATGCAATAACATTAACACTTGTGTACGTGTCTTCAGAATAAGTAATACAATGTATAGTTAATAAGAATAATGATTACAGAATATGTGTGTAATGATTAAGAAAAAAAAAATAACTGTAATTATTACATTCATTTTTTTTTTAAAGCGGGTGTGGGAATATATAACAGTACCAAATATTAACTATTTGGGGTTATATGTTTACCGCATACTGAAAGCATAGTTAAATAAAAATTAACAGTTAAAACTCCATTTGAATGTAGAGCATTGAAAATAATGCTGTGTAAAGCAACGCACACGTGGTCATTATGTAATCAGTTCGCTGTACAAGGAAGCGACCACACCCAAACTGTTAATTATTAATATCTCGGAAACTAATAAATAAAGGCGAAATCCAATATAGCCAAAATGTTTGCCGAGATATTAATAATGACGTGTGCGAATTTGATGCAATATAATTAACAAATGAAAGAGTTAATTAAAATAATTGAATAACTTCTGTAAAAATAGAGTTACAGTAATGAGATTTTAGTATATTATAAAGATAATAATTTCTGACAAATTGTATATTTTAGATTTCACACAACTTGGTTTGCAACCAAGTTATTGCAAAATTAAATAAGTACAGGATATCCTGAGCGACAAATTGGTTCCGCCGGATAATTATGTTAGATAATAATTCTATTCTCCGTCTGTGGGAACCAGACTTCATTCTCACGGACTAAGGGAATTCTAAATTTTATGTGGTAGGGAGAGTGTTTCGACCAATGAAATCATTTCAAGCAGCCCCGGCTACTGCGGTGGTTGAAAAATCACTCTTCTGTCAGTACTCACGAAGTTAAGACGTAGTCCTTCGATCGTCTAGTAGCCAAAGTGGTGAAGATCAACAAGAAGACTCTACGCGGTCAACACACACGCAATTACGAACACAATAACTACAGATCATCTGTATAGCTCGTAATTGTTGCATAAAGGCGAGATACTCTTCAGTACATCAACCAAGCTTATTGTGTACTACCAGTTAGTCATAAGCACGCAAGAGATCCACCAGACTTCAAGAATACAGCAGAGAGGCCGTCTAAATCATTGGTTAACAGCTGACGAGCAGAGCGACCACTCGAACGAAGCACACACACACACGCTGACGTGCAACGTGCGAATCGACGAGGGACAGGAAGCACTTCCAGCAGACAACAGCAGACGTTAAAATATTCACAAACAGCAAGGAAGCAGAGTGTTGCCGAATTTTGAACTCCACGACCGAATCCAGCAGTTCTAAGCAGATTACTTTCTCTAACCAAGGACTCGAATCGACGAGGGACAAATCGGGACGACATCCTCTTCAGTAACAGGAAAGCAAAATCTATTTATTTATTTTTCAGATCAAATTTTCTATTTTTCAATTAAAACATTGTAATTCAAATAATTCAGGTGCCAAACAAAAAGCAAAGACTCTAGTAATTAAAAAGTAAATTCGTTGTGATAATCTGTATAGCAGTAAGGCTTTAGTAAGTTATAGTTAAGAAATAGAAGTAGTATAAAAGCGCTATACAAATCTTAACTGACAATCTAATCTTAGATCATACTGCAGTAGATCAGAAGTAGAATCACTAGAAATGAAATAACGTAAACTAGACTGTCACGTCTAATTTATTTTAATTAATTATTCTAATTAATTTCAGAGTTTTATATTTTGTTTCATGAACACTTAGATTCAATTTAATTAAATAAACTTAATTAAAATCAAATCAATTAATAAAGTAGAATTTAAATTGCAATTAACTCGCAAAGAACGAGTTCAGTTTCTTTCAACTATTAAACAATCGAAAAACATCGATTCATTGTATAGACTATAAGAAAATTCATAAGATTATAACCATTCTATTCTTGTGTGTTGTTGGTGTAATAAACAACGTTTTATTACCCCATATAACAGTGTTTTATTGTTGTACGATAAAGCCTACCAGTCTCACAAAACTCCCCCCCTTTAAAGTAACACATTTTGTGTGTTGTTGTAATAATTTGAGATTACTAGCTTGCGAACTTCAAATCCAAAATCCACACGCCCTAGCCGGAAGAATCTGCAAGATCAGACAGCAGGTGGGTACTCACACACAACATTACATTACAATAACGCATAGTAGAAATAGTGTAGTTATAATATATATATATATATATATATATATATATATACACATATATTGTATATATCTCGCTCTGGAATGTGTGCGTTTATTAAGTCACACGTTAGATGCGTTACTTTGTTATAAACGCTTGGTGTAGTATGGTTTAACTGTCGCTGATTATGACGATCGCGATCGCGCTAATAAGCCGTCCCGAATCTTGTTGTCTGTTAATCCTTACCTGTCCTTACCCACTGGTTTTTTCTTCCCGATAGGCGCCAAATTGTTTTCCCTTAAAACAATTAAAAGATTCTGTATCAGTTTATTTGTTTACGATACTGTGATGAATGATTCGAATTACTCGCAGACTGGCGGGAACTCGAATTTCGTTTGTCTGGGGAGACGTGTTGCCAACATAAAATTTGGTCAGATAATTCTATTCACTGCTACAGAACACAACATACATAATACCTTTGAAATAATCACAGGACAGCTAGTAACGATTCATACTTATTTATTTAATTTGATAGCTCATTAATTTTCAATAATTATAGTACAATTGGAATTATTATAATAACTTTTAGCCTCGGCAATAAATTAATTGTTTACTCAGCAGAGAGCAGGGTGGCAGCACAAGTTAGTTTGACGACATGATGGTCGCCGTGTATTCTTATTTATACAAATTAAATTGCCAATGAATTCTTTTGAGTACGAAAAAAGTTTAGAACACGATATTTAAATAAAGTACACCACCTTACAATTGTACATTAAACGCACCGCATTAGTTAATACCCAGATTAATCCTGAGGTTAAGAAAATATAAGATATAAATTAATAATAAACTGTATGAGTGGAATTTATAAGCATTGTGAGTGAACAATTTATGAAGAAACTAATTAATGTTAGCGGTCAAACATAACGAGACTCAGTGAAATATCGCCGCTGGAGCCGCCTGCCGTAGAAGAGGACGACAAGACGAAGAGGACGCCAGGACGAAGAGGACACCAGGAAGGAGTGACGCTGTAGAAGAGGACGACGAGAAGAAGAGGACGGCAGGACGGGAGCGACGAGATGAGAGGAGGACATTGCAGAAACCAAGTAAAATCGATTTATATTATCGAACAATACAAAAAATTAATTCTATTATCAATACATGACAATTTAAAAAAACAATATACATCTTTTAAAACTGTATTTATGTATATAATAAATAATTTTTCATCTCCTCCATAATAGACTTGTATGTGATTTTTACACACTCACTCTATCCTTATTAGTATAATAAAATTTGATCTGTTGCATAAAGGATACTTATCTGCTGATAAGATAGCAGCTAACGGTGGTGAGCCCGATAAGGAGATAACTGATGGTCAACGAAAGCATTTAAATAATCTTTTAAATAAATATGAATCAATTTTCAACACACAGCACACAATTACCAACGTTTATGAACATAAAATACAAGTTAGCGACGAGAATAAATTTATAAGAAAAACATATCCGATCCCATTACATTATCAGCAACAGGTTGAAGGCGAAATAAATACAATGTTAGAGAATAATATTATTGAATGGGCAGATAGTAATTTTTTAAACCCGATGGTGGTCGTTAAGAAAAAAAATAACGATATACGCATTTGCTTAGATATGCGAAATCTTAATAATATAACACAAAAATGTTACGATTGAGCTCCCAACGCAGAAAATTTGTTTGTAAAATGTCAAGGAGTAAAATACATGTCGCGTCTTGATCTAAAAAGTGGGTTTTGGCAGATTCCTTTAGCCAAAGAATGTCGAAAATTCACAGCCTTTTTATATAAAAATAAATGTTACCAGTTTAAGGTAGTACCTTTTGGTTTGGTTACCAGCCTAGCTGCTATGGTTAAGTGTCTTGAATTGGCATTAGGGACTGAGGTCGACGATTTTGTGAGTGTGTTTGTTGACGACATACTTATTATATCGAAGTCGTTCGAGGAACATATGCAACACCTGGATATCGTTTTCCGCAAGTTACGAGATGCGAACCTTGCGCTCAACTTAGAAAAATGCGAATTTGGAAAATCACAAATAAAGTTCCTGGGGCATATTATTTCTGCGGATGGTGTTAGTACGGACCCGGAGAAAATTCAGGCCATTACGGAATTTCCAAATCCAACGAAAGCGAAAGATATCAGGGCGTTCCTTGGATTGACTGGATATTTTCGCCGTTTCACACCGGAATATTCAAAAACCATAGAACCGCTGCTAGAATTGTTAAGGAAGAACACCAAATGGAGATGGGAAGAGCGACATGAGGCAGCTCTCAACGCTACAAAAGAATTATACAGCAAGAACTTACACGTGTTCCACCCGGAAAAAGAAGGAACGTATGTACTCAACTGCGATGCTTCAGACTACGCGATTGGTGGTGTGTTATATCAACGAAATAATAAAGGAGAACATAAGGTAATTGCACATGTAAGTAGATCTTTAAAAGGTGCCGAAAGAAATTATTTTACGTCTGAAAAAGAGATTCTTGCAATTGTGTATTGTATCAGTAAACTTAGATATTACCTAGTGGGTCAACACTTTGAAATTCTCTCAGATAATCAGGCTTTATCTTTCATGCTTAATTGCAAACTGGCCAATGCGCGGATATCGCGTTGGATCATGGCGATCCAAGAATATGATTTCAGCATCAAATATTGTGAAGCCAGTGAGAATAAAACTGCTGATAATCTAAGTAGATATCCCCCCATCATCGAAGAACAATACTCAGCGACCAGGAGTGAAATTCAAATTCTAGCAGTCAAGTACACATTACCAGATGACTTAAAGAATTGGTTGAAATTGGTAAATCTTGAACAACAAAAGGACGCAAAATTAAGAAAAATTAGTGAAGAAATACAAAGGCAAGACAACCCGAAGCCAGATCAACAGGGAGTTAGGGCGTCTGTTTCGCACTTATTGTAATACCAACCAGAGTAGGTGGCCGGATTATCTCGAGTTTATCGAGGCGTCCATCAACGGGAATTACAATGACACGACAGGATTTACACCTAACGAACTACAAACTGGGGAAATGCCAAAGCGTGTCTGGGATGGGTGCATCAGGAGGATTGCAACACAGAATTTGCTTATTCCAAATTTGGTTAAAAAGATAGAGGAAGGAGACGCATTAAAAAGTGTGCTGAAGAACGGACGGAGAAATTTAATGCGGATCACAAACTGGTAACGTTCAAAACTGGCGAGAAGGTACTCTTGCGTGCGTTAAATGTTGGCCACAGGGAAGATAATACGGCAGCAAAATTCTTTAGATTATACAACGGTCCATATATTTTATCGGAACAAGTGGGTAAAAATACATACATGGTCGCAAACCCGAATACTAACAGGGTGATAGGGAAGTTCCATGCATCATCCTTAAGAAAATATTACGCTAAAGATAATTAAAATTAGAATGCCAGGATATAGGTGGAATGACTGGTAGGAAATTGTATAAAAATATGTGCAGAGTAAGAATAATTGTGATAATGTTGAAAAAAATGCTTGGAGGAATGTGTTTGATAGAAGCTATTCAGTTATTTTGATTTTTGAACTTATTATGTTATTATTTGGATGATTATGATTATTGGGAGGAAGTTATGTCAATTTAGGTTTGGAAGAAAAAAAAAATTTTGTATTCCATATAAAAAAATTTTTTTTTACACGTGGTGGGGTTAATCCTGCAACAGAATACAGTATGATAAGCTATGTTGTGTATATCAGAGCACATGGATGACGAGCATTTTCTTGTTTAAATTTGTTTTATGTAATATTTTGTCTTTTAGCCGTAAGTTTTGTATTTAGAAATGGATAAGCATGTAGGGTATACCAAACTCTTCATAAAAAGGTGTTCTATATTGTCATGTATTTTTTGTGTGAATTTGTGCGCGTGTGCGGGTGTGATAATCTGTGATCGCTATAGCTTCAGTGGTCCAGTGACTGGTTTGTCGGACATACCAATCACTGATGGGCTGAATTTTACGAAGCTCCTAGATTTTCTCAAGCATCTTTTGCAATTAAAAGATCTGCGACAACTAAGAGATGACCAGATTTTACAAGTAATTTTACGTAAGTGTAGATCTCCTTTAAAAGATCGTGTGTTAGAATCCCTAAGGCATAATCACCCAGTAGAAGAACTTCATACCACCCTAATAAGACATTTCATTCCCACCGGTATCTACGAAGAATTGAAGCGGAATCTAGTACTTCGTGTACAAGGAGCATACGAGAGATTAGCTCATTATATATCTGAAATAAGAGAATCTGCCTTATTGCTGCAAGTCAAATGGAGTGAACAACAGTTAGTAGACAATATCTTAGTCGGACTATCCCCCGAGGAGCGATCTCGCCTAGCACTCATGAAGCGACCAACCATTTTCTCCGAACTAGAACTATGTTGTATACATTCGTCCAACGTCTGGTATTCTGACCAGAACAGACGCGTTTCTATGTCCCAGACTCAACACAGAGATTCATTCCAAACTCTACCAATTGGAACAGATACCCTAACCTACCGCGATAAGCGATTCGTAAGTACATATAAAACCCAAAGTTACCCTCATATTTCATACTCTAGATCAAAACCCCGACAACCTACGAGTGAAGTAAATGAGGAAAGAAGATGTTATAACTGTGGAAAGGCCGGACACATTAGCAAGGTATGTAAACAAAAGCGCTACCAACAGAAAACCGACCAATCAAAAAACATGTGAAGCTGGAAGAACAAAAATCCTACGTCTTCCGCAGCAACAGAAGGAAAGGTAAAATCAATAATAATCATAGAGTAAAAATAAATAATAAATAAACGCATAGACCCTTACCTAACAAGATTTATTGAGAAGTGCAACTCTATTGGTGCATGTAAAACAAGTATCTGCGAACTACCCTACGTACAGATAGACCTTGGAGCAACGAATACCCTTGGTTTAATTGATTCCGGATCTACCCGTAGTATAATTAGTCAACAGTTAGCCACCGTATTAGCCAATCATAATCTGATTAAACGTAGCCAAAATGTGAACATAAAGTGTGCCACCGCAAATAAACAAAACCTAAAGATATCGCGCAGTATTACGGTGAAATTAAAAATAAAGAATTTTACTTGGTATATTCCCCTGCTAGTAGCTGAAGTGTTAGGACAAAACTTAATACTAGGCGCTGATTTTATAAGTAAAACTGGCTTAATCCTTGATATGTATGCAAAACAATATTTCTTCAGATTTGATCGTACTCGAAAATATCAGTTCGACTCCGAGTCAAGTAACGACGTTAATTGTAAATCCTCAACTATTCAATCAGAGCACCAAGAGTCTAGTCTGAGTCATTTAAAAGGAAATGAGCGACTAAGAATTCAAAAGTTAATAAGGGAATTTTCTACAGTACTCACTCCCAAGTTAGGATTAACCCATTTAATCGAATATAAAATAAATCTTAGTGACAACAAAGTAATACGACTTCATCCATACAAATTATCACCGCCCAAGATGGAAATAATGAGAAACCACATTAACAAACCCATTGAGCAACACGTCATTGAACCGTCTACTTCTCCATACTCATCACCTGCATTCCTAGTACTAAAAGGAACTGACAAACATAGACTAGTCGTGGATTATAGACAGCTAAATAAGAGTATAGAATTTGAATCGATACCACTGCCCGACATTCACAGCGCGTTTCACTATTTTACAAAAGCGAAAATCTTCACCATAATGGACCTCAACCAAGCATTCCATCAAATTCCACTAGCTGAGGAATCAAAACATTTAACTGCTTTTTCTGTCCCATTTAATCTATATCAATTTACTAGAGTACCATTCGGTATATCACAAGGAAGTTCAGTATGTAGCAGACTGTTAGAAAAAATTTTTCATTATGTTAAATTTAAATTTGTATATTACTATCTTGATGATATAGTAGTATATAGTGAGTCAATTGATCAACATATTGATCACCTGCGTGAAGTATTATCCAGGTTAAAGAAAGCTGGACTAACGGTAAACCCGAGTAAAGTGAATTTCGCAGTAAATCAATTCTCCTTCTTAGGTCACATAGTATCTGCCGAAGGTAAGGTTAGCATCGATCCCGAACGTACACGCGCAATCCGAGAATTCTTACCGCCGAGAGACGCCAAAGGTATAGCTCAATTTTTAGGTACAGTATGATTAATTATTTTCATAAGTACATACCCCACTTAGCGGATATAGCAGCCCCATTGAATGCTTTAAGAAAGAAAGGAGCGAAATTCGAGTGGACTACTCAACACCAAGAAGCGTTTGAAACACTTAAGAAAGCATTATATCCCCACCTGTATTGCAGTTAGCAGATTTCAGTAAACCATTTGTTGTACAGACCGATAGTTCGAGTGTAGCATTAGGAGCCGTAATATACCAGGAAATCGATAATACTAGACTCCCGATCAGCTATGCATCCCGTACATTGACCGAGCAAGAAAGGAAGTTCTCAGCCTACGAACTTGAATGTTTAGCCGTAGTATTCGCCTTTGACAAATTCAAACCATTTTTGGAACATAAGGAATTTCTACTAGAAACCGACAATCAAGCTTTGTCATGGTTATTAAACCACCCAAAACAGTTAGGTCGTATCGGAAGATGGGTGTTAAGATTGAATTGCTACAAGTTCAAAGTACAACATATTCGTGGTACTCAAAATGTAGTAGCCGATACTCTATCCCGCATGTTCCACCTACCCAATACAAGATCTGGCGAAGAAAATGTTGAAACCACTACCGTTAATACGCTAATTACTAACTTTCCCCTTGCATTTAAGGATATCGCATACCACCAACAACAAGATCCGAAATTGTGCAAAATAATAGAACAAATAGAAAAAGGAAATCATTCTGACAAATATACCTTGAGTAAACGAGTACTTTGTTTTAAAAAGGCAAACGGAAGATTACTGAGAATAATCGCCCCGGAAATAATAAAACCTATGATAATGGAATACTACCATTCATCGACCATTGGAGCTCATATGGGAATTAGGAAAACCATACATCGTATTCGCAAGGAATACCATTGGGAAAACATGAACAGTGAAATAAAAAAGTTCGTGAAAGAATGCGAAATCTGTGCCCTGAGCAAGAATCAGTCAAGTAGGAAAATTAATCTCAGAAATACCCACAACTCCCTTCTCGAAGATATACATAGACTATTCTGGACCTTATCCCCGTTCTAAATCCGGAAATACCATGCTATTAATTTGTGTAGACTCCTTCACTAAATTCGTGTGGATGTATCCTACGAGACGTGCATTAGCATCTACGACAATAAAAATTCTACAAGAAAGACTATTTAAAGATTATGGTACACCTTTAAACCTAATATCTGACAATGGACCTCAGTTTAAGTCGAAAGAATTTAACTACATGTGTTTTAAATTAGGGATAAATCATATTACCGTGACCGAGTACAGACCGCAAGGAAACCTAGCAGAAAGGTACTTGTGTAACTTAGAATCAGCTCTAATATCTTATCACGCTAAAGACCAGACAACCTGGGATCAAAATGTATCGTGGATACAATTTGCGTTCAACTCAGCGTATCATGAAGGCCATAAATCAACACCATTTGATTTACTGTACAAATATAAACCCAACCATCCTTTAACCACGAAATGGAAAATCCATGAGTTATTGCCCCGTGACATGAATACGAATAACGTAAGAAAAATATGGAACGAAGCTCGTGCAAATTTGAGAGCGAATTTACAAAAATCACGAAAATACCATGAGCGGAATAATAGGCAAATAGAATATAAGGTAGGTGATTTAGTAATGTATAAAACGCATCCAATGAGTAAAGCCGTTGATAGGACCACTGCGAAACTATCATACCGATGGTGTGGCCCCTACAAGATTCATAAGTTCATCACCCCCGTTACTGTAGCTCTGTATGAACCCAATACAGGAAATTACTTTCGCAGAAGCCATTTGTCTCAAATAAAAAAATGTTTTTCGTGTCAAAATACAGAAGCACGACTACGAGAAAGATAGCAAACCGAGAATACTATTTAAGTATTGAGAATAAAATATGTTGTATATACTTATACAGGAATACGATAAGATTTTGCAACATCCTATATCATAAATGAGTATAAAGTCAAAACCCTCGTACGAATAATAGCGAGGCCTGATCAACCTTAGCTAAAGTCCTGCGAGAATGATATAAAGAATGAGAAGTCAGCTGACGAGAAAGAAAAAAACTAATTCCTAGCGAAGTAAACTAAAAGTAATTCGATTGTGATTACAATACGGTATTATTATTAGTAGCATACTCATGAGTATAACTCCGTAAAACGAGTGAAGAAATCAAACAAAAAAACCGGTAGTAGATGTAAGAATTAAAAATAAGGTAGATTTATGTTTTTGTGTATTTTATGTGTAATAGATGTATTAGAATTTAAATATTTTGTATAAGTTGTAAGATAATCAATTGATAGATAGAAATAATCTGAGAGAGAGAAATTTCAGTATGAAATTCTGTGCCCAAATGTAATTGTGTTTATTAGATTTTAGTTATTACCCCATCACCCCAACTTCATCGTTAAGTGCAGGAGGATGTGACGATTTAAAAAAAAATATTTAAATCGCACAAATAAAAAATTGCCTTCAATATAAGTAAGAGTATTATCCACCCCTTACCTATGCCTAGATTCATGCAACAACGTGCAAATTGTCCCGTACCAACACGTTAAGAACGGTGTTATTTAGCTAATAATAATAATTACTTTAATTAAAGAAAATACGTACAAAATAAATAAAGAAATTCCTAATTCGTAACCAATAGGTAAAATAATGTATTACGACTTAATTAGTAAATAATTAATATAACTTAGAAGAACGAACTATTTTCTCAGTGCGTAAAACCGTGCCAGCTACTGACCCCTTGCCGCTAAACTTTGCATTCATTCGCCCGATGGACACCGAGATGTAAGGATGTAGCTGCTGTGTTGTGAACATACACATAGGTGTATACCGTTAAACAATATTTAATCAAGTTTATAATGAGTTCGATTTGACCTATGTAGTATAATAATAATAATAAAAAACAAAATTATAATGTAGTGCGTGAAGAAACATGTAAAGAATAAAAAAGAAAAAGGAAACTTAGCCGACACATCTCTTAGCAAACTCTAAATGGTGAGAAATGTTACTTACCAGATTTTAGTGCTGATAAAATATGAACTGTAACCAAAAGTAAAATGTAAACTACCTACTCCGAAAGAAGATAACACAAAAAGCAACCGGATGAACTTCCAGTACCAAAATCTAATCGTCTAGGAAGAGACTACCAGATACAATCAACCTCATGGAACTTCAAGAGCAACCGTGGATCACACCCTAGAAGAGGACTGAAGATGACCATCATGGACCCCACAGCATACACATTGTTATATTCAGGTGATATCAAAACATAATATTGGTAACACAAATTCATTGTAAAACAACAAGACCAGTAACAAAAGAACAGTAAAGAACTTTTGATAATTTAAAGTTTAATATACATATTTTTGTAATCCACTGTAATGAAGTAGTAAGGACATTACGATTTTTAGATTTAAATTAATTTTAAAGTTTACAACCAAAATTATTCTTCTAATAATTTGGTTGAAGTTGTAATAAAAACATAACTAAGTTGAAACCCGGATCCGAGGTAATTAAAACAATATCTAGCTGAATGCTTTTGATATAAAAAGAATAAGAAGTAAATTTTCAAAATAATTAATGCAGAAATTTTAGAATCTGAGTTTTAAAAGTAAAGTAAAGTATGAGAGATAAATATGTTAATAAAGAGATGTTTTTGCTAACACCCCACGAGTGAATAAATTTATACAATCCTTGCTTAATTCCTGAATAATAAAGTGTTATAATTTGTTAGTGATTAAGGTTTACTAACAACGGCAGCTAGTTCAATTAACAGGTAACAAATTGAACTGGTTCCCGACATTTGTGATATCTTAACAAGGGAGACGTCACAAATTAACCAATTGACGTGAAACTTTGACAAGGAATTATTTAAGAAAATAGCTTCAATTTGTGTATACTCTGAGGTTCATAACTATTTTAGAAATATGGTTTTTTAAGTAAAGAAAAACTCAATTGTATCTCTTATCAATGATAGGGTAATAAAATTTGTAGATAATTTCCATGCAGGACTTTGCTAAATTATACAAAGTTTTTCATGAAATTTGCATATCTGTTTGTTCCATCAATCATGTGACTTGGGCTTAGCCTATCAGAATACACTAAATTCAGTGAGATTCATACGTTGTAGAGCTAGGATGGACACAGTCTGTCTGTAGAAGTTGCAAGGGGAAGTTGTGCCCGGTGAAGAGAGTTGTTCTCTTACGAACGTAGAAATATCGTATATAAAATAAACCTTGGAAATTCTTAACGAAGTTTTGCGTTAAGAACCTGAAAGGGTAAAATATTTAGATAAAATTTAAATTATAATATAGTGCTGTTTCGTGTAAGTTAAGATATCCGCTTAGGGAATTTAAAGACCCTTCAAGATATCGTGGAAGGTGTATATTAAACGCACCGCATTAAGTAATACCCAGATTAGTCCTGAGATTAAGAAAATATAAGATATAAATTGATAATAAACTGTACGAGTGAAATTTATAATCATTGTGTGTGAACAATTTATGAAGAAACTAATAAATGTTAGCAGTCAAACATAACAACGAGACTCATTGAAATATCGCCACTGGAGCCGCCTGCTGTAGAAGAGGACGACGAGACGAAGAGGACACCAGGAAGGAGTGACGCTGTAGAAGAGGACGACGAGACGAAGAGGACGCCAGGACGGGAGCGACGAAAGAAGAGGAGGACGTTGCAGAAACCAAGTAAAATCGAGTTATATTATCGAACAATACAAACAATTATTTCTATTATCAATACATGACAATTATTCACATAAAAGATATTATTATCTTTATCAACTGAAAACCCAGTGGATAGTGTGATATATTGAAACATACTTTTTACTGACACACTTGATAACATAAAAGATGTTCTAGTACACTTGCAAATGTACTAAAAAAATAAATAATAGGTAGAAAGAAAAATTTTATTATTCTTTTCATAAAGTATGAAGGGATTGGTTGGTTTCTTTGTAACAAATTGAAAAATTGAAAATGTCCATTTTCCTAATTGCTGGTATCATTTTCTTCATGTGCTTTTACCACTTCTACTATCTTCTCATTGTTCATTGATATAAAACCTCAATTATTTTATTCCAGTCATTCCGATATGATATCTTTGTCTACTTTTTCATCAAAAAAATTCTAGTATAATTCTATACATCTCACCAGAAGGATAATTTTCATTCTAAATACATTGCCTTCTTGTATACATTGGTTAGTGGGGTTTATTAATAATCACTTCTTGAATCATCAGTTGGATTAATGCAGTTACATTCAGGAGGCGAATATGTGGGACACATTTTTGTCATTATTTCTGTTGGGTTGAGAAGGATCATTACCTAGGAACATGGGCATCACCAGTACCCAATTATTACTTTGTTATGTGTGTTTGCAAACCAAAATGTTCTCCTTCTAAACCAGGTTCTTTTCACATTGTTCCAAGTTTAATAACTAGTTATGTGAATCAGTTAGTAGTATCTATAAAAAAAAATGAAAACCAAAATGTTTGTTCTTGGTTGGGAAAATATTGCAGTTAAGCTGCAGAGTGCATAGTTTGCTTGCGAATAATCAAGAGTTGACTGAATTAACCTAATAATGGTTATTACTTATATGTGTTTGAAGTAGTTTCATATAAGAGACAGGCTAAGCTGCCAAAGTTAACCATTCGGCATACAAGGTAGATAGCGTGGTCAGCATTATTAGCCCAGGATGTTATAGCCCCAATACTCATTTCTATAGGCTGAGTTAACCATTAACTGAGGACGTGGGGCTCAAAAAACCTCAATATCATAGTGCACCCATGCATCCAAGAAATGAACCCAGTATCTCTAATTTAGTAGCAGTAGCCAACCACCCACACCCATTAGTCTACTAACCTCAATGGTCATGAAAGATAGCTCTGAGATAATTTTCACACACACACACACACACACACACACACACACACACACACACACACACACACACACACACACACACACACACACACACACACACACACACACACACACACACACACACACACACACACACACACACACACACACACACACACACACACACACACACACACACACACACACACACACACACACACACACACACACACACACACACACACACACACACACACACACACACACACACACACACACACACACACACACACACACACACACACACACGCACGCACGCACGCACGCACGCACGCACGCACACACGCACGCACGATCGCACGCACGCACGCACGCACGCACACACACACACACACATGTATATGTATGTAGCAAATTATTAATAGTACCTGTTAACGCCACTAAAACAATATAAACTCTAGCTCCACTATTTTTTAGAATCAAGATGCATTCGACTTCCTTGAATATGTACAAGTTTTATGTTTTTTTATTCAAATTAAATAAAATGTGATTTTTCATTACACTGTTTAAACTGAGTGTATTTTATTTCTGAAATTGCACTGTTTATATTACACTGTGATAGATAGTGTTTAATACGTTCACTCATTTTCACTTATTTTGCACTAACAAAATGTATGGTGTTCAATTTTGTGGTTACAAATTCAGTGTGTTTTTCAGTTTAGTGTTGTTTGCGTGAATATTTTTTTATTTGTCATCTCGTTTGCAGTTGTTTAATTTTGTTTTACTATATCTTACTTATTTTATAATTGTTATTATACTAACATATATGTTTCTTTGGTTATTTTCTTGCTTCACTTGTTAACTAGTTTACTTATGTCTTTATGTTGTATTTTCCTCACTTACTATTATTAATTATAATTTTTTTCTCTTGGTTTGTAGTAACACATTTTTTGTTCACTGTGGTCTAGTTGTACGTTCAAATTAGAATGGTGTCCTATTTAAAATTGTTAAAACTAATTGTTGAAAACTATTCTTTTTTTCTTATTTACATACATTATACCACTTTCTATTTTTTAATTTTGGTCTATCACTTAGTTCACTTTGTATTATATACAAAGTTCACTTTGTATTAATTATTACAAAGTTTATACAGTGAGCTTATATAATGCCTTAAATGTTACTGAGCTTTATATAATGCCTGTAACAACATGATTATTCTGTTACTCTGTTTTCAATTCCTTAAAATTATTTTAATGTTTATTAAATAATGATTTACCTATTTTTTGAAAATTAACAATTTAAGTTACTTGATTACAATTTCTTCATACATTCATTCTCATTTTTATCTATTTTTAAAATGATTATCCTAATAGCTAATAAAAGATTCAAGACATTTTACAAATTCAGTAGTCTATAGACTAAAGTTTACTTTTCAACCATAAAATGTTTTAAATTTGCTTCATTTTGGTAGTTGTTATGTAACTAGAGTAATTTGCAGCAATTTATATGCACGCACGCGCGCGCGCGCGCGCGCACACACACACACACACACACACACAAAAGCAGATGTATATATAAGATTCCTCTCAACTATTGGGGACAACCTATAGTGAAGGTTAGCCCAATCGTAGGAAGTTATAGAAGAAACCTTCATGAAGTTTATATAAAGAATACCCAAAAAATTTGCGGGGGAGGGGGGAATATACGGGTAAACCGATGTAAAATGTTCTCATAGCTGTCTTTGGTGACCACTTTTGTCATTTTCAGCTTACCTAGCATTTTTAAAGTAGTCTACTTTTAGAGCTTTCTTTAGCAAGTATTTTTAGGTACCGCCGAAAATAACGTGTGTTTAAATAAGTTCACTTTAAAAATGCTCTCCAAAAATAAGTGAGAAAAACTGTCTTTCGCGAGCACTTTTAGTGGATGATTAAACCCACGCTAGGAGCCTAAAGAAAGTTTTGTAAGTTTACGAAGAAATTCGGTATTACACTAGAAAGGAACACGCAATACGAGGAAGTACTATTTAACAACCGCTTTATAATATTTTTTCGGAGATATCTATTGAAATTATTTCATAGCGGTCTTACACGAATCTAAAGAAAACACAAATTTAGTTAGCTTCAAGTTATATCGACGGAAATCTCTCATACTTTAGCCCCTTATAGATCGAACTTAAATTTCCACCCTATTTAATCCTTAAGGATCCTATCATCTACCTTCGAAAGAAGTCCTTTATTTTAGGAAAATGAACTTATATGCTTCTAAATGGCAAATGATTGAAGGCTCATATTTAGTTTTCACTTTCGCGAACTATACTGTCTCTCTTACTGTAAGACTTTCTGTCTTATACTATTTATTAAATTCTAAATTTTTACCTAATCTTCTAAAATTGTTTCAAGGAGCATTCTCCGATCAGATTGAAGGCGGCGACTGAGCTTGCCATTTTCTTAAGTTTTTATTTTTATATGTAAAAATTTAATTGAAATTGATACAGGCTACTTAAGTGGACTAAGCTCTAACGATCTGATTCACTGTCATAAGTGTAAGAAGACTGAAAATTTAGACTATAAGATGCTTTAAACTACTAACGGTCTATATAGAGTAGCAGCCAATATGCGATTTGTAAAACTATTAAAAGAAAATTTTCAAGAAACTTGAAGATGAAAGTAACTAGAATACTAAGACGTTAATTAAGGAGGAAGCTATGGTTGAAGTTAAATAAATTCACGCTGCCGTTAGATAGTAGTTAAGAGGAAAAGAGGAAATACTCTATATAGACTGACTTATGGGAGGCTGTTATAGACGTAATGTCAAATAATGCTGGTCAGAATGACAACTATAAGTAGACGTTGAATGTGATACGTTCTGTATGTACGCTTGGTTGAGACTAATAAAGAAGAAAACTGATGTTGACGTTGCTAAGGCTTTTGATGAAATCATAAAGAACGCTATCGAAGTCGGACACAATCTACCGAACCTGTTACATACCGACTGGGGTCTAGAGTTTAAAAACAAAGAGTTAAATTCGATAATGAAAAAAGTACAATATTAACTAACATCACACAGAAAACGAGGAAAAGAGTTCTACTGCAGAACGCTACAACAAGACTCAGAATGATCGTATGAAAGTGACCGTATGCAAGTCAGTAAGAAATATTGCAGTGGCGGCTCGTGACTTCGACGATTGGTGAAACAGATTCGCTGGTAGGTCCCCCCCCCCCAAATGTGAAAATCTTTCTCTCTGTTTTGGAATCATTGAATAACAAACATATGGAGACAAAATAAAATTATGTTAATATATTTACTAATAAAGTAGTAGTTAAAAATGGTAAGTACTTACTGAGTCACATTTTATTTCTTGAACACAAGGTCAATTCTCCTCTCTTTCAAATGTGCAACTTTGTCCGTTATGTCGTTATAAAATGTTATACATTAATTAATTCGTTTAGTAGTTCCTTTCAATAAAAAGTTTTGATAAATTAGTAAGTCTCTCCTCTGTCATTTTATTACGCAGGCACGTTTTTATTCTTTTTAAATAAGAAAAACTTTTCGACCTACAGAAACACTAGTGGGTGGAATAGTTACTATTATTTAAAATAGTTTATAAGCTTCATTAAAAATGTTCCTATTGTCAGATAAAAATTCCACAAAATTTTTTAGTTCCATTTTCTGTACTGCTCATCCTCATAAATAAGCTGTAATTCATTTTTCAGTCTTTGGAAATCAGTAAACAGAGTAGGATAGCACACTTTAAGTTTCTTAATGGATCTGTGAGAAATTTTTCAGAATACGCTATACGAACTTTGAAGTATCCATTAATGTAAGAAACTGAAGCTTTTCTATATCTTGAAAACGTGTAGCTATTCATAGTGAAATGGTATGTAAAATTTCATAACTCATAATTTTATATTTTTCAAAAATTTGATCTAATGCGAGTGTAACACTTTTCTTCCAAATAAGGTATTCAGTTGGAACTGTTGTTTTCGAAGCAGCTAAATCGAAAATTTTCATAAACGTATCTTAAGTTCTTTTGGTAATTATGAGTTTTTGCGTATTTCTAATATGCGAGACATAGAAATTAACGTAGAATGACTTCTTTTGTAGCACATAAAAGAGAACATCTTTGGCTCCAAAAATGTCGTTAAAAATTACAAAAGTATAATTTCAAAATCTTTAAATTTATTTAAGAAGGCAACACTCTGCCTAATTGATGCTTAATCGTAATTTTAATCGTTCATAATTTTAATGAATACTTCTTTTAATAAATCGCTTTCGTTATGTATAGTACTCAAAATTTAGTAATTAGGCGTCCATCGCGTAATAACGGAAGTAGGTATCTGTCTCCCAACGACTGTATTGACTGGGCAAGTTCGCTTAGAAGAATTGTGAAAAAAAGAGCGTAAACCACTAACATATGCAAAAAATATCTGACACTATGAAACGCTGTTGCAACTAGTAGCATTAAATTCAAATGATGCGCCATGAAAGGAAGAGAAACTGCTTGTGCTGGTACTTCTTTCCTCCGGGAATAACATAGGCTTATCTAATTGAAGACTTGAAGTAAAAAAGGACCTAAGTGCCTTTAGCATAGTTTAGAGATAATTGAGTTTTTTCATTAGTTTTAATTTACAATTATATTTTTTATCCACACTATTTTGCAAAAAGTACTTTTAACTTAAACACAACAAAACATGTAGTTAGAAAATTAAAACCACATGATATAAACTTGAGAAAAATAGTTAAAGTCAATGAAAATTGTCGGTCCTATGTCCGTCGTAGGTAACGTAAATTAAGGACTAAGTACCATGGCACTTACACTATTATTTATGTTAGTAATGTGGAACTTACACCCTTAATAGATAAGGTAGAGTAATGATTATAATGAAATGAACTCACCAGTGCTTTACACACGTCAGATTTTATTGATGCAAATGAAATTTTCATAATAAAACATAAAAAAAATTATGTACTTAGATTAACACTGTCAACAAAAAACACACTATACCTTACTTTACTACTCTAATTTAAAGTACTGTTTATACAGTAAGTTACTTTACTGTTTTATGAAGTATCTACTATAGTCCATGAAAAATAATAAGCTTTTATTTAGAAATAAGATTTTCATAAAACTCTTTGTCTTCTGGCTTTTGTAGGAACGGAATCAAGTTTTTCAAGTCAACTTTTTTAGCTTCAGATATTTGTGATGTACAGGTTAACATCGGGAGTGCAGAATTTGATATGTCCTCAACAGTAATGCCTTTTTTGAAGACATTAATTTCCATCCAAGGCTCGATATCATTAAAGGTTTTCTTTACCTGAATAATTCCAGGTTTTTCTGCGGATACTTTTAACCAGGATATTGTAGATATTTTTATATGTTTGGTGTTGATGTATTTTTTTGCTGCCATTTTAAAATAAAAAAATGAGATTCTTCCATAATGTTAACAATGAAAGGGTTGATTTCCTTAACATCCTCTATCAATGTTTTTAAGTCATTTGGTACAATACACTTCAAAAGTCTTTTGCACTTTTCAATTAACGCAAAATCGCGGTCACAGTTCAGAAAAGAATGTCCCCCAACTAAAAATTTGTGATTAACTTCCTTGTAAAGCCCCATACAGGTTAAATAGATCCACAGAAATAGTAACATTTTATTTTTGTTTTGGCCTGCACAGTTGTCACTCCAGGCCGTTAGGGTTTTCGTAGGAACAACTTCCTTAAGAGCTCGGAACACACAAGATGCTATTTCATTTCCCCCTCTTCCTGATATGCCCTCATGCCAAAGGTTCATGAAACTAATGTTGTTGTGAAAATGAGTGCAAAGGTTGTAATTAGATAACTGGCGGCAATAGTACATATTTGTATGCGTTAAAGTTGGCAATGAGAGAACTTTTTCAAGTTCAAGGGCAAAAGTTGTGTCCGTACTGTTTGGCAACTGAGCTTCAGTGAACTTTTTTTGCATTTCTTCCCGTGCTTTTTTTGCCTTTAAATGGTGTAATTTAAGTTTACTTTGAAAACTAGTTCTGTCCGCATCTGATGATGCTGCAATTTGTCAAGATAATAAATCACATGTCGGGCAAGTGTCAGAGCGAGGTGCATGAAAAGACAACTTCGGGAAATTTTCTTTGAAAACTATGTAATAATAGCGGTATGTAATAGGACTGTCAGGATACAGTTTCTTAAAAGCCCTGTATAACCTATGTATGTTTAAATCTGAAGATAGATACTCTTTTTCTGTTTTAGAACGGCCATAATGGCTGACATCCCTTGGAATGGAGTTTATATGATCGCAAACGAGTGTCTTATCGTCTCGTGTGAACTTTCTCTTTTTTTTCTTGTTCCCTCTATTTTCATTGTAAGTGGGATTAGGTGATTGTTTGAGTTTAACTAAACCATGACATCTTTTAGAAGATACCCCGAAAATGTTACAAAAAGTATTTTTACACACTTGAATTATGTCCCCTTCTCCATTCGGAACTGTGTAAAATACAGTGGCCTGGCGCCTACTTTGTGGTGGATCTTCATAACTTCCGTGCCTACGCCTACCAACTTGCTTGACCTGAATTAACCCTAGAAAGTAATTCTGCTGCTTACAATGATCAACTGATTAAAAGTCATTGAAAAGTGTCAGTTTTTGCTCATAAGGAATACTCTTACATGCATATTTACAGTTACATATAACCCAAGGCCGTGCACAAGGGGGGGGGGTTTAACCCTCCCCATTTGGGAAGAGAAATCAGCGAGTTTGGAAGTGAAATAGTGATTGTTTCAATCTGATATAAAATACCGGAGGTATTCACATCATTTGAACTCGTGAACAATATAGGCTTTATAGGCTTTGTACCTGTAACAGACTGCACGGGGAAAAACCTAACCACAACTGCAGTCAACTTTTTGCAAGAGAATGGAATTGATACATGTTATCTATATGGTCAAGGCTATGATGGAGTGGCGGCCATGAGTGGGAAAATGCATGGAACTCAAGCCTACATTCAAGCAGATCACCCTCTGGCTCTCTATGTCCATTGTGCCTCTCACAGCCTTAATCTTGCTGCGAGTTCGGCCAGTAATATTTCAGCCATTAGAAATTGTTTGGGAACTATTGAATCCGTATATAACTTTTTCAACTCCCCCAAACGGCAGGCTATTCTGCAAGAAACCATAGCTGAAGTATTACCATAGGCGAATCACTCCAAATTGAAAAAATACTGTCCAACCAGATGGATTGAACGTCATCAATCCGTATCAATTTATTGTGAGCTTCAAGAAGGCGTGATAGAGGCCTTAGGAAAAATTTCTCAGCTGCGAGAGGCAACAGTGGCAGCTCAGGCGTTTCAACTACTGAGTGCAATTAAAAATTGTCAATTCCAAATTTGCTGCCAAATCCTTCTAGCATGCCATGCCATTTTAAACACCCCTGAGTGTGTCTCTTCAGCGAGAAGACCTACATCTGACCGAAGCTGTACTCCTTGAACAACATTCTTTAGAGGAACTTAAAAATATGAGGAAGTCTGCCAGTGAAATGTTCCGCAATATACTTGAGAAAGCAAAGTCTGTTATGGAGGATTCCGACATCGCTCTTAGTGTTCCACGATTAAGTAAGAAGCAGCAACACCGAAGCAACGTCGAAATCGAGTCACCAGAAGAATATTACCGTGTGACAATGTTCATACCATTTTTAGATGAACTTAATAGTCACATTGAATCTAGATTCATCAAGCATGGTGAAATTCTTAGCAGTTTCGACTGTCTGTTACCTCAGAGGCAGGCGCATTTCAATGAAGACAACTGTCGGACCCTATACAGAACTTATGAGTCAGTCCTCGAATGCATCAATGAAGATGAATTCCTAGCTGAAATTAAAATGTGGCGAAGAAGGATCGGAGATTGTAGTGGAAAGAAAGGAGACCTCATCTTCCATGCACTGGATATTTGTGAAGCAAGTGAAGCCTTCCTCAGTGTAAGGAAAATCCTAACTGTGTTGCCTGTCACCACAGCGACAGCAGATAGATCATTCTCCACCCTACGCAGGCTGATAACATATATTAGGAATTCCATGTCAGAAGAAAGACTAAATGGCCTTGCATTATTGAACATCCATAGAGAAATTAATGTCTCTAGTGAAGAGATCGTTAATGAATTTGCCAATTCAAACAGAAAAATGTAACTATGTTACTAAAAGGAATTAGTGTAATGTATACAATTTTTATTAATATTGTTTTCGTTCATTTCCTCTCAAGTCTACTTATTATGTGTTACTCCATATTGTAATTCATAAACAGTTTATTGAAATTTTCATTATAGACTACTTTATGGAAAAGAAATTTTCCACTTCAGAACCCCTCCCTTTCAAAAATCCTGCGCACGGGCCTGATATAACCTCTTCTTTTGGAGCAACCTTTTACCGCACTAGTACATTCTTTGCAGTCACATATGATTTTCCAGCATTCCTTAGCTTCTTGTTTTCTTCTGTAAGCCTTCCATCTCCTTTCCTTCGTCGTTTCTTAACCACACTAACATCAGACATAACATAACTATTTTTACTTAGTAAACAATCAAAATTGACACTCACTAGTAACACTCACAACATAACCTCAACAAAACAGGCTAAGCTCGTTGCCATGTGACCGCGCGGCACTTAGATCCCAATATACATTAATATGCGGGGCACTTACATCCAGTGCTATCTATGAGCGAACACTAGAACTACTTAATATTCATTCTGGCACTTAGAACCTATTTTACGTTAAAGACCTTGGCACATAGATTGCATTTTCGGTTAAAACTAAATTTGAACAAAAGTGGCACTTAGGTCCTTTTTTACTTCAAGTCTTCACTTATAATGCTACATTGAGATTTGTGGATAAAGTCTGTGGACTCATTGACTTGAACAGAAAAAAATACAATCTTCTATTTCCTTTTCAACATCATATACTGTGAAATGCAGTCAATTATTTCATTTTGAATAGTCTTAGAATTGCCGGTAAAGATGGATGTGATTTTTTATAGGAATATCTACAGGGCTTATTGATCGAAGGTTTGTAACAATTCTTTAAAGTTTCCGCGATTAACAGACGATAAATGTTCGTGATAACCTCGAAATGGTAATTCTTGTTTACCCAAGTAAAGAAATGCATGAATAGGCAGCTGCATGAAAATTCTGTTAAGCCGAACATTGTCATTGAAATGTTTAATAAGTAACCTAGAATTTTTCTTCGAAGCATCCTCAAGAATACTTAATTTTAACATTTAAAAATGTTTATAAGGACGTGTCGCACATTTGCGGCCGATCGCTGGTGCGTCATCGAAAATGGGAACCGGTGAGTTTCCATAGAAACTACTTCTTTGTTGTCAATAACATAGTACACATATAAAACTTCGCTTATGAATGCGACTACATTTAACTTATAATCTGTACATTGGTAAATGAAGAATGAATTCATTGATTGGTGAATTAACATAAATATGTATATTTTTTAGATTTATTGAAGCATTTTCAATGCCCTTCTCTGTGCATTGCATTTGTGCAATGCCTGTAAATTTTTTTCCTCAGGGTTGAAAAACTTATGCACAACGCATGTGCATGTGCACAAGCAGCAACTTCATGCTTGTAAAAAGCACGAATAACGTTACCAAAATCATCAAAACCATTCTTATTCCACGCACTTGATTTAACAGTAATAATTAAGCAGGGTATACAAAACAAATTTATTTAAATAATAACTTCTACACAACCACTCGAACGTAGAATACCAATTTTGTTTAAAGTTTGGTTGAATTTTTGGAGAGTAATCTTGGTATTTGAAGAGAAGTAATACAGTATTATGCTGATGACGAATGAGTATTATTTGGTAAAGATTGAAATATTGCATATAAAAATATGAAATAATCTTATTTTTTAAACTGTTCCATTTAAAATTAAAACATTTCGTAATTCGTTTTAATAATTTTTTTAAAATTTCGTATTACAGTTAAATTCTTTACGTGTTTATTTAATATTACACATAACGTAAAAAGTAAATCAGTTTATTTGGAATGTTTCATGATTTTGTTTAATTTCCAGGTTACGTTACCAAACAGAGACGTTTGAAAAGTACAAAAATTAAAAACAATAAAGTAAAAAGGAGGAAACAGAAGACGAAAGGCAGAAAACTGCCGTTCATTTACTTTTGTAACAGTGACAAATTGAATTAACAATTTTTTAAAATTTCATATTACAGTTAAATTTTTTACATGTTTCTTTAAAATTACACATAACGAAAAGTGTAGTAAATAATTTTTGTTTTTAATGTTTCAGTAAGGTTTTTTTTTTTATTTCTTTCCAGGTTACATGCGATAAGACGCTTCTTCCAGACACAAATTTCAGGGAAATTCCTTAATCACTTAACTGAGGCCTATTTCTAAACAAGGTGCGTATGATCAAATAAGGCTTATACGACTGAAATGTGATTTCAGAGATGATCTTAACTTCACTGCATGTTCCTGTTGTAAAACACTACAATGCAGTTTTTTTTGTACTGAGACCTGTAGGTTGCTCTAAGATAGGATATCAACTTTATGACTGACACTTATATACTTTATCTAGTCCTGTTTATTAAATCTTTACTGATCTGATAACGCTACCCTAAAACATAAGGGGTTTTTGTTAATTTGTTTCTTTTATCTAAACTGCTAGCTTTAAATAAGTTTTTAGTTATTTATTTCTATATATGTTTTATTACAGTTGTTTTTATTATTTTTAATTGTAAAATTGTGTTTATTCTCATTCACTCTTGTGGCTTACTGTTATGTTTTTATTATGTTTCTGATGTTTTCTTGACATTATTTGTTGTGGTATTACGTGGACTCTAAATATCATTGCCTGAGTTTCACAACTGATTTGTCTAACCAATGTTAGTTTGTTTACTCCTAGTGAATACTTGAATTAGTATTCCCAAAGGGAGACAGGCCTATAAATTCTCTTGTTTTTTATTTTCTTTTAAACAGTGATAGTTTAATAAAGTCACAGTGTAAAGTGTTTACTTTCAATTTATTTCTTATAACAAATTATATTCTTGGATTTTGTTGTCCATGACGTGTCCGTTGATTAACTAATTGTAAGTATAATACTACTGACTCGGAACATTAAGTTTTTTATTGATAAAAATGTAAAATTTTTACCTTATAGCCTGAACCAGTTTCCGCTTATTACAAGCTTCGCCTTCGTCTTTTTTACCAATAAAAAACTTTGTCATGTAGTGACCTATTTATTCATACCACCTTACTTCATTTTCTATTTGTATTTAATTGAACCCACCTGATACCCACACATGTAGAGAATAATTGAAAGAAATATTATAAAGTAATATAAATGACAATTTATATTAGGTAATGTAAATGACAATTATATCACTACAGTTGATTTTCATTGATCAACAGAAAAAAAGGACATTTCTGATTACAGAAAGTTATCAAGAAAAGATTTGTTTGCTGTCATCGGGTTACTGTGTGAAGTTATATTTTGTTATAAAAAGTAGTCATTAGTAATAAAACGAAGACTAACTGCTTTCTGTTGTCACTCGATGATCATTGTGTGTGAATGCGTGCGTAGGCGGGGAATCACACACTTTTATTTTACCGAATAAATCAAATTCATTGGGGCGGAAAACTCAACAAACAAGTGTGTGGTTCGTCGTCAAGATGTTTGGAATATTCGACGAGACAGGAGCACCTCAAAAATAAACTTTTTTTTCCATCAGGCAATCAGAGAAGTCTGCGCCATCTGAAGGAATTGCCGTTGTGAAGCATAAACTGCTGCTCTGTTTATATTGTTTTGGTTTTGTTTAGTAATATAATTGACAAGATGCTTGTCGTACGACTAACGTTTGCTTAATAAACCAAAAGCAATTTTAAAAACAATATGACAACTATGTTAGCTTCATTTTCACTAGTAGTAGATTGATTGATAAAAAAATCGTTCATCCTTTTCCTACCGACCATTGTTACTTATACTTATTGTTTATTTTTTATATTCACGTTAATTTTTTTGTTTTCTTCCTCCTATGTGAGTTTTTATAATTTAAAATTTCTAAATTTTCGTAGCGATCATTGTAACATTATTTTATGTGCAATATGATGTAAGTTGTAAAAATTGTTCGAGTTTTAAATAAAATAAACCTCCAACGCATAATGCAAGCTTGTCTGACTGGAGGAGTCGGCAGTAGCTTGCAGCCGATCCCAATTCTGACATTCTCTGCCTACGGATCCTATAGGCCTACAGTTAGTTGACTGGAAACTGTACACACCTCCTACAGATCTGACTGACTGCGGGGCTGTGCGAGACGAAGAGCATGCCCGTCGCCCGCTCGTCCGCTGCTTCTCGAGCTTCAAATAGAGCTCCTGCCTCAGGGACCACAAATGATGCTGGATATTTAGGGTGTGGAAGGCCGTGGAAGTCTTGCAGATCTTGAACGTACAAACAGTCGCACCGAGGCAGAAGTGAAGTTTTTCGTACGAAAATAAAAAATAGATAAGTTCAACGAGTGTTAATAATAAAATGAACACTAGTTAATAACAATATTAAATAAATCATAATAATTATAATTGTATTCAAAAGTCGTAAATCAACGTTAAGAAACTATATACAATCATTAGAAATTAATTTTATTCGTTACTTGTAAGTTATGTATTATTGTAATACCACGTTTGTAATTGTACTTAATACATCTTAACAAAAAATAATATTTTTCGTATAAAATTCCGAGGTCACAAATACTGTCTTAAAAAGTATCGATATATAATTATTTATACTAAGAAGGCAAACAAACACTGAAAATTGCTACACGCGCACAGTTTTACCTTCGTTTGAGTTATAACGCTCGTTGTATAGGCCATAAACTATCAGGTAAACTATAAACAACTGTTTTTGAGGACAAAAATAATCGGTCAGGCGTCAAAGTGATGAGATTGTGGGTCTGAGTCCGTTGAGAAATTGTAGCTGGTTTTTCGCAGAGATGAAAATTTTAACATTGACAGGTAGGGAAGGCGAAACTCTCTAGTGACTGTATTCATGTCTGAATAAAAGTCAGTTTAGTCTTTTCAGTTTTTATTTAGTTCTGATTTTTTTTCTGATAGCTTTATATTTTGTAACGGAAAGCCAGTTAATTAAAGTTACAGAGTGATTGCACAATAAAGAAAAGTAACGAAAATATATTCAAGTGGTAATAAAACTTAGTTTAATAAATTATAGAAAAGAATATGTATGGTACATACTGACTTCGTATATTTTCCGAATATAGGCGTAAACGGCGTAAACGTAAATTACAAACTCATAAAGGGGTCTACATTACTTTCTCAGTATTAATTAGCACTCAGCAAAAATTAGCACCTATATGGATTTTAGTAGTCAGATACTATCTGTTTCTGATCGACACACGTGTCTACCTGCCTGTCTGTCTGTTTGTCTGACCGTCTCTTTCTCTTGAAACCACGTTACTGTCATACACACGTCTACATCTAAAAATTACTTCCATGTTGCATACGTGTATGTATGTATACCTCTTGTTTCTGCAGAAAAACGTTCGTCGTCTTTAATATTTCAACGATAGATCGGATACTCGTTTATTCGCACTTCCGCATCTTGCATAATCGAATTTTCGTGTATTGATTAGTTCAAGAGAAATTCCCTGCAGCTCCAGTCATTTTAATTATTGTCAACAATAACTTGCGAGAAAATAACCGATTCAGATAGTTCCTTTTTAGATTGACCACTCTTGTTCTTGAGACTGTGTTGTTTTCACCAGAATGTTTAAAAAGAAACTAAAGAATAATTCCGTCTAAAGGTTTCACTGTAATAATGTACTATGTTAATAACAACATACATGTATTTACACCAATTGAGGATCCAAATGAATAACGATTTGTTATGATGTGTTTATCCAGATTAATAACCAAATTAGTAACGGACGGTTGTGTTGGCTACCTTCTTCGTATGCTATAGCTTACTCTTCATCTGTAAGCAGTCTAAGTGGTGGAAAAAGGAGTTTATTACTGTTATCCTTATGAAAAGTCTTGTTGTTAGGTGATTTTACTGTAATATAATTAAGTAAATAAGTTTAGGATAATGTTTTTAACATATAGAATATGAAAGAAATCCACGATTTGCTTTAACAGTGATGTGGTGTAAAGATAACAAATAAACGTGAATACTGAACGCAGAATCCTTATACTACATCTTCATCCGATTTGTTCTTGTAGCCCATTAAGCCGAGTATTAAAAAAAAAATAGACATACCGTCCCAAGCCGGAGCCAGGAACCGCAAACCGGAACTTAGGAACCAGTTTGAACTGAGTTTAGTGTTTCTAACGGTGTATGAAATGCGGTTTTGCGGATCTGACATGTCCCGAACTCTCTGGGTTCGGCGAGCATGTTGTACAATATTTCTCAAGCTTGAACAAACTCGAGTCCTGTTCGGGGGCTGTCATGTGTAATTGCGGATTGCATTACTGACATAGGGGAGATACAATTTTTAATTTGGGCGTGCTTCCTTCGTTGCTGGTTATCCTGAATTTTGGTTCTACGTTGTTACAACACAAACAAGCCACCCCAATACCAGGGAAAAAACGATGACTCAACTATATAAAATGTTTAAACTAATGAAAATAAAATGACTATGACGCGACAAACGACTATGACCCAACCCAAGTGATTGACTCAATAAAATGAAATCAAATGAGAAGGTAAATGAAAAGGAAACAAACAAAGTATAAATGAAATAAAATGAGAAGAAATGAAAAGACACAAACGAATAATATAGAACAGAAAAGGAGAAATGTTACACTCAAATAAAGTGAAAAAGAAACCAATAAATAATAAATGTAAATGATAATTATTAGTATCGACTAATTAATCAATGTAAATGACAGTTATTAAAATCCAATAAAGTAATGACAAACTAAGGTACACTAACCAAGTAAATAGAGAGTAAATGTTATAAATAACTCTATAATAATATGAAACTTGTTAACAGTATAACTAACCATTGTGAAGTGAGAGATAGATAGATAGTGAACATGATTAAGTGAGAAAGAGAATTTAATGTTAGGGAATACCCACTAGTAACACTTAAATACTATAAAAAGTGCAAAGTGCCAGTGTAAAAACCCCCAAAATAAATAAAAACCCTATTGATAGGTATAGATAGACACCTAAAAACCAGTGATAATCACTAAAGGTTAATGGTGAGAAGTGTTAGAAAATAAGAATATTGTTATTATTAGGATTAAGAGTAATTGTAGATTAGGAATACAAGGGTATTCAGGGAAAAAATCCTATGGAGAGTCAAAATGTTAGTGCTACCATGGTTAGATAGTAAAGTTTAGAAAAGAAAAAATGTGGTAAAGAATATAAATGCAAAATCAATAAACATCCTATGTTCAAAGGGATAGTTAATTAGATAAAGTAAATAGTGTGATGATGTTTGTCACCAAAAAATAAATAAGAATAAACAAAATGTAAACAAGAGTAGCATAATAACTGTTAAAGGTTTGTTCAATTAAGTTTATGAAAAGAAATATGGCTGAAGGAAGTATACAGACCATAAGCCTATATGTTGTGTTATATTTTATAGAGAATAGTAAATAATGGACAAATTATAAACAATGGCAATATAGATAAGAAAAAAGATAAATTCATACAAACCTAATAATACTGAAAAAGCAATTAGAAAATAATAGACAAACCATAATATGTAAAATAATGAAAACATACAATTATTATAAAACAGACCCAAATCAATTAAAAAAGTAAACAAATCATTTGTAACACCAAAACAAAACATGTATAAGGGTAAAATAACATTTAATTTGTATAAAATAAGAAAATATAGCCAATTACTACCTAGGCCTATGAAATGCCTAACTGTATAAAACCAAAAACAACAAATTGTAAGAAATTAACTATTATATTAGCAAATCCAAGGCAAGTAACTAGTTAATGATAATTAGTGAATCATATTAAGAGATAAATGTTAAATTAAGGACATAAAATAAGAAATAAATGTAATTAGATAATATCAACATAATTGTCAAAACATTAATACATAAGCAAACCCAGCTTTGAGGGATGTGAAAATGATCTTTGAAAGAAAACATAAACAGTTATGATAATATCTCAGACATAGATAAGAAGACAGAAGAATAATAGCAATCAGAAGATATTTAGTCATTTTGAATAAAAATTCAAATATTATAACAATGGGCTTAAGATGAGTATAGCCAATGAGAGGCAATCTGTTGCCATAACAACCAGATGTTATTTATGAGTATTCCGTTAGAAACTGATAGTCCATTATTGAAACTCAAGACGAAGAGACGCCAAGCCGTAAATGACTAAAATTTTAATTTAAAACAAGAAAAAGTAACAAAATTTACTAAAATGAAGAACCAAACATTCTGATGAAGAACTAATACATTCAACCGAGGCCACGGACCAGATTAATAAATTCCAAATTAATAAATTTCGATCAACTTATACGAAAAAGACGCCAGGCGTAATTACTTTCCCAAATGAAGGAAGACTGATGACAAAGGATGACCCAACCTATTTCAACTGAATAACGCTTCACCATAATTCAACCGATTGGATAAGTATTGCTGAATTACCCGAATTTAAGGAATAAATTCTTTCCAATTTTTTCTCACAACACTTTTAACTCTCACTATAAACTGATGATCTCATTTCTTTCAAGGATTAATTAAAAATAAAACACTAAACTTATATGAAACTAGAAAATAACCTGTATAGAAATTACGAACTTTTGAAATACACTTTTTAACACTTCAGGAACAAATTGTAGTTACACATTATAGTATATAAGTACCAGTAATGTAAGGTAGTGTACTTTATTGTAATCAAATTGATATCTTTTCGTAAACCAAAAAAAAAAAAACAGATTCGTTGAACGAAATTAATAATAAACATCCAGTAGACGCCATGTCTAAATAACTCGTTCAAAATCGATTTCGCCAAGTCTTGATATATAATTTTCTTTTACTGTCGCAGCAAATTTGTTTAATAACAAAATATAATTTTGTATAATACTGAATAACTACTAATCACAATTTAATAAACTAGTACAGAGTTGTAACCACTGTTCTTTATTTCATAGGAAAGTGCATTATATGATTTGTGTATTTTAGCGACTATCGAAGGTGACGGTAAGCGTTCACGTCGGAAACTCGGCGAACTAACAGCGAGATTAAGAAATTCGCACAGGGCGGGAGTAATTTGAATTAACCATACCGTCATAGAACGAACGCTCAATCGTCCTATTCTTTTTAATTGTTTTCAGATTAAACAATTTGGCGCCACCCGGGAAATACAACCACATATTAAAGAACAGGTAAGGTTCCCACTCGCGTGTACTGGTAATTCGAGAGATCGCTACGGACATCGTCAGCGTAAACATAAAGTAACGACCACAACGTGTGAGGCGAACACACGATGCACACACTTTTACAGAGCACATACAAAGCCTATCGTTACAACCTTAGTATATTTAGAAAGTAAAATAGATCACACGCCTTATCCTACTTGTATACAGAGTATGCATAGTTCGGTGGTGTTCAGAGAATGTGTGAGGCAAAGCTGTTTGAGCTCAGTCTGGCACTTGTTACGAAATATTAAAATATAGTGTTTTTGTATTTATGATAATTTTGAAAAATACTATAACGTATTTTCAGTGACAAGCAGGTATATTATAAACAAGTAAAATCTAATTACAGACAGAATGCTAAATAGTACGAACTGTATTAACAGAACGAATTAGAATGAAGTTTATAGTAACACTGAAATTGAATGCACGAAAATCTAGAAGCGAGACATTGTTCAACTGATTTATGCCCAATTACTTTACCCATACAATATGAAGTATCGTAATGGAAAATAGTATAATGTAATTAAATTATTTCAGTGTAAAACTTTTAATGACGATTTCGGCGCCGATTTCTGTTCTCCGATTCTGCGCTGGTAGGCGTATCTGGTCTCCGACTTCGGTGCCCTTGCTGATTATGGCGCTTGGGACCACTGTCCCCTTCACCCATCACTTCGCACGGCCATGGCGTGAGAGATCAGATAATGTTGACGAACCTCATTCACATCTACATTAACGTGAACTGAACACAGCTGACGTTTGCAGAAGTAATATAATAATTTTATTAAAAACGTCGATGATTATCGCCGACATTCAGTCGTCAAAACCTATTAAATTATAGTGCATAAATTTAAAAAGTAAAACACGTTAATAAGAAAAAAATTAGTTTCTATGAGAAAAGTTGGTAAAACATACGATTTCCCGATTTTATGCGAGTTGCTTATTATTTGGAAATGGGTGGTTCCTTGCCTTCATTTAAGAGATTAATTAAATTATTCTGATTGTCAAGTTGCCGTTATGCTTTAATACTTAATTTTTTTTAGCTTTATTTTATTTTGCAATCTGTTACAAGAACACTTAGTAATATTACATAGCCTACTTCATAATTTAGGAAGTACCTATGCGAGCCTTAACGTCTTTATTACCAATCCACAATCAAGGTGATATTTCATTCCACTGTGGATATAAAAAAAAGACAATACTATCAAAACTACATATTCAAAGACATTGTAGTTTGATCAGTAATATTTTTTGTACTCATTGTCTGCGAAGTATAATCATTTTGTTCCAAAATTTTAACACCAAAACAGGGTATTTGGGCGTTTTATTCAACCCATTCAGACTACACTTCAAGCGTTGTATTATATTTTATTACCTCAAGTAACTTGTTATCTAGGTCTGGATCCAGTAGGTACATAGATAACTATGCTAGACTAGTTTGAACAATTTGTCACTTAGCTTGGAAGACAATTTAGCTTTCCAAGACATCTCTTTACTCTTGACTGCTGGAATTTATTTATTTAATTTTATTATTACCTTTTTGCTATTTAAAATTTTCATTAAACAAAATATACATTGAACGGCTTTATGCCCTTCATTTGATGTTCTGATGTTACGGATAAACGAATACTGCATGAGACTGAACTCTGTGTCTCTGATGGAGGGGATAAAGTATGAGTGGAGTGTGTTTGTATTACGGGCGTTAGTTTGTCAAGGCCAATGATTCATGACAGCTGCCACACCCTGTTCACAGTCAGACTAGCAGCCACTCACTTAGGATTGGTGTACTTTTAGTTACTTTCAGTTAGTGAGTGAATTATCCTGTTTTTTGTTTATTTGTAGTTGTCTACTCGCAATGTCTCTTCATGGGTCATCGAAAGAAAGAAAATGAAGTTTCGTTGTTTACAGTGAAGGTCGCGAAATAATTAGTAACATAATTTAAAAATATGATGAAGAAAACCCACGACACTCACTGACATACCCACTGAATCAAGAAACAAAACGAGATGCGTATTACTGTAATAAATCGGAAGGCTTCGTTAAATACTTGAGAAATAAAAGGAAATGCAATCCAGAAGGAAAGCTCTCCACATCGGGGAAAAACGTAAAACATGTGAGAAAAGGAAACTATTTCTTGCTGATTTTGATAAGTGTGTAAAGTAATAATGTAGTAAGAAATATTGTTCAGTTTTTTTTTTTAATCAAAATTTTGTGCGTACTGTTAAAAAACTCCTACCTATTGTAAAGAAAGAATCCATTTCCCATGGGGCGCTAAATCATTAACGCAGTGTTTAAGTGTGTGGGATTGAAGTGGAAAAATGTGGAAGTAAAAGAAAAGTGTTAATTGAAAAAACAGAAATTGTAATGATGCGTTATAAGTACAATGTGCAAATTAAACGTTTTTTGGAAATCTGAGAGAAAAATATTTTTGTAGATGAGAGGAAAGTGATCGTTGAGTGAGTTTTGATAATGTAATGTGAATCGGTATTTCTCAGTAGTCGTTGGTTTGTTTATACCACTGCCCGTGCCTACGCGTGTCTACGCGCTCTCTCTCTCTCTCTCTCTCTCTCTCTCTCTCTCTCTCTCTCTCTCTCTCTCTCTCTCTCTCTCTCTCTCTCTCTCTCTTATGTCGCATTCCTTTCAGGGACATAGAGTTCAGTCTAAAGCAGTAATTAAAAATAAATAAGAATGTACGTAGGGAGAGCAGACAATAATTTAATTTTTTCGTCAGGTTGGTATTTATGTTTTATAACACCAAAATACAGCTTATAGGTATTCAGACGTGCGTGTCATACGACTGTCATATGCTTCAAGTTTGTATATTTTACCTGCCTACCTACCACTTGGTGAGCTTTGGCTCCTTTACAGTCCTCCTCTGTCCAACCCTACCCTTAATCTTCTCTTCCCGTCTCTTCACTTTCATCGTCTTCAAATCTTCCAGTACACATACTAACAATCACAACCATGGTCTTCACTTCTTCTTAGGTGAAAAGACTTTAGGTTTTAAAATTCTTTTAAGAATAAATGTATCATCTCTTCTCTCCACGTGATCCAGCCAGTGTAGCCTTTGAAGTTTTACAAATCTTATATTCTATGCATTTATTAACTGATCTTTGTACGTTCTTTATTTCTTATTTTAATTCTACCAGTGCAGATTATTCACCAGAAGAGGCACACACAAAGTTAATTTGCTAAGCAATCTTTGTTTTTGTTAAAGTCATCGACTTGCTTAATTACGTCGGTACGCTGTTTAGTAAATCTCTAGAGAGTCCTGCTACTTTCCGTAACTAACAGCATACCTTTCTTTATACAACATCATATTATAGTAATAATAATAATAAAATTATTAGAATTATTATTATTATGTATGCGCAAATATTAAAGAAGTTACTTATGTAGGAGACTTATTATGTCATTACCTTTTTTGTTTATTTTTACTACGCTATTTTAGTAAATATTACGTACTAACATGATGAATGTAAACAACAAATTAATTAAAATATTTTGTTTAAAAGATGAAGACATGCAAAGAAAACTTTCTACTAACTTGTTTCAACTCAACTTGTATTGTGAAATATAAAAATTGCAAGTTTAATTAAAGAAAACATTAAATAGGTTTGCATGAATAAGCCTACTTTATTACAATCAGTGGCGAAGCGTGACAAAATAATTTGGGTAGACATAAAAATACCAGTCAAAAGCAACCTCTTACTAAGGTTGTTGACGTTCTTAATGAGCTAGTAAAACTATGGTAAATAGAGTTAACTCTATCAGACAATAGCTAAGTTACTGTCGCATTTCCTTATATAATTAGGTCTAAATATCAAGGAACAGCTATCGTAATGTTATTGGCGTCGTTTATGAATCTTAATTAGAAAATATTGCTAGGAACATATAAATTTTATTCACACTTTTTAATGGTAACAAATCTGGATTACTGTAGGCATTACACAAACGTTTCATATAACCGAGTTCTACACGCCGTGTATCATTTTCTCTTATTTTTATCTATAGTTTCCGAGAGATAGCCGTACAATTTTGAATCGCTCTGTATACTGTATGTTCTTTCATGAGACTTCAGTTGCCAGTAAATTTAAAGTTTCTAAATAATTGCCCGTATTAAGAGTTTGCTTATTTTTCTTATGACCCCCTGAAAGCTAACTCTTGCCTCCCTAAATAACAAACAACATCTATCAAACGGCCTACTGTCCTTTGATTTCATGCCACATTTTCATTGTGCTGTACTACTTAAATTCTAGGTGTTTCGGACAAACAATGTTCAATTCTGTTACGTCCCAGCATGTGAGACATCTCAGAATTTTTTATATGAGTTTTGCTTCCACTATGGAAGGCTTTAACTTCAAAATTTTTTATAATTCCTACTCCAACTTTGCTCCATGATTCCTCTCCATTAAACAACAAACAATAATAGCAGCGTAGAGTTTTGTTTCACTTACAACCAAAGAGTCACCTATATTTACACTACCAAACTTTCTGAAGTTTTCTGACAAGTTTTCAGTCCTTCTGCGACAAATCTAAGGACGCTCGAATAATTTTGACTTTAGCTACTTTTGCTCTAAATGTAACGTACTGATTTCGTATTTTAACAAAAATTCTAGTGAATCAAAGGTGCCAGAATTTATATAAAATACTTCTGCTGTAGAACTGGTACTAATTGAAGAGTACAGGGGATAAAGGAGGTAACTCCACTTTTCCTCATTTTTCAGGACAAGCATTTTAAGGTTTCAAACCTACTTAATTCGAAGTGTTTCGACAATACGAACAATTGTATATTTTTTAATGTTGCTTATTGACTTTTTGGACATGTTTTGGTAATATTTTAAAAAACTTTAAATTTTTTCCATTAAAAAAATAAGAAAAGAGATGTTAAGTACCACTTTTTGTCGGGAAAAAGGGGGTAATCGACCTCAAACACAGGAAAAAAGAGGTAAGTGTAATAAAACAGTAACTGAGACACTTAGTATGTAATACACCATGTAATAAGTATTGACAATTTAATGTAACATTAGTTTTAAGGTTTACATAATTAAAGAATAAGTATATGTTGTTTATAAAAACTGAAATATGGGTCGAAACCGTTTTGGATCTTTGTTTTCTTGAGCTCTTGAGTGTCTTGTATTAAATCTGTAACCAATATCAAACATTTAGATGCGTGAAGAAAAATAAAATAAAACAGAAAAATATTGTTCTAGGAGTTGTACAAATAAAACTAGAGCCTTAATTTAAAACTTAACTTACCGATGCAGAGCATTACTGCTTCTCTGGAACCGGCTTTATGGGAAGTTGTTTGTAGTACTTTTGAGCCTTTGAACTACAAAACCTGGCCAGAGCTTGTAGGTCTTGGTATTTCTCTTTTTAAATCGGTAGAACACCATCTGTAACACGAAACGAATTGTTTAGAGTAAGTTTAGAGTACGTTAAATATTATTAGGTTTGGTTAGTTTAAGATATTATGTGAGGTAAGTACAAGACTAACAACGAAAAATGAGTTTTATTTAATTTATCCATTCACTTTTTTATGTCAGTATCATTTGTAATATTGCAACAACCAATACTACAAACAATAGTCTAATACTAGACCCATTGTCTTATTTTACAAAACTAAGAATGAAAAATTAGTTTAATGTAATTTATTACTTCACTTTCTTTTCAGTATTGTATGTTCATTGCAATAAACAATATTAGTCACTACTAAATTCAATAAAAATTCTTACCTGTGTAGGCAGGAGGTGGGAAGTAAAATTCTTTCGTAAATAGACTTTTAACTATACCTATGAACCAGGAAGATTTTCAAGATGAAGTAAATATTATTAAACATATAGCTGTCAATAATGGATATAAAAGTGATATAATAGATAACTTAATACGCAAACGTAGGAATAAAATGGAAAGAAAATTAAAATTAGATGGTAAAAAGAACCATTATATTTCAGTTGAATATACTAATGTGATTCCTAATATAATAAAAAATGAATTAAGAAAATTAGACATCATCGTGTCCTTCAAAACTACCAATAACATATTGAACATATTAAAACCTCGAACACAAAAAACAACCGAAAACAGTTCTGGTATATATAGAATCCAGTGTAGTGAATGTGATAAATTCTATATAGGACAAACGGGCAGGAAATTTAAAAACAGATATAAAGAACATATGCCAAAAAAGAACATCAAGTCAATCAAATCCAACTTTGCTTTACATCTGGTAAACAGCAATCACAGTTTTAGTGGTTTCACAGATAACTTTACGCCCATACATATATGCAGTAAGAGCCGATACATGGATGCCATGGAAGAATATGAAATATATAAAGCGTTTTTATTTCAACCAAACCTACTGCTTAATGATCAATTAACATTTAAATCTCACTGTTTATATGATACTGTATTGAAGAGTGATAACGCTTGTGTACACCAGCCGAATATATAGTTTGATTACGCGGTCAGTTATAGTACGGCAGTGCGCACTGTTACGTGGACTGAGTTCTATCATACTCATTGTGTTATGTGTTTATGTGTTGATGTGTTTTAATTATTATATTCTTGACACGTTCGTTATGAACTAGAAGACAAAATTTTACCTGATGATAGGAACGTGTTCCCGAAACATGTCGCAAGACATCAAAGACGTAGTCGCAGCACGGATAAAGAAAAAGGTATTTATTAATTTCAGTAAAATTCTCCTTCCATTAGAGGTCCCATTGTCAGTTGTTTGTTTTCATCTTCTGTTTTGGGCGTCTTTTTCTTCTTGATCCTTTTTGTAGGTCCTTTATCAAATCGTGGGGTGATGACAGAACTTACCCAAAGGCCATTGAACGTGTCCCTGGGGTAAACCAACCTTGAGTGTTCTTGTTCTACACGAAGTTCCCTGATGGGCCGAGTTGGGAAGACACATTTTGCAAGATACATTGGTTCTAAGAACTCTTTCCAGTCTCTGAACATGTTTGAGTCCACATCAATCACTTTGAAAGGAGTTGGCTTGGTACGGGTCTTTTTGAAAACTTTGATCCAACACTTGGTTCCTCAGTTGAAGCTTTACTGTTTATCAAACCAACATCCTTGTCACATTCCAAGTACGAATGGCCAACAATAGGAAATGTAAGCTTGATACTTGTCAACTTCTTCAAAACACAAACGACATAGTGGCAGTACCTTATCAGTGTGTAATTCTTATTTTGGCCCCCACAAGAATCACAGAATATTTCTAGCTCTATATTTCTAGAATATTGTTCATTATGTACATAGTGATTCAAGAAAGACACCACTTCATTAGAACCTTTACATCCAACAGTTTCTGGATAGGCATAAATGACAACGTCATTATCTGATAATCTGTGCATATTGAATGAAAACATGGACAACTGCCTTTTGTAGTATACCATGCTCGTTGTGATGTTTGGCGTGGGAAGGTTTTTTTGGTAGTCCATTGTTAAACATTCATAATTTTCCTTTTGTCGGCTTCTATATTTAGCTTTTCTTTTCCTTTCGTAGAAAGTATCAGCTTTCGTTTTGTGAACTTTGTTTTCAATCTCTAATTTTCTTATTTCATTCTCAATTTCATTTTTTTTGTCATTTTTTCCTGAGGAGTTTAGTAGCTCGAGCTTCAAAGATTTTACTTTTGCTGTAAATTGGTCACAGTTTGCACACGTGTCGCTTCTTGGAAAACCAAACGATATGTTAAACTTTGTGATAAACACTTTACGATAACTTTCGTATGAGACATGGTTTTCTGGAAAAGCCTCTTGATATAGTGCGTGCATTTTTTTGACATTTAAATCTTCTGGTAGGTAGGTTTTTTGTGTTTTCTCTAGACTCTAATGGCACATGCGGCCTTTAAAAGATTTGATGTGCTTTTCTACACAATCTAAATTTGCATCCATGAGCTTATGTGGGCGATTGGAGTGTTTTCCCCGTAAATCTGTAGCTGGCATACCGGTACTCTGCAATGCTTTTTGCAAGTGTTGTAACCTTTTTTTAGTTATGCCATGCAAGGAACGAAAAGCCATTTGACACACATCTCTTTCTACTGCACTGTTATCTTTCACAATCCTGACTTTATAGGAAAACATGGAAATACGCAAATTAGCTTCTGCCTCTGGTTTCTTAGGCTTCCGTTTCTTAACTAATTTTATACTAATAAGACCAGTCAAATAATCGGTTTGCTTTGACCACTCGCCGAGTTCGTTAAACTTTCTTATCAATTTATTCTTTTCCTGCTCAGAGATAAGATCGCAACATTTATTTCGACATGAACAGTCAGGCCCTAACTCATGAGATTGAGCTCTAATCTTTTTGGTTGCATCTGATAACCTACCATAACTTTTTAGTTTTTTGGTACTTGTGGTTGGTTCACCTCCAACATCTCCTTCAGATGATCTTTCCCCGTCTTCTATACTTTGATTTGAACACCAACACAACAAATAAACTTAAAAATAACAATAAAAATCCACAGTACACGCTCTATAAACTGTTCACCAATTCAGTAAGGCACCGACTGAGGCAGAACAATCGAGACTTGCCTCTTTCTTCCCGACAACTGAACTCTGTTACCTCCTTCTTCCCGAGTACAGTAAATCTATAAACGGCTATATCTTGTATACTAGCACCCTTCTTCCCAATATCGTTTCACCATGAGGTAGAGACAGAAATTACCTACCGGAGTCCATCTCTAACTGAAAACAGCTGTTCGTTGGAGTTACCTCCTTTTTCCCGTGTACTCTTCAATTGTATTCATTTTGCTACTTTAAATCAATTAAACAGTATGCTTAAAGCATTTAAAGGACGACACTTAAAAATATGTATTATTAAATAATTAGTACGTAAATTATTACAACTTATTAATCTATACCACTATATACAAAATTAAAAAGAATTTGTAAACTCAACAAAAACAAATATTCACTACGCGAGCACATGAAACAAACACAGGCGGCCAGGCGAGAATTCTGTGCTATTTAGTGCGGGGGAGACATGTCTTCTTCTGATGTGATGAACGGGACACATTTTTATGCTGCGCGCGCAGGTCCTCCCCCGTTGTCATCCACCGAAGTCCTCCTCACCTCCAGCCTTGTTAAAAAGACATTTCAAGTAATGTCTACCCTGATAACCTTGCATCGCACAGCAAGGTTCCATGGCTCACACTCGCGTCATGTCGCGTGATATTTAATTTCTTAAATTATTGTTATTTTGGAGTGTTAGTGGTCTCAAATATTTCTACTAGTAATTTTATACAAACCACTATGTTGTATTTGGTATTGACGAGCGCTTTCGGCAATCAAGCCATCTTCAGGTCATTTACCAACTAACAATATTGGTATTGATCTGAAGATGGCTTGACTGCCGAAAGCGCTCGTCAATACCAAATACAACATAGTGGTTTGTATAACATTCTTAAATTAGTTTTATACCCTTTCTGAGTAACTTACGCAACTTAATTCAAAATAAAAATTGATTATTTTATGAATAAATTATTTGGGGAGACACTGTCTACTTTGTCTCCCCTGACGCTTCGCCACCGATTATAGTATGATTTTAACGACTTTTGTATTTACGAATTTTGTATGTGCAGCGGCACATTTTTTCAACGCAAGGTTTTCGGTTTCAAAATTATAGTCTTATTAATTAAAAATTTATCTAGACAAATGTTTGTTATGTATTCGCGACAAATAATGATTATTTTATTTATAGATAAAATTTAATACCACACTAACACCATAGTTGTACCAAGACAATAGTACCTTCTCACGTGCTTATTACAGTGTGGCATGTGTACAGTTGTTTTCGAACAGCTTGAGCAAGCGCTAACAATAAGATTAGCTATAGAAAAAAATCCCTTTGCTCCATGAAACCGTTATAACAGATAATATTGAGTCAAAACTAGTTGTTCCATTATCACAGTTAGTAATGCGGATATGAATCATCACATACGTATGAAGTCAAGTTATTGCGTTTATTCATTCATATAAGCAGTGAAGCACTTAGTATACAACAGTATACAATACTATGTTAGTAGCAGAAATTAAATCCCAAATTGCTCCACCATCGTTAACTGCTCTCATGCTGTTTGAGAACAACTGTATAACATGTACAATGTACAAACTGTGACGTTCGCAAATACTATGAACATTTGCAGTAATGGATATTTTTGTTTTTAAATATGGAAAATCGATGTAAACTATCGAAAAACAATTTAAAAAGCTACGTTTCGGTTACACAAGAAAGCAGTAAGTGCGACGTGTTAATAAGAATTCGGACCTGAATGTTACTTCGTTTTTCAAATTAAAATTAAATTATTTCCGATGTGTGTGTGTGTGTGTGTGTGTGTGTGTATCTTTACTTTTTAAGTAACTCTTGTGATTCAAGTTTCTTGCAGTGTTTTTATGTTCTTATTCAATAATAGATTACTTCCGCAAGTGTATTTTAATTTTTATCAGTATACACGGAAACATGCCACACGTTTCACATAATTAATCTGTATCTTAAATTAATTATTTGCTTAAATAAATTTCTATATTTGTAGCCCGTTTAGTCGACTGTCAAGCACGTCTGGATGTAAGTTGTACTTTGGTGTTATGATAAATAAATACTAATTAATTTATATTGAAATAAAATCGATTACATGATAATTTACATTAAAACGTCGAAGATACAGATTATAATTCTGTGAAACGTGTGTCAGGTTTTCTTACATACTGATGAAAATTAAAATGCACTTACAGGAGTAATCTATTATTGAATTATGTATACATAATATAATATTATTTGTAATAACAAAAACTTTTTACAAGAATATATTTTTATTATTTTGTTAATTACAATGTTTCGACAGTATTCAAATATCGTCATCAGATATAAAATTAAAAAATATAAAAAATTTTAAAATCAAATTCGATTTAAAGAATTTACTATCAAAACATTGTAATTAACAAAATAATAAAAATATATTCTTGTAAAAAGTTTCGTTATTATTAATAATAATATAAAATATACATACAAGAAAAATATGAGCATTTCTGTATACATATAATGCAACAGTACAAATTGAATGAATAATGTACTACTATTTATATGTAAATCATAACAAACATAAAATAGGGAACGTCCTGTACGGTTTTAAAACTAACAGTCTGAGACAAGTATATCGCCTTCATTTTTATGGTACATCGATCTTTATAAGTGCAAGTGCAAGTTATTACTATGTAGATTATTGCATGCTACGATTGTGAACATACATGGGCACTTGTAAAAAGGGGCATACATTTTTAAAACTTTCGTATTTGTTTTTAGATAAAACGCAATTTCAATGTTTTTAATTTCATTTTAATTATTTCATCTCACGATACTCACTCCTCTCTAAAAATTAATCTTTATATTTATGTGACGTAGTGTTTGAACGTAACTCAAATAAGATCAAATCCCACGGCCTGGTTAGGTATGTACTCGTATTATAGTTACATTCAATACACGAACACGCACACACCACACGGTAACGTCGCAATATTTATTTGTATATTTCCCTCTTATATTGGTTTTTAAATACTGAATTCGCCGTAGCGCTGTTAATCTATTTCATACCGTGCTGATTTTGCTGTTAACTTTTTCAATCATAAGCGTATATCTATAAATTTCGTCAACCGATCTATTAAAGTGTGTGAAGCTGCCTATGGAGTCGAAATTTTTTAAGATTGTGTCGTAGAAGTGTTCGGTGTAAGTATACACGTTACTCTAAAACAAGAGACATCACGTGACCGTTTCTGTAGGCAGTTTATGTTCTACCCAATAAGTGCTCTACACATGATAACCTCCGCTCAACAGTCCGTTAAGTACCAACCAAGGCGTACCGCGCGGCTTTTGTGTTAGTGTGACGGTGTATGGCTAGTACTACGCGCCACCAGCCGCTAGTTGCGGTATTCACAGCCAGGAGGCGTAGTATTCACTACTCAGTTTGCCTCACGACGCTGAGTGCACGCCGTACGGAACCTCCGCCGGGAATTGAACCCGGGACCACGAGCGCATCAATCGCCCGCGTTAGCCACTAGACCACCTGGAGGCTCCTACACGTGATACGTTGACTGATATTTATATTCAAGTTTAAAAGGTTTTTTTAATTCTCCTATAACAATAACATTGTGATAACCACGTCTAAAAATGATCTTGAAATTAGGACGTTTAATATGTTTTATTACGTAAATTAAATTTTTGAATGTCCACTGTCCAAAGTGTCTTATGTACAACATGTTGTCGGAAGTATCTAGATTAAAATAAAAATTATAATATTATTTAGCGACATAGACTTCTTTGTTTTACAGTTACTAGCAAAGATTTTGTCGGAAGATTAGATCTCAGTGATCCCATCGAACAGATGGGCGACAAAGTATTCACTGTCAAATGTTTTGTAGGCGCATCCAATTTTGTGAGTGTAAAACAAGATTTGATTGATACTTTGTCGTGCTGATTTAAACATGGGCAAGACTGCCCAGTCAAGTTTTTTGAAGTCGTTTGTTGTACGGAAACTCCAGTGGTTAATCGCAAACTTGTCTTCAACAACGCTAACGACATTGTATAGGAAAGAAACATTTTATTGAACGTGAGTTAATGTTTTCGAATTATTGATGTTTTAAACTGGAGCAAATAATCGTGGTGGCAGTGACTCAAATTTTGTTTAATTATCAGTGAATTAACTGAGTAAATGATATAAAATTAAAGAACCCACGTTTGGTAAATTGCGTTGTAATTAGAAAGTGACAGAAAGAGTAACTACGAGGTAGTGAGTATTCCGTTCAAAAGTATTGTCACTATCATTAGGTTTTTCACATGCGTCCTCGCGCACATGTATCTTGCACGAAAATTATAGATAGGTCTACGTTTTTAAAAATATTTACAATGTTTTTATTTAGGCCTAAATAATTCATAGTAAATTTCAATTTTCTTTAAGTCGATTATTTTCTCTCTTACCCGGGACGTTTGTCATTACGGAGGCTGTCTTACTGCGTGTGACAGATGTATGCTGGTTTCCTAATAAAAATATGACAAGAATTTATAGTATTTAGTGGACTAATTGCTTATTTGGCCTTGTGTATTAAAATCTATAGACTACGTAAAAATCTGTGAAATATAGGAATTATCAGAAGATTAAACGACAAACACAGATACGATAAATCTATTGAATATGAATTTATGACGTTTGTTAGACGTCGTTAAATCTAACTTTTCGTTTGAATAACAACAGGTGTAAGCGACTTGCACCTCATTCTCGTGGAAAAAACACAAAGCCTACATGCTTGCACAGCATACCGTATCATGCAGCTGAATGATTTCTCCTACTCCTCCTTCATTTTCTGTTTGTCCTCACACTATCTCTCTTTGCGACTATTCTTTATTTATTTAAATTTTGTATACATGATAAAATCCTGAAAAGTAAAAAGAATTTGTTTTTTTAAATATTTGATTAAAATTTGGAAACATGTGTTTGATTCTAGCATTTTTTAAATAACATTTTTTAGAGCACTTACATTATTTCTTTTAGAAAACATGTAAAAGAACTTGAAAACTTCTACAGTAAATACGAATCTGAGACTTTTGTGGTAAACTCAACACTAATAACGTGTTAATGTAACAATACTAACGAATTTAAGAAGCTAGTAAATCTAAAGAAGATGTTTCACAGTATTTTGAACGTTATTAATATAAAATTATTTAGCAGGCAGATTATTTAACTATAAACTAACCTATAATTAAAAACAGACCTTAAAATATTATAAAGATTGTATTCAAAACAACGAAATATTTTTAAGTCTTTTGTCTGTTCATAGGTCTACATGAGTCTGAAGTACGAAACATAAGAAAGAGAGACAAGGAACGGACAGAAGTTTCTGGTTTATGGTGATGTAGAAAAGTTAGTTGACAATGTAATGCTGGAATATCTAACACGACATAATTGAAGAGAAGACTCTGGAAAAGCCTAATCAGAAGGTGTACAAATAGGTGGAGCATAATAGCTAAATAACAATGACACAAGATGGAAATAGCTACAGCTGGAAAACGGTAGATATATGACTACGATACTATTGAAGAGGGAAATAACAGTAACTGGGGCACAATAGCTAAATGACTGTGATAATTACCATTAACTGAAGCACAGTGCCTGTATGACTGTGCTATTAGAGGAAACCCCTAACAGCTGGAGCACAATAACTATTTGGCAGTGATATTTGAGGTAAATACCAATAGTTGGAGCGCAGTAACTACGAGTAAGTGACTATAGTCAAGAGTTGCTTTTAGTAGTCTCAGGGCGGAGTGTGAGCCTAGCCGGCGGGCTCTGTGTAGGGGCTCCGTATCCCTTACATTTGACAGCCTCATAAATCCACTCCTCTGATTCTACAAACATCGTCTTAAAGTTATAAAAAAATGTTATGCAAGGTTGCCTTGTAATTACAACCTTTAAAGTGTAATTAAATAAGTATAATGATGTTCCATTATTATTTAATGTTACTTGTCACAAGATACGTTGAACCGTTGAACCAAAATCTCAAAAACTAAAAACATAACCTGTACCCTACACGTTGTTTTAGAAATGAGATACTTGTAATTTTTGATTGGGTGTAATTGCTTTGGTGTTTTTACTTAATACAGTGACTCATATACTGGTATTAGAAAAATCATTTTTAATAAACAACGTCATTACAAGTAATGAGACAAATGTACAGGTGCCAGACTTGCCGTAGCTGTTCTGTTGACTTCAAAGAGTCTGCGTAATACCTACAACTATACAACGACAGGCCGCCTCGAAACCAGGAAGGAATTTAACAAATAAAATAAGAATAATTCAAAATAAGCAAATCGCTCCCTTGCTTTCAGTGACTCTCTATTATATTCATTTTCTTTGTTTGTTTCTTCACTGAGTAAGCGCGGGGCTTTGTGCTACTACACCTGTCGCCCATCCCTAACCATCCCTAAGGAAGCTTCTGACTATAGTAGGCCTACTGGAGGGAAATACCAATAGTTGTTGCACGATAGGTATGACTATGATACTAGAGAGAAAAATTAAACAAGAGGTTCTAGGATCAAGATGAAACTAAATGTCACCTACCGGAATAAGATTACAAGATTTTCTATAAAATCTCATTTAACTTGAAGTCTAGAGAACACTAAGAAGAAAGTGATATATAAAATGGTATTTTACGATAATATTAACAATGACACCAACCACCACCACCACCACAAACAACAACAACAGAACAACAACGATAGCAACAACAATGATGATGATAATAATAATAAAAAAATAGTAATATTACTACAGACATCAAAACCAACAACAACAATAACAACACCACCACTACCAACACCAACACCATCAATTTAAATAAAATAATAATAAAATAAATATAATATATAATGTAATAAATAGAATAATAATAAAAGTAATACAATGATAAAAATAACCTTAATATTAAAGCAGTTGACACATCCATTTCATATTAGGGTGTAACATACGCGTACCTTCACAACTTACATGTGTATGTGTATATAACACTATAATCAGAGTTGTTATTTATTGCTCATGTCTATTTGACTGTCAGTAGCTCTTTCAAGTTTGTATACATTTCTATTTCGTATGCCAAATGTTTACTCACCCATCAAAGTGTGCAGCTGCACAGGAACAAAAAGTCAACGTTTTATATAAACAGAAGGTAAAATACGCTGAAAAATCACGAAAGTAAATGATTTAGTTAGAATTGTATTCCCTTTGGTACTAGCTGCAACTGCGAAAGAAATCGTGAGAGAGCTTAAGGGTATAAGAAAAAGGGAAGCTTCCTTTGACAGAACAAAGAGGAGGACTAAACAAATGTAATCTGAAATCTACACGGGTAACATTACGAGTACGATCTGTCTCTTCCCTTACAGTTAATCTAACAAATGTCACATGTCTCTGCCTACACTCGTCTTTCATACATACACATGGAAACAGTAAATCTAATCTATGCTGAATATTTTCTATTCATTTAAACATAATTTTGTTAAAGAAACAAGCGATGAATGAACCACTAACCTCGGAAAAATGATTGAAATTTATTAAACAGTATAAATTTTCAAACATGATGTGGAAAGAGTAATACAGGTATATGATAGAACGAATCAGAAATCATATTTACTCCGTTAATTGACTGTCCGTAAATTACTTGCAAGGTTAAGATAAAATTTCGAAACCGTGGTTGAAATATGTTTATCAAAACGAACTGGTCAGCTTATTTTTATTGTCCTGACGAGTCTTACAGTTTATGATTGTGTGTACAGTAGCTTTGGAGGTTGTCCGGAACCATCATTGACGTTTAGTATTTTAACGAAAATATTCCAACGTCGTAATTTATTGCTGGTCTTTTCAGTTGCTACGAAGCCTTGCTTGTCCCCACCAAGAGATATCAAATTGTCTCCACTATCGTGAAGAGATTTCGGAGCTGTCGTAAGACCTGGGCCAATGGAAAACAATAGCGATTTGGTAACTATCCACAACGTTGTTATAACAGAAAGTGCTAATAAAAGAAATCTGACTGAGTACAGGAAGTAGGTCTAATAGCGTACGAACTGAATTTTTGAGCTGAATTAAATTCTGGTTTGAGACTAAGAATACAAGGTTTACTGGGTGAATGTTCAAGAAGGGCATTATTATGCAATAGCAATCATATCACGTCGCTTGTGTGTCATTGGAGCACATATGTGTTTTTTAAAATAAGATTTTAGGTTTTAAAATATGGAACTTAGGGAGGCTTGTGAAACGGACTGCCACTACCAGACGTTCAAAAAATTAAATACGAAGAACATCTGACAAAGTTTATGTCGGCTTGGTAGATGAAAAAAACAAAGTTTTATATATATATATATATATATATATATATATATATATATATATTTGATAGAATATTATATATATAATTTTTGACATATAAAATTATATTTATTTTTGATATGTATATTAAAATAGTTTGTTCGTCAGTGAAAATAATAATATAAATTAAAACTGAATGATTGATTATTAAAATGTACTCTGTCATTCTGAATCCACTCTAGTGCCAACTAGGGTAATCAAATCACATAACAACCTTAAATGTAATTGGTAAAGAATAATTAAAATTTGAGAAGTGAATAACTTCGGAATAACACATGATTTCTCTAAAAAGAGGTTTATTTCAAATTTGTTAAATCAAATCACATTTTTTACAGTTAAATCTTACCGTTTGCAGCACAAATGAACTTTATCCTTTACGAATTCCCTGTGCCCTCATAAAACCTATAATCGCATTTCAAAAGCTGTTGGTTACTTTATTTATCGATTCACGTTTGTGAACCTTCCAATTTAATTTTAAATATTTTTTAATTATTGTTATCCTATTTGGTCCAGTTTATGGTTTATTCATATAAAGTTTTACGCTTCAAGAGACGAGGATGGTGTGTAATATTATGTCGTAAATTTTATCTTATTTACATCCTTCAGATAGACTAAACTATCTCTGAATTTTTGTCGCTTACAACAGATAATATTACACCAAAAATATTGTTAATTCTTCCATTACTCAATGTCTGAGCTCGCTTATAGAAAATTATTCTTTAGAAGAGGTTTTTTAAATACAAAACGATTAGTTTAAAGAGTAATTAATTTAATTCTTGAAAATTTAGTCTAATTTTAGTTATGGATCTATTACCAATACAAACACAGATCTCTTACTGTGAAGATTTAAAATAATTTAGAATTTAGAATTTACAATAATTTAGATCATTATTGATTTAATTCTAAATTTGGATATTCAAATTTATAACAAAATAGAACGAAAAATGTAGTTAATTTGGCTTTTGTTTGCTTTATAATAAATTTTGACTTCATTTACAAATGTTGTTTAGCACATTTAACTTTATCGTTTACCGTTATATTTCCGTGCACAAGTTTTAACATTTTGAAAACATACACAGAAAACTTACAGCTGCTTGTAATGTACTTTGAGATTACATAATATCATAATATTTTAGTTTATATTTTGTTGTGTCCTTGTTCTCTCTCTCTCTCTCTCTCTCTCTCTCTCTCTCTCTCTACAATACTACACTTATACATAATGCATTTAATCTTAAAAACTAACGAATTGGCGCGTAACAAGGGTAAAGCCAAACAAATGGTTAGTTGGCCACTGAGTGATATCGTTGTCTACGACGAGACTAATGTGACATTAACAAAGTAAATAGGGCATGTCGTATGGTACAAATTAATGTAATCTGATTGCTAACACATGTCAGATTAGTGGCTGAGGTTTGCGCAACACAGACCGTGGTTAACCACAACTACCAGTTTTCCTTCTAACTCACCATCATTTTCTTGATTTGCTCATGTACTAAAGAGGAGGAGTACATATTCTGAACATTATAAATTAATTACTGTGGCTAAACATGCATCTATTTGAATGAAGTAAACAAAGATGTTTACTAAATGTACTATATTCAGTGTATTCAAATACAGTATATCGACCGATTTTAAGTACTTAGTAGATCAGTAGTACCGTACAATATATATTTTACATATAAATTGTATTATATACTACGTTAAAAAAAGAATATGTGTTATAAACTATAAAAAATCATACAAAAGTTTTATAAAAACTTGTAAAGTTAATTAAAATCCACAAATATTTTATATGTTATACTATGTTATAAAGTGTATATAGTTTAAGTAACACATTGGTCATCACAAATATGTTTTTATCAGAACTGAATTCAAGCATTGTACAGAACTGTAGGAAGACGCGGGGTGCACTTTTCTTTTCAGTCTGACCGAATGCTGGAGTGATTCAATAGGGCGACAGCACCCGTCGATAGTAGACGACGTTAACCGATCTTACTGGGATCAACTAGTGTCACTGTTCGTTCTCGAAATGATACGTTAATATATGAAACAGTGAGTCTGATCCGGGAAAACCTGTGTGTGGGCCAGGACTTTGTCTTTCCGGCAGGTTAATGTTCGGGTTATCTAAAATACAACTTTAAAAGTTAATTTTCAACTATTATTTGTTTCAGTTGGATAATCACATCCACAAAATGAATCGGATGATCCGGGGCTGGCTAAATACAACCAGTGAAATAAAAAACACACCAGTGACAGCCAGTTCATAGTTATAGTACTGGGTACAACTAGGAATCCGGATTTGGTCGTAAAACCTGAAGAACCATTTGTTTCTCAAAGTGAGAAATCTCTCTGTGACAAAAATGATCAATGTCAGATATTCCCTGAGAGGACCAAATATTAAGGTACACTTAATATTGTGAATCTAGAAAGCTAGAAAATTGTAGTAAAGAGACGATTTGTCAGTACTGAGTGAAAAGGATTAAGAAAGAGCGCCGCAGAGAGCGAAATAAAATAATGAGTAATGATAAGAAAAGATTTTTCTAAATCTAACTAATACTCTTTTATCATTTTCTGTAATCCAAGTGAGTGAATTTTTGTAAAAGTCAAAGTATGGAACAAATAGAAATCACGTGGAACACCACTATGATTGTCCAAAACATTTTGAATGTCAATTATCTTTGTCCGTCGAACGTGATTGAAACAGTTAACCCTAGCGACGTCGAGATTATTTTGGTGCGTAATAAGCTTCTCCCGTTAAAAAAATGTGCTGTTAAGGCGTTATTTGAAAGTACCTGTGATTTTATGATTTTAGTAGAATCTATTTTGGTAGAAATTAAATACAACTTTTTTGGTAATGCAGAATGATACTCCTCGGTCTTGGATTAAACGTGAAAATGTTCATGGATGAATATGCTCTTGTGGAATTTAAATTGACACTTATAGTAAGAAAGATTTGATTAGTTATTTCTTTACAAATTCATTGTGCTCCATTATCAGTAATCACAGTAACTTATATTAATTTCAGCTACTGTAGTAGTATCAAGGTGGTGTTGCAATCGCAGTGATACCACCTTAACGCACACACTAATCCACCGCAAGCAGAAACAAATTTGACTGAACTGCCGCCATACAGTACATGATTAATACGTAATTAATGTGCACGTTGCTAGAACATTCTCCTTTACTATCATTTTTATGGGCAACTGGGCAATTACTTTGTTACATCCAGGTATATAGAACTATCGCAGAATGTTCTAGGCGTTTGTTTTCAGGTGCATCAGAGAAAACCGGATAGATGATCTACATGATTTGAGAGTTCCGATTTTCTGTCATGTTCTACTGCTTAAAAAAAAATTAACATGCTTTTTGTTGTGCCAATACAATGACGGTTCGTAAACCGGAAATAGATGAGATGTACGCGTATTATTAAAGTGAAATTATCACGCTTAAATACTAACAGCAAGTTTAAAAAATGTAGCAACATCGTAATTTAATAAATTATGTTAAATAAAGAGTTTTAGAAAGGAACATGATAAATTCTATTTTTGTTATTACTATGTATTCTGTAGACAAAGTCACGGCCGAGAGCGATTACTGGAGCTTTACAGGAACTTCATGTCTGAATTTATATCTAAAGTATATGTAAATAACTGGCATAATAACTAGGCCCTATACAGCCGTCAAAATCGAAGACACGGCTCCATTTCAGTGAATGTAAAAGTAATCAGCTGTGTTTACAAAGGCTTGAAACTTAAAACATATGCATGCGCGCACAGATACTTAAGCTCTCATCCACTGTGATACACATACACAAATGAAAAAATTTTTGTAACGAATTACCGTGCGTTGTACGGGAGAGAAGAGAGACATACTAGTGCGGTCCCTTTTGAAGGTGTAACACGTGACAGCTGAACGCATCTGTAATCGCATATGTAAACACAGCAGTTTTCGTTCCCACACGCGTTAACAGCATCACTTGCAAACGCCTAATTTGCATGTTTACAAATGAACAGGACTGGATGTAAATTAATGTATTTAAACAACTGTGTTAAAAAGTTTAGCAAACTGTGAAAATGTTTTCAGCTTAAAATCGTATAAAATATTTAATTATTCTACAGTTTCAAATGTAGATCATGCGTAGCAAATGTATGTGGATGAACTAATGGTGAACACAAAAATTATTCAACCTGTTTGCAGTTTCCGCTTTTAACGAGGGTTTGCTAATTTCACTGAAAAAGTAAATACTTTTTTTTTGTTCTAGAACCCTTGTAGCTCTAGAATTGTGTTTGTAAATTTTTATTGCTAAGATAAAAATATAGTTTTCTATGGAGGCCAAGCAACTGCTTAAATTATATTTTTATATTGCACTGCAACAACTATGTAATTTTATAATACGTGCAAACCCTTTTATTAAAATATGTTGTAATATTTGAACATACTAAAAGCGTAATACAGACACAAACATAAATATTCATTCTTATAGATTTGTCTCAATGCCTTGCCTCCTTCTTGAAACACAATGCGAAAAAAATGATTATTTTTGTGATTGAACCTCTCTAAAAATTCTTTGCCTCCATGTATCGCCTAGTTTTGGAAAAACACAGTTTCAATAAGGTATATACTCTACTATAATTCCTACTTATTCTATTACAGAATTTATGTTACAGTCAAGTTGAATTTTATGTTCAAATTCTAGGGCTAATTTTTTAATAATAATAATTATAATAGTAGTAGTAGTAGTAGTAGTAGTAGTAGTAGGAGGCCTAGTAGTAGTAGTAGTAGTAGTAGTAGTATTTATAGAATTAAAACTAAATGATAATTAAATTAAAAATATTACTGTATTACAAACATTTCTGAATAAGACTTATATATACTTACATGTTGCGCTCAACATATTAATAAATGTAGTAAAATATTAATTCTGTAAATCTGTAAATACTGAATATTTACAGTGTTGTTATATTCGTAACAGTCTTACGAAGTTACTTTAGGTATTTTTGAGTAAGATAGAACAATGGCGTTCTAATGTCAATATATAAACAATTTAAAGGTTTATTCATTATATTGTTTGAAGGTTGATGCTGTTTTAGTCACGCAGCTGCCAATTCTAATGTTTATATTCTAAACACTTGTAAAACACTACGTTTAATGATTTTTACATATTTTGGTAAAATATTTAAATCAACACTTTTTAAGACGTTTAGATATTTCCTAAGACTGCCTATCTCTTAATAATACAAATTTTTAAAACGAATGAGGAAAACAAAGATAAGATTTGTTTATACTAATCAAAAATATTACAAGATGCAATTGCCACAAGACTTTACAATAACACGAAGTTATGATAATGGTACCAAAGAAATAGGAATACTCTTTGCTCAGTAAAGTCTTAAGTTTATTAAGTGTTTGTTTGCAAAAATATCTTAATCGAACGATGGAAGGGATTTATCAGTTTAAACTCGACCGTTTGTCTGTCTACCTACCTGTCTATCTGGGGTGTGTGTGATGGTGTCTGTCTACCTACCTATCTATCTGGGGTGTGTGTGATGATGTCTCATAATAACTTTTGAATGCGTCAACCGATTTAATAAAACTTAGCACACGTACGTGTCCATACTTTTACCCTTTTATACTTTTGTTGCTTTTGAGATTGACACCCCAGAAGTACAGGGGCGGAAGGTAAATATATGAGGGGGTCAAAGTCTAAAACAAATTAAACATTCCATTTGGTATTAAATTTAACAGAATTTCAACCAAAATCTAAATAGGTGGTTCAATTTTTCTAAATTTAAAAATTTTTGAACATTAGTATCTAGATAATTGATCAAAAGTGTGTAAACTTGTACAAATCCATGGCGGTATCAAATAAGGAAAATTTTAACCGCAATCTGATACAGTTTAGTTTTAGAAAATGTTACAACACTGGCACCCATGGTGGATCAGGATTTTGAAAATGATTGCAAAAGTCAACGAAGGTGATCAATTTGTGAGGAATACATTCAAAATATGAATTCGATATCTTGAATAATTCGACCTGTCCACATGCCTTCAAAAAGCCAGTGTGGCTTTTAGCATACGTGCTTTTAGCACGTTTCTAAACTGCGTTTGCAATAAAACTTTACATATTGTAATCAGTCACGTACAGTCGTGAAAAGTAATACATATAAGCCTACAGACATCTGTGGAGACATACATAAACTTAAAAGTCAGGACTAAATTATCTTGAAAGAGATTGTGACCATTTGGAACGTTAGGCAAGGATATAATTTGTCCCCAATATTATTTAATTTATATATTTACGATCTCACTAGGTGCTGTAAAACAAGCAACATTTGGACAGCATTTAATAGTTACACGGATCTGAATATTATTTTGTACGCAAATGATAAGATTATTGTTTAGGAGAGTTAATTACAAAAAAGGTCGGTCTACTTTCTTGGTGAGCGTCTGAATATAACATAAAAATTTCTACAGTTAAAACTAAAGTGATGACTTTTACAGGGAAGGACCCTGTTAGATCAGAAATAATATAGGAGTCAATGGTTGCGTCGTGTAGAGGGCTGACAGGTTGCCCAGGCACGTGCTCTTTTACAAGACCAAAGGGAAGCGGCCTCCTGAAAGGTCGATGAAGAGACGGCTTCATTTTGCTGATCGGAACAGGTGATATCACCTAATCCTTGTAGGTAGAAGAAGAAGAAGAAGAAGAAGAAGAAGAAGAAGAAGACGAAGAAGAAGAAGAAGAAGAAGAAGAAGAAGAAGAAGAAGAAGAAGAAGAAGAAGAAGAAGAAGAAGAAGAAGACGTTTAAAGAATGGCTTTACGAAGCAGCTTTTGAGTTATGAAGTGAAAAGAAAAGAGACAGAAAACCAACATGATGGAACATAAAAACAAAGGAATTGATTAAAAGAAATAAGGTAACTTATTGAGAATGGCGTGTTACAAAGGACGGAGATGATAGTTTTGCTTTCGTCTATTTTAGAAAAGAAGTAAATAAGAACATAAAAAAGCGAAGAATGTAACTTGGCAGAAATATATGTCTCGAGATAAATTCACATACAGGGGAGATCGGAGTACGGTCAGACGACGTTTGAGGACATTTGAAGAAACTAAGTGCAAATAAAAAAGAAACTTTAACGACACAAGGAGAGTGGAACTTAACAAGAGGAAAACGAGCAAGTTAAGGACATAACGTCTGATAAAGTGGTAACAGCATTACAGACAAAGAAGAAGACAAGCTCCTGTGCCTAAAAAAATACGAAGAGAGCTACTACAGAATGTCGCAGGAGATGTATTTGAAATACTTGTGCGAAGTTTCACAAGCGCCTTAATGGGTGAGGAAGTCCCTTGCTAATAGAGACAAGCCAACACAACGTCGCTATTCAAAAAATGGCAAAATGCAAAAATATCGTCGGCTTAATGTACAGGTTTTATCATACGTTTAGATGGACGAATTCTAAGCTACGATACATGACGCAGAAAAGCTAAGTAGTTTCCATGCGGGAACGTCTTGTACTGATAATGTGTTTTGCGTGAAACAGCTTTGTGAGAAGGCTGTCAACCGTGGATTGCTTTTGTGTATAACATTTATTGATTTGCATAAAACATATGATAGCGTCCACTATCAAAGCTCTAGCCAGTCGTTCACCAAGCTGGTGTGGCGCTGCTTATTTTATTGCAATACGTAACTTTTATGATGGGTGTGTCAGTGCTGTTTAAGTTTTGAATCTGGTGTCCCAATAGTTCCAAATAACAAAAGATTTAAAGCACGTACTATACTCGAAATTAACGCAGCCTTCCGTAGGTGGAAAAGACATGACATGACGACAATTTCTGCAAAAACGAAGTAAATTGATAAAGGAACAACGTAAGGAATATCGATGGATGGAGTCAAAGTTAAGCATTTTAATTATCAATGTTGTATTAAAGGGGAAGGGTGCTAAGAGAAATGCAAAGGAAAGAGGTTCTGGATCGTCTGGTTGCAGAAACGGTTTTGAAAGAATACAACTTTTAATGAGATTTTAATTAACAAGGCGACCTAAGATTCTAGAAAACAGGCACCCACCCAGATCGAGGTTCAAAATAATAAGAAGTAGGTTTAAGTAATCTACCTCATGGACTGATATGAACAGGTTGTACACTGTACAGGTTACATTCAGAAACGTTATTCTCGAATTGATCCTTACCTTTGGGTTACAGTGTTTTTGAAGATTTGTTTTTAAACGTACGTAACTTGGTTCTCGTACATAGGTGCGTACTACTAAACGTACTTAGTTAGTAGTACCGTTCTTGGCATTTAGAACGGTAATGTCAGTTTTGACAGTAAGGGTGAGAAATCCACCTTGCCAATGCAGTGTACAGTATGTCATACATATAAAGTTACAAACTAAAATTTGTATTCATTATATAAAGTCTCCAGATCGCATTTAAGATTCAATTTAAATTTAAAATATACCTTATTTTGATCCGTCTTGCGATCTTGTAGTTTAATATTTCACTACATGTTTCGGGAATAAATTCCCATCTTCAGGTAAAAACGTTTACCTATTATATAGGAATCGTCGGCGAAATTATTAAAAACACATACACACACAGACAAATAACACAACCACAACTGTTACAACTAACATAATTAAAAACCGTAAACACACAACTATCGAAGACAGTGCGCACTGCCCGACTGTCACATTTCAACTCTGACATGGGGTTGAAATGTGACAGTCGGGCAGTGCGCACTGTCTTCAATAGTTGTGTGTTTACGGTTTTTAATTATGTTATTTGTAACAGTTGTGGTTGTGTTATTTGTCTGTGTGTGTTTGTGTTTTTAACAATTTCGCCGACGATTCCTATATAATAGGAAGAAGTTTTTACCTGAAGATGGGAATTTATTCCCGAAACATGTAGTGAAATATTAAACTACAAGATCGCAAGACGGATCAAAATAAGGTATATTTTAAATTAAAATTAAAATTTGTACTTTAAACCTACTATTTACCCTCTTAAGATTTTTATTCAACAGTCTGTGTAAACTGCGGCTGACCTCGTACGTCTCAGCAAGTGTCTTACACCTCAACAACCTAAACGAAGACATCAAAGAAAATGGCTTACAATATTGCAGTAGCTGCATTCACCATTCTATTAAACGTCAGCCTTCATCATAGCGTAAGAAGGAGAAAAAATGGTGGTAACTTGACTTTACGAAATTCTCATTCACAGCGAGAAATCGCAGCGGGAAACTCGCTACACGTAACCGAGGTTTAACGTTTTAAGCATGATTTGTGAACGCTGAGTACGAAATGCAAACAGTGAAGTGCAAAACAAAACTCGAACTGCGAAGTGTGACGGGTAATGTGTGAAGTAGGGTGTAGAATGTTAAGTCTGCAAACGAGTTGTATTGTGCATTATCGTGATTTATTAACAGAGTTGCTTGTTTACACCCAGTAATTTATGTAATTACATGGGAAATGATGCGTTTGCAGTACGCCATTGAGTTGTACTGCCGTCACGATTAGTTAGTTATGTGACGTTAAATACGTACTGTGTACAATATATAACTTACTTAGTGGAAGTGATTTATGTAAGCATTTGGAATTATAGTTTATTTAATGATAGTCGAAATCTGGCAGACTCAAAAGTTACCAAAATTTAGGCTGGTTACTGGCAGAAATAATGCGGTACCTGGCACTATGTACAATACGATAAGTTTTTAAATACGCTTTCGAACGCAACATCAAAAACCATTAAGTGTTTAACTTTTCGGATTTAAGTATATGTCTCTTGCCAGATATATATATAATGTGGCTTTCCTATTGCCGAATAAAAACCTGTGAGATTAAAAGGTAAAAGTTTTCTCAACCGGAAGTGCAGTCAGCTTCCTTATCTGCTAGATGTTGCTTTTCAAGATAAAAAACATTCAAGTACGGTAAATCCTTTATAAAAATAATGGTTTGAGTGCGTATTTAAGAGGGACTAATTGCTGTGTCTTTATGTCTACCTGTCTATCCCTATCACTGTATCTCTAGAATCTATAATCCCTTGCTATTTTTACATTTCTTTATAACCTCTCTCTCTTTTTATTTCTTCTTTTTTTCATACGGTTTATATCTCCATACTAATAAATAGTCCATGTACATGCCTTAACTCAGTTTATAAATTATACTAATACTGTTTATAACGTAATGCTGTTCATATATTATATTATATACAAATGGTGTAGTATTTATAAATAAATTGATACACTTTATTAAGACTTACGTTACTAATGTGGAAGCCTGAGATATTATAAAATGAATCGACAATTGAGTAGTTGCGTGTACGTATTGATTAGTAGTTGCATTGGTTAACGGGGCAGCTCTCGTACATCACAGGCACACCCGCCTTCTTCACTGCAGTCACACATTCAATTTATAATAAATGAATTTATATGTTGTTACTATCACTTTCCCTCATAACATACCTTTTGTTACTGACAGGAATATAAGATGACAGGTATATAACATCTGATAATCCCTTCCGCGTGTAAATTTCATAATGTTATTCTGACTCCCAATGACGCGGGATTCGAATCTCGATCGTTGTTCTATAATTCATAACTTGTATTAATTTATATTAACAGAACCTTTATATTTTTACATTTCGAGCACCATTAATTGTTTCACACAGCACAGACACTTTCTAGCTACTTCTACACTTATTACGCCTAGATTATTTTATACGTTTCTTGCATACGCGATTCTTCATAAGTAGGGGGATAATGGGGGTTCTGACTAACAAAGGATGCCGCCTTTCCCACGGTCCAAGATTTTTTCCCACGCTCTCCCCACCACCGCTGGATCCGCAGCATCCCAAAGGACCACGGCATCCGCGAATTTCCGCGAATAAAATTTTTTATTTTTTTAATTTGATTTTTTATTTTTTTAATTAAATTGATTTGCATATCAAGGGGGTGGGTGGGGGGTGGGGTGGGGTTCAATGGACCACCCGCATCCGGGAATATAATTTTTTATTTTTTTAATAAAGCTGATTTGCATATCAGGGGTGGGTGGTCGGTGGGGGTTCCAACTTGATGCATTATAGTGTATATATTAAAATATATGATCAGAGTTACCAAACTTTGCATGAGTTCAAATTTGTTGCGTGTTATAATGTATATTAAATCTATATGATCAGGTTTACCAACCTGTGCATGGATCAAACTTGATATGTGTGTGTGTTATATAGTGTATATATTAAAATATATGATCAGGGTTACCAATCTTGCATTATTGTGTATAGAACAGATCTGCCAACATTTTTCTGTGGTGGGAAATTCAAACTATATGATCATGATTGTTGTCGATATCAATTCTCTCTTTGAATGTAAGTAACTCTCCCTCCCTCTCTCTCTGTCTCTAGGCATAGTTATCCATCACGATATAAACTCTCTCTCTCTCTCACATTTGAATGTAAGTAAAACTATCTCTCTCCCTCTCTCTCTCTCTCTCTCTCTCTCTCTCTCTCTCTCTCTCTCTCTCTCTCTCTCTCTCTCTCTCTCTCTCTCACTGTGTACATTGAGTAGAGTAGTCGGTGTGATGGTTAAATAATTTTAGCTCACAGCCTCTCTCTCTCTCTCTCTCTCTCTCTCTCTCTCTCTCTCTCTCTCGTTGTCAAAACGCCGACTTCATTTTTTTCAATGTATTAAATAATTAATAGTTTTATAATGTAGGGTGTATCAGTCAGTGTGAAGGATCACTGTTAGTGTCTATGATTTTAGAAATTTTATATATTCGACAAATATTAACTGTGTACGTTGCCACAGAGTATTGAACTACTTACGAGCGTCCTCTCTCTCTCTCTCTCTCGTTGTCAAAACGTCGACTTCATTTTTCAATGTATTAAATAATTAATTAATAGTTTTATAATGCAGGATGTATCAGTCAGTGTGATTGATCCTTGTTAGGGGGGTCATTGCCCCGTCTGTATATGATTTTAGAAATATATATATTTGACAAATATTGACTGTGTGTACGTGTGTTGTTGTCACTGAGTATCGAACTACTTACATGTGTCCTCTCTCTCTCTCTCTCTCTCTCTCTCTCTCTCTCTCTCTCTCTCTCTCTGCGTCCATTGTACAGGTTTAATGTAATTGTAAGTATATCGTTACAAATGACGAGTAGAAATCCAATCCTTGAAGTGTTTAATAAGTAAATTGTATGTATATATCACTGAATAATAATATAATCGTTCTAGTGTTAACGTTTGCTGCAACAGTTCCTCCACAGGTAACGCAGTTTACAAAATAATTACACACATAGGTTCAGAGGTGTATAGTGAAATAAATTAAAATTATACACGCATGTCGTTACAGATGAAAAATAGAAATTAATTTCTTCAAGTCGTTGAGAGCTTCACAATAATGCTGGTCTATTGTGTACATGTGTTTAGTAAGTAAATTGTATGTATATATTGCTGCAGATGGCAGTGGTTGAAATTCATACAAATCTTCTGATGTAACGGTTCCCACAAGTAATACAGTTCACAAAAAAATAAAATTAATTGTACACATGTTCAGAGGTGTATAGTGAAATAAATTTAAATAAAGCCATCATTTGTTTAAATGATTAAATATATATTAACAATATTTTAAAATTCACAATATAAAACTGATTTTTTTTGAAAAGTTTATAAATTCACAATTCATAAATAAACACATTATAAAATTGATATTTTTCGAAAAGTTTATATATAATTGTGTCGTACTTGTAAGAGGAGCAACCTGCACAGATCCTGTAACATACCAATACAACCAGCATAAAAATCGTGTTAAATATCAAATTATCACACACACACACACACACACACACACACACACACACACACACACACACACACACACACACACACACACACACACACACACACACACACACACACACACACACACACACACACACACACACACACACACACACACACACACACACACACACACACACACACACACACACACACACACACACACACACACACACACACACACACACACACACACACACACACACACACACAACGCGCGCGCGCGCGCACACGCACACATGTATAGTCGGTGAAATGCGAGAATCAACGCTTTACGGGAGTAACTTCTTAAATTATGAGTCATTCTCTCTCTCATAATTTAATGTCCTTTCAAATATTATTCATCAAAACTTTGTAAATTAGAATCTGCGCTACATTCAAACACACGCACACACACACACACACACACACACACACACACACACACACACACACACACACACACACACACACACACACACACACACACACACACACACACACACACACACACACACAACACGTGCGCACACACACAGTGATAAAAATTGTTTATTAAAAGTAGTAATGTAGTTTGTTACCTTAACAAGGTACTATCTCCACCTGCGTTGTTTGGTTCCTCATTCCTCGAAACACGAGATGTAGTTCTTTAGGGTTTATATGACGGAGCTCTTCATCTGTAAAGACGTCGGCATATCTCTTAGGTAGATATACGCGATAGCGGTACTCGCCATCTTCCAGCGTTACAAGCACAGACTTCCCATATCTCGTGTCCACATTCACCATGTTAACGATTGGATACTGCTTGTTCACTGTTAATTCTGCACAGCGTTTGTACTCAATAGCAGAAACTGCATTGAATTTTGTGATAAATGACATTATTAGAAGTGAAGACGTCTGTATCAAACGAGGTGGAACCAAACAATGACAGAATATTCGCTACAAAGAAGACCAGTAGAATGTAATGGTGGTGGTGGTGGTGGTGGTCACAACGTCATCAGGAAAGTTCGCTTTCATCGCCTGAAGCTTTGCATGTACATACATGCAGAATTAGCGCTGTTACAAAAAAAAATATATATATATATATATTTTAGGAAAGTCTGTAACCCCTACTTCATTTTGAGTAGGTAAAACAAAAAGAATATTTCTTTTTGTAAAGAGGGGTTACAAGTTAATTAAAACTAGGCTAAGGCCTAGAGAAGCTAAAAATTGCGCTGGATCCAGTAAGACGGGACTTGCAATAAAAACTCAAGAATGAAATAATTAACAATGGTTTTATTATTCTATCTCATAATATTAATAACAAAAAACAACAGTGATTTAGAATTCCCCTTTTAAATGGTTAACTAAAGAAGTATACCCTCTCAACAAAGCCACCTGAAAAATATTAACTGAGTCCATGAAAAATAATTGCTATGTCACCATCAATGAATTGAAAATGTAAAATAATCATTAACCTCAAAATAAAACTCCCATTAAACTATTTCTTAAAATATAAAATTTATATCATATGTTTCTTTTAAAATGCATTATATAAATTGATGAAGGTAAATAATTTCATTCACAGTTACTATTAATAATTAAAATAATTACTCATCCAATTTAAATGAACTTTAAAGGTGACACTTACTATACTTGTTAAATAAAATAATTAATTTAAAGAAATGATCAGCCACGATTATTGAGATAGAATACTCGTCTACTGGTGTATATAAATCCTAATAATAAATAAAATCCCTATATCCCACCAAAAGTACAGCAATGCATAATATTTATATATATATATCCCCCAAAATGTACACAGAAATATACAGACATAACACGTTCCACAAGACAAATTACATATACAATAGTATACAAATACATAAAGGTCTCTTGCCACGCCCTTTTTTTTTTATATTAGCCTTCTGGTGTATATAAATTCTAATCTTCTTCTTTATAGGAATCCCAATTAGGATTAAAGATTTATTTCTATAAATGTACCCCCATGGTGTGGGTTAATTGCACGTCATGTGTATCATAAAGTATTGCATACAAATGTCCCCAGGACATTAAAATTTAAAACCAAGTGCCTAAGTGGCTAAGTGCTAAAATACTTAATTAAGGTGAGAAATAAAATTATTTAAAATAATTAACGCCCCCCAGTTACCATGATTAATATAAAGAATTTATATAGACTAAAATAGGGCCAATTAATGAAAAGAAAAAAATTGCACCATATTAGCACCTTATATAAAAAAAAAAAACATTTGTGTGTCAGAGACGGACATGTTTCTTCAATTTATAACCAGTCTCAACAACCTTGTTTCAACAACCTTGTTTCGACAAACAAGTTGAAAAGTGTTTCGACATGCACAGCTTGGTTGAAACTAATTTAAAATAACACCTACCTCCCCAGTAATCTTTTTATACAAATGACATAACCAGATTTTTAAAATAAGAGAAAATATATGTTTTTATGCATAGTAAATTAAACTTGAGAAAATATTAATAACAAAACTGACTTTAAATCTGTAGCGAAAGTTCTATAAAGAAATGAGTGGAAATCTAAGTTGGATGCTGTGTGGTCCACATGTCAGTCTCTGAACTGACAATTTACTATACATGTATTGAAATTTACAATTAATACTTAGTGTTCACACTAAACTGTCCCATTAATTGGGGATCCAAATGAATGTATAACTGGTGCCATGTTGATTCTACGTGTGAATATAAATGGATATTTTTCACCTGCTTATATGTGCCCAGAAGGATGATCTTTTATTTATAGCGTGGCGATCTCATGATTGGCATGTTGTTGCGGCCTTGTTGTTCTCTTCGGTGTCGAGTGTGGAGCTTTAAGATGTCATTTCGTTCAGTGTTAGCAGGACTTGTCTCTGTTCAGTGAACCCTATTGTCACACATTACATTTTTAGTGAGAGACCGCACACAAATGCCCCCACTGTTTGGACACCCTCCAAAATACATAAATAAAAACAACACCTAGTTGTGTTGTACATAATAAAACTTGGTAACATTATTTTGGCCAACATGCCTTACTTAAAAAGTTCTCTAACAATGATTCTTTATAACGCTTTATAACTTGAACCTCACTGAATGTGAGTTGCTTTTGCAATACAATAATTTATCTTGGCTCTGTGACATCTTATGAACTTATTACTTTGAGTGAAATTGAGGTTACCACGTGGCGCAGAATTTATTTAAAACACATAGTTTTTTTTACTCGATAGAATCTGAGAATACTATAACTTTGAATGTGACATGATTTACGTTTAAAACGTGCCTGAGTAAGTTCCCAATTATATATGTATAAAGTTTTACAGATGTTGTAGCAAAACCTTATACCACTTAATGACGACGTATTGTGTAATAGGTTAAGTGAACAACACAATCTCGTTACATCAGTATTAATGAAAGTTCAATTTAAATATATTGTGGTTATTGTACTTTAGGTATTAAAGCCGAGATTCTGACACTCCAATAATCAAGTTTTATTGGTTTATAAAAACTTTACGAACAATCACGCATCTCACAATGCATGCTCCGACAAGTGGGGGCTTACTCAAGCTTACTAAAAAAAACGTTTTCTCCTTTAAAAGTTTAGTATATAATTAATATAACGAAATCAAAACTTACCGCAGTCGTTAAGAAACTTATCTCATATCTAAAAGAAGTCGATGCTAGATTTTCACACTAAACTCTCCACCGAAGAGATTTTCTACGAGGCCCACAGCTAGGCTTCCATGTTGAGACAAAAAAAACGGAACGCCTCCCTCGTTTGGGTAACGAAAATCTCACCAGGCTGCAGCACTGTTGTTTAAAACTGCTGGAAAAACTCGGCAGACGGCAACACGGATCAAACAATGAAAATTCGAAAACGGTAGCCTCTCCTATCCGCGGGTAGAGAGCAGCACTCCTTATTACATTAACTTTTGTACTGTCTTTACCGTCAAAAAAAAAATGCCAATAAATTTACTGACTTCCCGCTGAATCCTTTGACTCAGCACACCCTCACCCCAAAAGGGCAACATAGTTGCCCCAACGTTAAAGGCCTGGAGGGTACCCTGCAGTGTACCTCTCCCCAAAAGATACCGGTGGACGTCGTGGTTGGGTTGGCTCAGCTGAGCTTGCTCTCAGGAGAACAGAAATCAAAAAGGAAAATGAAAGAGACGAAAGAAGATATGTATTATGTAAGTGTGCGGGTGCTGCATGCTGACCTGATCAGAGTCCGCATACAGCACAAGAGAGAGAGACAGGAAAAGACAAAAGAAAGATTCCTAGCTAGGGAGATCTTCCGATCTCCTGAGGCTCGCCCCATTCGCCTGAACACGACTTCCACATTTAACAAGGACCTCGGTCCTATCTTTACGGGGACTATCCCCCTTCGAACGTTTTGGATAGCCCCCGACAACGTTTAAGTTTGGAAATGTGGCTTGTCATCAACTTTTGTTTGTCTCCCGGTACGCCCAGACGGGCCGTCACCGGTGACGTAAATCCTATGATTCGGTATGGCCCCGACCAACGGTAGCATAGCTTCGCAGCACGTTTGTCGGCGGCAGAGCTGAGTGGGTGGCTTTGGCAATAGACCCAGTCACCAATCCGGAAGGGGTTTGGAATACGCCCCTGATTATAACGCCGACGGACCCGCTCGTGCGCTCGCAGCAAATTCTTCCGAGCCATTTTCCATCTCTCCGCAGTTTTATTATTGGGCTCCCGCGGCAGAAGATCTTCAATATCCCATAGGTTGGTCAACGGGAGTGCGGGCGAGAATCCAAACAAAATTTCAAAGGGCACGGCCTGATGACTGTCGTGTCTGGCCGTGTTGAAGGCTAATTGTAACCACTTCAGATTCTGATCCCAGGTGGTTTGTTGCTCAGCGTGATAAGCAATCAAGGCGGACCGGAGATTCCGATTGAATCTCTCCGCATGGGACGGTTGTGGATAATAAGGGGAAGTGGTTACGTGTTTGATGCCACTGGCGAAACACATACGCCTGAATTCATTTGAAATAAATTGCGGACCATTGTCCGAGACAATGATGGTCGGAAGACCGAAATGCTGAAAAACGTGGTTCTGTAAAGCATTGATGGTCAAACGAGCGGTTGCCTGCCGTAAGGGCAGTAGCCAGGCAAACTTTGAAAAAGCATCTACACAAACAAGCAGGTAAGCATTACCTGACTTGCTACGGGGGAACGGCCCCACGTAGTCAATAAATAACTTTTCCATTGGTCTGCTCGCCACCTCAGACGATAACAACCCTAGTTTGGTGTTCTGGACAGGCTTGCTCAAGCCACACAGATGACAGTTTTTTACTCTCGTCGCGATGTCTCTATCCATGCCCTTCCAGATAAAATGTTTCCTAATACTGGAAATGGTCTTCGAAATTCCCTTGTGGCCTCCGATTGGGGAATCATGGTAGTAACTGAAGACCATGGGCACTAATTTGCTAGGCAGCACGATTTTAGGTGCTCGTCCTTTTCTTTCTCGACAGCAAAGGACTCCCTTGGACAAGAAATAAGGGGCCTGTACGTTACCCTGCTTAATATTTTGGATGACTTGACCCAGCACTTCGTCGTTTAACTGATGGGGTAACACATCAGTGAAGGCTAGTGGAAAATCGAGAAGAACGGAACAGGGTTGCTCAGCTTGGGCATCACTGGGTTGGGAAAACATACGGGATAAGGCATCTGCAACCACATTCTGGGATCCCTGATGTGTTGCACGGTGAACTTAAAGGATGAGATTTTCACCACCCATCTACCAATTTTACCCAGTTGCCGGGGATGAGCTAGAAGCCATGAGAGAGCCTGATTGTCGGTCTCGAGCAGGAACTCAGCATGTTCCAGGAAACGCCTGAACTTATCTAGAGCGTATACAACAGCTAAACACTCTAGCTCGTAAACGGATGATTTACGTTCTTGCTGGGTCAACGTGCGTGAGATAAAAGCCACAGGCTGCCTAGCGTCGTCAATAACCTGGGAAAGGACCGCTCCGAGCGCAACCGAACTCGCGTCCGTCTGCAAAATGAACGGTTTTGAAAAGTCGGGCATCCGCAACACCGGTGGGGAAATGATGGCTTCCTTTAAGGTATCAAAAGCCTTCTGTTGGTTTTCCCCCCATGAAAACTTTGCCCCCTTCTTCCTCAGTTCATTCAAGGGAGCGGCAATTTCAGCGATATTCGGTATGAAACGCCGATAAAAATTTATCATACCGACGAATCTCGCTATGCCTTTCGCATCCCTTGGCGGAGGAAAGTCACGGATGCCTTGTGTCCTCTCTGGGTCTACCGTCCCGCCCTTGTATGAAATTAAATGGCCCAAGAAAGAAATACTCTCTTGGGCGAAACGAACCTTTTCGGGATTGACAGTGAGGCCAGCCTCTCTTAAACGACCCAACACCTCTCTTAAATGCCGCAGATGATCGTCGAAAGTCTCACTATACACCAACAGATCGTCAAGATAATTATAGATGAAACGGAATTTGACGTCGTGAAAGACAGTGTCAAGAAGGCGAGTAAGTGTCGGGGTCCCCACAGCCAAACCCATGGGAACCCTTGTGTACTGGTACAAATTCCAGGGTACACAAAAAGCTGTGTTTGGTTTACTTTCTTTGGCAAGAGGTATCTGATGATAGGCCGCGTTCAGATCGATAATGGTATAAAATCTGGCCCCACTGAACCAGATAACCTGGAAGCGTGCTGGGCCCATAACCCAGAGGTCCGTGGATCGAAACCACGCTCTGCTACCAAATGTAACCCCTACTTCATTTTGAGTAGGTAAAACAAAAAGAATATTTCTTTTTGTAAAGAGGGGTTACAAGTTAATTAAAACTAGGCTAAGGCCTAGAGAAGCTAAAAATTGCGCTGGATCCAGTAAGACGGGACTTGCAATAAAAACTCAAGAATTAAATAATTAACAATGGTTTTATTATTCTATCTCATAATATTAATAACAAAAAACAACAGTGATTTAGAATTCCCCTTTTAAATGGTTAACTAAAGAAGTATACCCTCTCAACAAAGCCACCTGAAAAATATTAACTGAGTCCATGAAAAATAATTGCTATGTCACCATCAATGAATTGAAAATGTAAAATAATCATTAACCTCAAAATAAAACTCCCATTAAACTATTTCTTAAAATATAAAATTTATATCATATGTTTCTTTTAAAATGCATTATATAAATTGATGAAGGTAAATAATTTCATTCACAGTTACTATTAATAATTAAAATAATTACTCATCCAATTTAAATGAACTTTAAAGGTGACACTTACTATACTTGTTAAATAAAATAATTAATTAAAGAAATGATCAGCCACGATTATTGAGATAGAATACTCGTCTACTGGTGTATATAAATCCTAATAATAAATAAAATCCCTATATCCCACCAAAAGTACAGCAATGCATAATATTTATATATATATATCCCCCAAAATGTACACAGAAATATACAGACATAACACGTTCCACAAGACAAATTACATATACAATAGTATACAAATACATAAAGGTCTCTTGCCACGCCCTTTTTTTTTTATATTAGCCTTCTGGTGTATATAAATTCTAATCTTCTTCTTTATAGGAATCCCAATTAGGATTAAAGATTTATTTCTATAAATGTACCCCCATGGTGTGGGTTAATTGCACGTCATGTGTATCATAAAGTATTGCATACAAATGTCCCCAGGACATTAAAATTTAAAACCAAGTGCCTAAGTGGCTAAGTGCTAAAATACTTAATTAAGGTGAGAAATAAAATTATTTAAAATAATTAACGCCCCCCAGTTACCATGATTAATATAAAGAATTTATATAGACTAAAATAGGGCCAATTAATGAAAAGAAAAAAATTGCACCATATTAGCACCTTATATAAAAAAAAAAAACATTTGTGTGTCAGAGACGGACATGTTTCTTCAATTTATAACCAGTCTCAACAACCTTGTTTCAACAACCTTGTTTCGACAAACAAGGTTGAAAAGTGTTTCGACATGCACAGCTTGGTTGAAACTAATTTAAAATAACACCTACCTCCCCAGTAATCTTTTTATACAAATGACATAACCAGATTTTAAAAATAAGAGAAAATATATGTTTTTATGCATAGTAAATTAAACTTGAGAAAATATTAATAACAAAACTGACTTTAAATCTGTAGCGAAAGTTCTATAAAGAAATGAGTGGAAATCTAAGTTGGATGCTGTGTGGTACACATGTCAGTCTCTGAACTGACAATTTACTATACATGTATTGAAATTTACAATTAATACTTAGTGTTCACACTAAACTGTCCCATCAATTGGGGATCCAAATGAATGTATAACTGGTGCCATGTTGATTCTACGTGTGAATATAAATGGATATTTTTCACCTGCTTATATGTGCCCAGAAGGATGATCTTTTATTTATAGCGTGGCGATCTCATGATTGGCATGTTGTTGCGGCCTTGTTGTTCTCTTCGGTGTCGAGTGTGGAGCTTTAAGATGTCATTTCGTTCAGTGTTAGCAGGACTTGTCTCTGTTCAGTGAACCCTATTGTCACACATTACATTTTTAGTGAGAGACCACACACAAATGCCCCCACTGTTTGGACACCCTCCAAAATACATAAATAAAAACAACACCTAGTTGTGTTGTACATAATAAAACTTGGTAACATTATTTTGGCCAACATGCCTTACTTAAAAAGTTCTCTAACAATGATTCTTTATAACGCTTTATAACTTGAACCTCACTGAATGTGAGTTGCTTTTGCAATACAATAATTTATCTTGGCTCTGTGACATCTTATGAACTTATTACTTTGAGTGAAATTGAGGTTACCACGTGGCGCAGAATTTATTTAAAACACATAGTTTTTTTTACTCGATAGAATCTGAGAATACTATAACTTTGAATGTGACATGATTTACGTTTAAAACGTGCCTGAGTAAGTTCCCAATTATATATGTATAAAGTTTTACAGATGTTGTAGCAAAACCTTATACCACTTAATGACGACGTATTGTGTAATAGGTTAAGTGAACAACACAATCTCGTTACATCAGTATTAATGAAAGTTCAATTTAAATATATTGTGGTTATTGTACTTTAGGTATTAAAGCCGAGATTCTGACACTCCAATAATCAAGTTTTATTGGTTTATAAAAACTTTACGAACAATCACGCATCTCACAATGCATGCTCCGACAAGTGGGGGCTTACTCAAGCTTACTAAAAAAAACGTTTTCTCCTTTAAAAGTTTAGTATATAATTAATATAACGAAATCAAAACTTACCGCAGTCGTTAAGAAACTTATCTCATATCTAAAAGAAGTCGATGCTAGATTTTCACACTAAACTCTCCACCGAAGAGATTTTCTACGAGGCCCACAGCTAGGCTTCCATGTTGAGACAAAAAAAACGGAACGCCTCCCTCGTTTGGGTAACGAAAATCTCACCAGGCTGCAGCACTGTTGTTTAAAACTGCTGGAAAAACTCGGCAGACGGCAACACGGATCAAACAATGAAAATTCGAAAACGGTAGCCTCTCCTATCCGCGGGTAGAGAGCAGCACTCCTTATTACATTAACTTTTGTACTGTCTTTACCGTCAAAAAAAAAATGCCAATAAATTTACTGACTTCCCGCTGAATCCTTGGCTCAGCACAAGTCCATGGCCTACTTTTTCATACAGAAATAGTTATCGCCTGCGTCCGTGTACAAGTTTCCTAAACGAAATTAGCAATGCTAGTAAAATTTTTTTTGTACTATGAGACAGTCACATTAAAAATGTTCGTATAACAAAAAAATCATTAATTATCCACTCTCTAAGTGCGTACACCTTATGGTTTGTACATCGTGTAGAAGAAGAATTGCAATGTGTAAGACATAACGTCCCGAGAAATAGATATGGTATGTTTTTAGGGCAACCAATGTCATCAAGATTTATTAATGATGATGGATTATTTTCGATTCTAAAAAACGTTTTTTCTCAAGACCCTTCACAAACACATATTTATATATGTTCGTATACGTTGTTAACACTGAAACAAGATTGTCGTACGGTGTCTCTCCTTCACTCCATCTGAGACCATGATAATTTGTTGTTAACCAGTAGTTGGTCCTAGTGTATTTCGAATTCGTGACGGCTGTAGCAGGCGGGGCGAAAATCCAATGTCTGCTTGCAAAACGCGTTACGTCCATGACTGACAATTCCTTTACTATATAATTGCCGTTGTCATCATAAAAGCAGTGAAAGTCAATTATTACAGCAACGTTTTCCATTATACTATAAAAAAAAAGAAACCACACATTACAAACTAATATGTATAAACACAAATATCGTTACGATAATAATAATAATAATAATACGCAAACTTACGTTTACTACCGTCCGAACTGAAGCGTGGAGAGACAATAACTAACGGTAGAAACCAAAAGTGTCTGTGGATATCACAGTGGGAATTTTTTGTTTTGTTTTTGTTTTTAACAGGTGGTGGGGGCGGTGTAACGTGAAATTTTAGCAGGTGGGGGAGCGGAGTCGTCGTCGTCGTCGGCAATTAATTTGTCACGTATCCGATAATGACCGTACGCAAGTGTATCACGGCCATTGTCTAGTATATAGCGCTTATCATCATACGGTGACAACGCTTGCTTATTTACGCGCATCGTGTACAGCGTATGATGATCGCTACGTAAACAAAGCGCACTGGCAGAAAACTGACAATGATCAGTGAGACACTTGTGATACACATCGTGTCGTAGACTCCTCTTAATAGCAACTCGAGGTACACCTTTACATACACGTTTTTGACACTCATTGCTAGGATCTTCGTGGGCCACAAGGAACGAATAACATTTCGCTCTGAGACCCACGAATTCTCTAATAGGACGACCACACGTTTCATCCTTGAACAGTCCGACAACCTTATTGTTCTTAAGGCTATAACAAGGATGAGACGTAGGGTAATCCGATGTGTCAAAAACGTGTAGGTCCTTCTTCATGTCTGCATACAAGTCGGATGTTTGAATACTACACATCAGACTGTCTGTATCTGTCATTAGCAATCTAACGTTACGGCCGTACTTGGCGACAGCATAACGATAATGAAAGTCATACATTATTGTTTTGCTAACGTCAAGCACCGTGAAGCCGACATACACGAGACGGGAAAGAACGATGGATTTTTTACGGAGTGAGAGCCCCACCAGATCGTTCGTATAACGAATCATACGTTTCAGCCTAGGTGTGGAAACTAGTTTTTGAAGCTGTCATTCATCTGAGACTAGTTCAAAGTCTATATGTTTCCGTACGTTCTCCAGCGACTTGCCGTATACGGCGTTGTTCATCAGTTTGAAAAGGTCTTTTTCAAAGCTGTTGACGGCTGCTTGCCTCTTGCGGGTGTTGAAATCGATAAACGGTTTCAACCAAGCGCTTTGCTTAAAACACAACACCCTATGAGTCGCTTTCAGCTCTAAACCAAGACTTAAATACAATTTCAAATTTCGATAATGGAGAACGTAATTTTGTTTGTCCTCCAAAGTCGTTAACAACTTCTCTACGGATGACCCTGATTCGTTATACGATGATCTGTATATACCCTCGTGTAAACGTTTGGATAAGGGAGAAAGGATATCGGGTGTTACGCGCTGTGCCGTACTGAGTTCGGCATCGTAGGCTAAGTGTTTTTAAAACGAGCGGCTTTGACGTCACGCGCGGCCACGGCATCTCGTCGCCGTCCGGCTATGCACACTGTTGCTGTGTAACTATGATATTCAGTTGGCGCGCCCAGCTGTTTTTGTACAGTCCTGCTTTAGAGAAGTTTTCTTGGGTAGACAGACACATTGAATCTGTCTCATTTCTATTCGAACCCTCAACCTGGTCATCTGCTCTCGACTGGCGGCACTCTTCAGTTCAGGACTTCGTCGACTTTCTCTATGGTTGGCTGAATAAAGTTCCGCTCCAGGTATGTACAAGTTGACTGGTTCTAAAAATATTCTAACCCCAAATATATTTTTGTGTTTTCAGCTTCTATTATAAACTATACTTGTGTGTGTGCGTGTATATCAGTTTTCAATTTCGGCGTTAACGCAATTAAAGCTTAACTTAATATGAATGTAAATGTTGCGGGTCAAATTGACTTCAGTACAGAAAATGATAATGCATCTTGCACTCAGCTGTTGTTGTTTTGTGTCATTAATAATTATGAAATACTTAGTTAATTAATTTGAACATTTTCAACGAAATACTTAAAACGTAATTGGTAGATGAGTGAAATAAGTCACAGCTGGGGAGTTTAATACTGATTAATACGAATTACTGGCGATGTGTGTGTGGGCTGTTGATGTTTAAAGTTGGTGTTAGAAATTTAATGCGGACGGCCTATGTGGCGAGTTCATTTCCTTATGACACCCTATACAACTCATTACATGTCGCAGGTGCTCGAACAAGGGCGAGATGGGTGTCGGGTGTGACGACCAACTGTCCACCCTCCTGGCAGAGACGATCCTTTAGCCACGATTTGCCGTCAGTCGAGATCTACCGTTCAGACACACTTCTAACGCTACGCTGCCCCAGGACTTCGTAGCACAACCGAGACACTACTGATCAGCCACAGTATTGCTTAAGTGCACCGGACAATCCAGGTGGGAACATTCTGATTATCTAATTCTATCTCAACGACATTGTGAATGCACGGAAGCTCCTAGAAGCTCACTCATGAAGTTTTAACCGTTAAACTTTGGCACAAACTCTCATGTTCAGTTCTGTGACTGCATGTGTGAACATTACACAATTAGACCTAATGAAATCTATTATATCTGCTTATAATGTGTAAGAAAATTACACACACACACACACACACACACACACACACACACACACACACACACACACACACACACACACACACACACACACACACACACACACACACACACACACACACACACACACACACGCATATCCGCAGTCCGCTGTAAGTTCTTTTTTAATCCAATTAAAGCCATTAGGGAGTTAATTATTTTGTGCTTTCATGTCATACGGTCGTGGCAGAGTTTTAATCACGTAATGGGGGGCTGTCTGATGTGTTTTAGTTGAGAAACTATTTTCCTGGTCACATATACTTATTGCTTTTATGATTAAAGTGAGGGTTGATTAGTATGTTGAGTCTCTGGTTTAGTTGGGGGCGGTCACTTACATTCTCTGGTGCTAATCACCAAGGCATATCAATGCTTCGTAGCTGTGATTTATCTGATTACCTTGTTAATTATATTTATACATATATATATAGTTGTGCATTCTTTTACTCTAGTTGAAATGGGTTTATGAGGGATATAGTACTGAAATGAGGGATGTTGTGTCATTTATGTTGTGTATGTGCTTGTGTGTGTAATCTTAATATATTTTGCTGGGGGAATATGTTATAAATTAAAAGATCATAAATGTGCTTACCAAGTTACTAAAAGGCTAGCCTATTTGAAGTCCATGCAACACTTATGGATTAGTGATTTGCTATTTTGTGAATGAGGTTATTGCTACAATTAACTTATACATAATGAGGCAGGATTTTTGAAATTTATGTTAATATTCAATTCACTCACATTTTATGCCATTAAGAATATTAATTGATATATATATATATATATATATATATATATATATATATATATAATCCTGCAGTTAATTTTGTGCTTGTTCAATCGATAACTTGTCATCTCATGTAAGATTTGCAGGCTTAATAAAGTGTACGCTTGTTAGTTAAAAGACTTTTTCATTTGCAAGTCCTGTCATTCACCTGGGGGGACATGTCTGTAATTGTAATTGGGCCTTACACACTTTTGCTTCCTCTAGGTTCACCACCTAGTTCTAAATATGATGTCTCTCCCCTTTACAAAAAAAAACTTAATAAAAATAAAATAAAATAAAAATTAAAAAAAAATTACAAAAAAAACTTATAAAATAAAGGGGGGGTTTCAAATGGTAGCAGAGCGTGGTTATTATTCTAGGTAGGTAGTAGATATTATTTCTGCCTTATTTTTTTTCTTTTGAACTTGGGAAGTTTTAGAATCTGGGGACTTGCATTTATTTTTTTAAATGAAACTTGGTGTGGCTACAGGCATGTCAGCTGGTGTTGGGACTTGCAAATTATTTGAAATTAGTTTTAATTGGAATCCAAGTGTTGCAAGAAAAGTTAATGGTAGTGTAACGATTTAATAGAATGAATAATCAGAAAAATAACATATTTTATAAAATGAATAAGGGGTTGATGAAGTTTAAAATGATTTAATATGTGTTAGTGTTTAAGTAATTATTTTGTGATGTTGAGTGTAAGATGGATTTTGAAAAGGGGTTATAAGCAGGTGATTGATTGTTTTTTTAAAATGAATGAGAGCTGATCGATTTCACTTGGGCATACCCTGGAGCTCAACCAGATTTTGGACGTGATGAGGGCCGTTAGTACTTGTTGATTTTGATTGTGATTTGTCTCATTGATTAGACAACGTGTTTTATAGCATCCCCGTTATATAGTACTTGTTTATTGAGGGCGTTGCGTTGCGGTATCGTGTATTCTGAATGCGGTCATGGTCCGACCAAATGTCATGGACGTGATAGTCTTATATTTTCGATTACATTGAATTTTATGTGTACTTTGTGGATTGTATTTAGTGAGTCAGTTTTGTTGTTTTGTGTCGTGTTCTCTTCTGGGCATTTTGCATGGCTGTTTCTCTGCTTTTATGACACCCATCTCGTCGTATCGCTAGAGCATTCTTGAGCCACTTGTATGATCAAGTTCTTCCTGTTGTTCTCTTTAATTGTTGCTTTTACGTGGTGTGTGTAGATTGCGCGGTCATGTCCACTTCTGTGAATGTGGACTTGTTTGTGAAAGATGAGCTCGAGTGGGAGGTCCGGTTCCGGGGACGGAAGCCGCAGGAGACTGTTGTTTCATTAAGGAAGCAACTCCGTGAGGCTCTTGCCTCCGGTGAGGCACCGAGTGGGAGAGTGTTACTTACGGATGTCACAGCCGAGGTGGAGCTGTGTACGGAAAAATTTTCTGAACTGCGAGATTTGGCCGAAGGCCTGCAGTCGGCGGCAGTCGGCGACACCCGCCTCTACGGCTAGACAGAGGGTACGCCAACGTTTACAACATGTTTATGTCGATTACAGAACGCTGAATCACAAGCTATCACCTCGGAATTAGAAAAAAACGTTGTCACTCTTAGGGAGCAAGTGGCGATGGCCTTGCGAGAGTTCTCTCTCGGCCAGCGTCGCCCCGTGGATGCGAATTCCGGTTCTTCTTCTTCTTCTGTTGAGACGGCAGCCAGGTTGGAACCCCCTGCGCATGTTCCTGCCTTTTCGGGAATGGCTGCAGCGAGCTATCACAAGCTCCCTAACCCACTGTCGGAAGTCATTCAGCGTCTCCCGGTTGTGGATGGTCTGGATCTTGAGGCGCTTTTGAAATTCTTGCGCATATTTTTTCAGTTGGCAGATTTCCCTGGGCTGTCGGAGCGGACCTTGCTTGAGCTCATTTACCCGTACTGTCGGGGATCTATGGCTGAGCGCCTGACGAGCACCCTTCGGGATGGTGGTGGCATTGACCATTTTCATCGGGAAGTCCTGGACGCTTTTATACCGGGAAGGTTGCGCGATCAGTTACGTCATAAACATTTTTATAGAGTCCAAGCAAGTGGGGAGGCCCTTGCTCATTTCATTTCTAGTGTTAAAGACGCGGCCCGGATCCTGAGGCTGGGGTTGTCTGAATCTGATATTATTCACACTATTCTGGAGGGCGTGACGCCGCAGGAACGGTCACGTTTGGTATTTGCTGTACGTCCCCAAAGTTTTATCGATTTGGACCGGCTATGCGCCGTGTCAAAGACTATACAAGGTAATGACGATATTAGAGCCCACGAGGCTAAGAGGTGTTCAGATCGCCATGTTGTAGAGCGACGTGTTGGGCAGCCCGGGTCTTGGGGTCCTCGGCCTGCGCCTGTTCAGAGCTGTGAGGTGCGAGAATTATTTTGTTCCAGGTGTCATAGATCCGGTCACGTTGCGCGTTATTGTTCCGATTCTAGACAGCGTCAGGGGACTTCCCGAAAAGGTAACTATTCAAAAAACGTAAGCTCTCGGGGAAGATAAGTCGGGAGTGGTCTTCCCCGTTAGGTCATTCTGTTCCAGTTTCACTTAACCCCAGGCGGGTAGTAAGTCCCGGATCATCTGGCTCCAAGGTCCTGCGAACTGTCTCCAACTACCGTTCAGTATGCCCCTTCCTGTTGGTGGAGTTGAAAAAGGGTCAGCTCAGAGCCTTGGTTGACTCTGGATCAGCCCGATCCATAATTTCATCTAGAGTATGTGAGGACCTTGAAAACAGGGCTTACTAATAGGGTCGGATCGGTCTTCCGTGGTATGCTGGACTGCATCGCGGGAAATTCTGCCCATCTCCCGGGTGGTTTCCCTAAAGATTAAAATCGAGTGTTTTTCATGGGTGTGGCGATTTTTGGTTTCTCCGGCTCTGGGAGTCGACTGTATAGTGGGTGCCGATTTCATCTCCAATAGTGGTCTCGTTTTAGACATTCAAGGGCATCACTGTTATTTTAAATTCAATCGGGAAGTTGTCATTCCTTTCCTTGGGTACCAGGGAGCTAAGGGAGGTATCCAGGAGGTTGTGTGTCCCGATTCAGAAAGAGACCATCTCACTCCGTCCCAGAAGCTTGCCTTAGATCATTTGTGTGAGCAGTTCCCCACTGTATTAACTCCCAACTTGGGGCTCACACATCTTTTGGAGTACAAGGTCCGGTTAACGGATTCCGCTGCGGTACGTTCACACCCATACAAGTTCGCTCCTCCAAAGATGGATGTTCTAAGAGAGAAGGTTCAAGAATTGCTTAAACAAGGGGTCATTGAACCTTCCAATTCTAGTTATGCCAGTCCAGCATTTCTGGTGCCCAAGCCTGGGGGTAAACAGCGCATGGTCATAGACTATCGCAAACTAAATGCTAACATCGAGGTGGATTCGGTTCCTCTTCCTGATTTACATTCTGCTTTCGATTGGTTTAGTGGGGCCAGATATTTCACCATCTTTGACCTCAATGCCGCTTATCATCAGATTCCTCTGTCTAAGGAAAGCCGTCCTTATACGGCATTCTGCGTGCCATGGAATCTTTATCAGTATACTAGAGTACCCATGGGTCTGGCTGTGGGGGCCCAAACCCTCACGCGACTACTTGACACTGTATTCCATGACGTGAAATTTAAGTTCATCTTCAATTATCTTGACGACCTCTTAGTCTACAGCAAAACGTTCGAGGAGCATCTGTGTCACCTGAGAGAGGTGATGTGCCGGTTGAGGAGTGCTGGCCTCACTATCAATCCAGACAAGGTAAAATTTGCACAACAGAGTATTTCGTTTTTGGGGCATCTCGTCTCATATGGGGGTGTGACGGTCGACCCGGAGAGGACACAAGGCATCCGAGATTTTCCTCCCCCTAGGGATGCGAAGGGTGTTGCCAGATTTGTTGGCATGGTCAATTTTTATCGTAGATTTATCCCTAATGCCGCGGAGATTGCCGTCCCTTTAAACGAACTCAGAAAAAAAGGTACCAAATTTGTATGGGGAGAGAGGCAACAGCGGGCCTTTGATACCCTCAAGGAGGCGATCGTCTCCCCCCCTGTGTTGCGGATGCCTGACTTTTCTAAAACGTTCATTTTGCAAACGGACGCGAGTTCTGTTGCGCTCGGAGCGGTTCTGTCCCAGGAAGTTGATGGTGCTAGGCAGCCGGTGGCATTTATATCCCGGACCTTGACCCAACAATAAAGGAAGTCTTCAGTGTATGAACTAGAGTGTCTTGCTGTCGTGTACGCTCTAGATAAGTTCAGGCGTTTCCTGGAACACGCTGAGTTCCTGCTTGAGACCGATAATCAGGCTCTCTCTTGGCTTCTCGCTCATCCCCGGCAGCTGGGTAAAATAGGACGTTGGGTGGTCAAGATCTCATCCTTTAAATTCAAGGTGCAACACATCAGGGGAACACAAAATGTTGTTGCAGACGCCTTGTCACGTATGTTCTCCCAACCCAGTGAAGCCCATTCTGAGCAACCCTGTTCCGTTCTGCTGGATTTTCCTTTAGCTTTTACTGATGTGTTACCCCATCAGTTAAATGATGAAGAGTTGGGTCCGATCATCCAACACCTAAAAGAGGGTAACGTACAGGCCCCATATTTCCTGTCCAAGGGCGTCCTGTGCTGCCGAGAACGAAAAGGACGTGCCCCGAAGGTTGTGCTGCCTAGCAAGGTCGTGCCCATGGTCTTCAGCTACTATCATGATTCCCCAGTAGGTGGCCATAAGGGAATTTCGAAGACCATTTCCAGTATTAGGAGACATTTCATCTGGAAGGGCATGGATAGGGACATCGCGGCTCGTGTGAAAGCATGTCATCTCTGTGGCTTGAGTAAGCCTGCTCAAAACACTAAATTGGGTTTATTGTCATCCGATGTGGCGAGCAAACCGATGGAGAAGTTATTCATAGACTACGTGGGACCTTTCCCTCGTAGCAAGTCAGGTAATGCTTACCTACTTGTTTGTGTGGATGCTTTTTCCAAGTTTGTCTGGCTACTGCCCTTACGACAGGCAAACACTCGCTCAACTATCTTTATGCTACAGACCCATGTCTTTCAGCATTTCGGTTTTCCGTCCACCATTGTCTCTGACAATGGACCACAGTTCATTTCGAATGATTTCCGGCGAATGTGTTTCGCTAATGGCATCAAACATGTGACCACTTCCCCGTACTACCCTCAACCGTCCCACGCGGAGAGATTTAACCGGAATCTCCGTTCAGCTCTTATCGCCTACCATGCTGAACAACAAGATTGTTGGGACCTAAATTTAAAGTGGTTGCAATTGGCATTTAACACGGCCCTACACGAGAGTCACAAGGCCGTACCCTTTGAAGTCATGTTTGGTTTCTCGCCGAGTTTGCTATTAGACAATTTGTGGCACATTGACGATCTTCTACCTAACGATCCGGAGGTCACGACTGTGGACAGATGGCGGGAGGTCCGGAGGAATTTGCTTCGTGCGCACGAACGCGTCCGTAGTCGCTACAATCAGGGGCGAATTCCAAACCCATTTAAGATTGGCGACTTGGTCTACTGCCAGAGCCATCCGATTAGCTCAGCCATAGATAGGAGGGCCGCTAAACTATGTTATCGTTGGTCGGGACCATACCGCATTCTTCGGTTTGTGTCGCCCGTTACAGTGAAATTGGGTGATCCCGGAGGGGATGTTGAGAGAGTGACCACTCATATTTCAAAGCTAAAGTTTTGCCATAAGGCATGAGTTAGTGGTGACAGTTTGTCCCATAAAAGGGGGGAATGCTATTTGGGTTCCTGGATCTCAGTTATTAGATTTGGGAGGCCTTGGTGGTCGGTACTCAGAGCTGGCCAGCTATTCTTCTCTTTCTCCTGTTCTATTCTGTTCCTTATATCTGCATGCGGACCAGGGCCCGGCAAGCATGCAGGACTCACACTTACATCTTCTCTTTCAGACACACACTCACTGACTCACACCTCTTCCTTCTGCTTTTCGTTTTCCTGTGTTACTGAACCCACCAAGAGCGATTTAGAATCTGAGATTTTTCCAGGTTTCCCGCAGCCGTCGTGCTTGAGTACTGGTTTGTTTTGGGTCAACCATGTTGCCCTTTTGGGGTGAGGGTGTGCCGTACTGGGTTCGGCATCGTAGGCTAAGTGTTTTTAAAACGAGCGGCTTTGACGTCACGCGCGGCCACGGCATCTCGTCGCCGTCCGGCTATGCACACTGTTGCTGTGTAACTATGATATTCAGTTGGCGCGCCCAGCTGTTTTTGTACAGTCCTGCTTTAGAGAAGTTTTCTTGGGTAGACAGACACATTGAATCTGTCTCATTTCTATTCGAACCCTCAACCTGGTCATCTGCTCTCGACTGGCGGCACTCTTCAGTTCAGGACTTTGTCGACTTTCTCTATGGTTGGCTGAATAAAGTTCCGCTCCAGGTATGTACAAGTTGACTGGTTCTAAAAATATTCTAACCCCAAATATATTTTTGTGTTTTCAGCTTCTATTATAAACTATACTTGTGTGTGTGCGTGTATATCAGTTTTCAATTTCGGCGTTAACGCAATTAAAGCTTAACTTAATATGAATGTAAATGTTGCGGGTCATTGACTTCAGTACAGAAAATGATAATGCATCTTGCACTCAGCTGTTGTTGTTTTGTGTCATTAATAATTATGAAATACTTAGTTAATTAATTTGAACATTTTCAACGAAATACTTAAAACGTAATTGGTAGATGAGCGAAATAAGTCACAGCTGGGGAGTTTAATACTGATTAATACGAATTACTGGCGATGTGTGTGTGGGCTGTTGATGTTTAAAGTTGGTGTTAGAAATTTAATGCGGACGGCCTATGTGGCGAGTTCATTTCCTTATGACACCCTATACAACTCATTACATGTCGCAGGTGCTCGAACAAGGGCGAGATGGGTGTCGGGTGTGACGACCAACTGTCCACCCTCCTGGCAGAGACGATCCTTTAGCCACGATTTGCCGTCAGTCGAGATCTACCGTTCAGACACACTTCTAACGCTACGCTGCCCCAGGACTTCGTAGTACAACCGAGACACTACTGATCAGCCACAGTATTGCTTAAGTGCACCGGACAATCCAGGTGGGAACATTCTGATTATCTAATTCTATCTCAACGACATTGTGAATGCACGGAAGCTCCCAGAAGCTCACTCATGAAGTTTTAACCGTTAAACTTTGGCACAAACTCTCATGTTCAGTTCTGTGACTGCATGTGTGAACATTACACAATTAGACCTAATGAAATCTATTATATCTGCTTATAATGTGTAAGAAAATCACACACACACACACACACACACACACACACACACACACACACACACACACACACACACACACACACACACACACACACACACACACACACACACACACACACACACACACACACACACACACACACACACACACACACACACACACACACACACACACACACACACACACACACACACACACACACACACACACACACACACACACACACACGCACGCACGCACGCACGCACGCACACACACACACACACACACACACACACACACGCACGCACGCACACACGCACGCACGCACGCACGCACACACACACACACACACACACACACACGCATATCCGCAGTCCGCTGTAAGTTCTTTTTTAATCCAATTAAAGCCATTAGGGAGTTAGTTATTTTGTGCTTTCATGTCATACGGTCGTGGCAGAGTTTTAATCACGTAATGGGGGGCTGTCTGATGTGTTTTAGTTGAGAAACTATTTTCCTGGTCACATATACTTATTGCTTTTATGATTAAAGTGAGGGTTGATTAGTATGTTGAGTCTCTGGTTTAGTTGGGGGCGGTCACTTACATTCTCTGGTGCTAATCACCAAGGCATATCAATGCTTCGTAGCTGTGATTTATCTGATTACCTTGTTAATTATATTTATACATATATATATAGTTGTGCATTCTTTTACTCTAGTTGAAATGGGTTTATGAGGGATTTAGTACTGAAATGAGGGATGTTGTGTCATTTATGTTGTGTATGTGCTTGTGTGTGTAATCTTAATATATTTTGCTGGGGGAATATGTTATAAATTAAAAGATCATAAATGTGCTTACCAAGTTACTAAAAGGCTAGCCTATTTGAAGTCCATGCAACACTTATGGATTAGTGATTTGCTATTTTGTGAATGAGGTTATTGCTACAATTAACTTATACATAATGAGGCAGGATTTTTGAAATTTATGTTAATATTCAATTCACTCACATTTTATGCCATTAAGAATATTAATTGATATATATATATATATATATAATCCTGCAGTTAATTTTGTGCTTGTTCAATCGATAACTTGTCATCTCATGTAAGATTTGCAGGCTTAATAAAGTATACGCTTGTTGGTTAAAAGACTTTTTCATTTGCAAGTCCTGTCATTCACCCCGACATGTCTGTAATTGTAATTGGGCTTTATACACTTTTGCTTCCTCTAGGTTCACCACCTAGTTCTAAATATGATGTCTCTCCCCTTTACAAAAAAAAAACTTAATAAAAATAAAATAAAATAAAAATTCAAAAAAAATTACAAAAAAAACCGCTGGCGCACAGGTGCAAGCGGGTAGTCGGCATGCAGGTCGTGTAGTGTATTAGGATAGTGTAGGTCGACTTCGAGGATGTACCCGATGTCGGAATCATCACTCACATTACGTACGTCCAAAGACTCGATTTCGTTACGATCGAGCCATCGGAAGTCTGCGTAAGGGAGTGGTTGCGACATGGCTGCACCGTATAGATTGTTACAGTCCGTATACAGAATGAAGGAGGTCGGTTTCGAAACATTGTACTGATCTGGGATCAAAGGGTTGTTAGCGACAGCATGACGGTTGGATATCATCGCGACGCCTCCGCAGACCCCAGACTCTACAAACAGATGTTGATTTATCTCCATCAACAGCTCTAATTCGACCCCTGTCATTTTTAGCATCGCGTTCCAAGCGAATCCGGGAAGCGAGTAAAAATGACATGGGTCCAAGCAGTAATCGCGTAAGGCCATGTCTCGAAAACTTTCAAAGACATCGGCCAGCAGCATTACGTCTGTCAACAAATACAAATCATGGTAATCTCCAAACGTACGCAGATTGAATGCACTCCACACGTTTTGTGCGTGCTCGTAATCTGCGTCCGAAATAGACGATTCCATCAACCGGTTATCAAAGTGTTCACGAGCGGGTAGACTTGTTTCGTTGAACCGATCAATACTGTCAACGTACTCGTAAGGGTATACCCCCTTGCGTACGAGCAGATTGGTCTGTTCATCGAAACCCCGTCTAAGCATTTCGTCTCTAAGCAAAGGAAATTGGCTCCCTGACGTGGACAGATTGGTAACGAGTGTGTCCAGAGAGCGATTAAGAGATTGAAAAGAGTCTACGAAACGCAAGGGACCCAGGGAGAACGACACGTAACGCTCGCTGGATGTCGCGATGCAGGATACGCGTTGGTCGTTGTATTTCCCCAAACCCTGCATTAAATGGTGACAGTCGTAGCCACGAAGGTTATGAAAGAAGACGGGGATATGACGAGGCATCTTATAATTCAGATTGCAGCTATTATGGGCTGCTTCCAAGAATTTCCCCGTAAGATGACAATGATTACGCACCCTGTCATCATCACCGTCTGTCAAAGGTCGCTCACACAAATGACAAACGGTGGCGTTGGTGAACGCAGCATTGTCATCATCGGTCATAATTAGTGGCACGTTATGCCGTATAACTTTCATCATATCCTCGACGTCTTTCATCAACCACGAGAAGAAAGTGTCTACGACGTTTTCACCCCGATAAACTTTAGCCTCTCTCCAGAGGCTGTGCGTGTGATCGACGATAGCATAGGAGAAACCTGACGGAATATGCATCGCTTCGTATGATGTGGACGATACAGGAGGAGAAGTTATTTTCTGACGGGCACCGCTGCTATCAACTGAGTAGAATTCACCTAACTCTTTCACTGTCATCGGGACGTTGTTACCAGGTGAACACGATTGAAGCGGAGTGATGAGGGACTCGAAGTCGGCGTAGACGGTGAAGGGTACTTTAAGACAGTGTGTATAATTTTTAAAGGACATAAACTTCTCCTCCTCCGTGGGCATTTTGGTTTTCTGCTCGCCGTAAGGTGTGCAGTAGGGGAGATGATCGGACAGACCATGTTCTGTGGTGAAACGATGCAGGCAGTAGTCACAGTAAAATGATTGAGCGCGGTGTTTTGTAAGGGATGATAACAATCTACTCATGTTACTGATAAGACAGTAATGTTTTCGGCTATTTCTATCGGACAGAAGTAAAAGATTAACATGATGTAATCTGTCCTTATTGGGAGTAATTCTTAACGGATAAACCTCATTTTTGATTCGTTTCTGATATTGTCTTCTATATCATAGCCGAAAACGTTTATAGAAATGTTGGGATTCTGTGTTTCAAATTTAGAAAGTGAGTTTATAGAAACAGGGTACTCGATACCGGACATATTTATTGTGTTTTTGAATAAGATGTAGTTTGAAATAAATTCTTTATTCCTTTGTTGAGGGTGTATGTGGGCTAGAACAGACCATAGAAAACACATTTCATCTTGGGAGTTCTTGATGTTGACTACTGCCTTGGTGAGTGAAAGTTTTCGCGGGGTAGGAATGTAGGAGGACGCTGCTAGAGGCCGGTACCGTCCAACAACCAGTTCCAGCTTCAGTACAGCATCCACCGACCATCCGCTCCCGTCACGAGTAAAATTGGATATGCTATTGAAGATTTTATCGTAGGATTCATCGAGTAGACAGTTCAACTCGTCGCTGTCGTCCGTGAGCAACGTGCGACAACGTCCGTGGAATACGGCGTCTTTGGTTACCTCTTTTTCTTCACCACTGTCACCATCTACCACGGTTTTAGTAAAACGTATCCTGCATGCAATATGCCACTTGATATTGCGTAAACGTGCCTGCTCCGCCTGAATATCCTCATGCAATAAAGGACGTGCCTCGGTCATTACGGATACTATGTCATGATCCAACGTGTCGGCGTTCACTGGAAGGTAGTCGAAGGTTGTGATATATCCTTGGACACTACTGTTCCTCTCGATATAAAATCGAGTCACAACTGAAACACTAGAAACACATGTATTAGCTAATAGGAATAACGAATAACACGCACACACACACACACACACACACACACACACACACACACACACACACACACACACACACACACACACACACACACACACACACACACACACACACACACACACACAAATTCATGTATGTGATAAATAAATAGATAGTACACGTTAGTAATACGTTAGTTTATTGCAAACTGTGAAGATGGCAGCTACTTCCGATTTTAGTATTGAAAGTGAAAGAAGAAAATCGTTCAAGTATTGTGAAGTGACGTTTGTCAGCCCCCCGACGAGTTAGCGTTTGCCGGGTTTTACTACTACTATCCGCTAAATTATGATGTTTGTGGACATAGTATGTCATTCATAGACGATAGAGTTAAATGCTTTTGTTGCGGAATTGAATTAGGTCATTGGAGAGAAGGTGACATGCCTATGGTGGAACATGAAAAATTTTTTCCGTCATGTCAATTTCTAAACGATGTCAAGAGACAATACATTGGGGAGAAGGTGACAAACCTATGTCAGAACATAAAAAATTTTCTCCACCATATCAATTTCTAAACAACGTCAAGAGACTATCTTGTACATGTTAGACAGAGTTGGATCATATGTTAATTCATATCAAACAAGTTTGGTTTGCTACATAATTATAGAGAGAGAGACAATTGGTATTTAAAAATTTTTACCTTGTTGAGGATGTTCCTGTTCCTGCTGATGTTGTTGTTCTGGATTCCGGTGAAGGTCGGACATGATGATACTATCTGGTGAAGGTCGGATATTCAGACGAGAGAGTGAATACTGAAAAACAAAGAAACTGTTATAACGCTGGTATTATGTTAGTGTATCTTAAACGCTTTATATCACACAAAGTAAATTAGAATATCAATTTGTAACATACAATTTGTAGCGCAGTAGTGTTCAGCAACATGAACAAGTGGTAAGTAAGACGCTGTTGCGAAGTTCACCGGTTATATATAGTGCGAGCGTCGATGTGTGTGCAACTGTACTAAAAAAAAAAGCTGTTATGCGCATGCGCAAATAATTCAAATGCACATACGTAGATGACTGAAAAAGAGATGATTTACATAATAAATGTACGCTTAGACCAACGAAATGATCTTTAACATATCTGTGTTTCTTGATTATGATTGATGCCGACGGTCTACGTTTCCGCAACGTATACGTGTTTTCAAAATCATTATTTCAACCAAAATACAGAATGCTAGAAACAGTGATGAAATCACTTGCTGATGAAGGTTTAGGTTATCACGTATACAGCGAGAACGAAGAAGTCCCACTACCGAGTGAAATCACTGGTCTCGACTCTGTTATCGTATTCGATGACGTATCGTGTGAAAGACAAACAATATTCGAAAGTATTTCTCTATGGGGAGACATAGCGGTGTGGACACATTCTATCTATGTCAGACATAGCCAATATAGCCAGATACCGAAACAATTGGTGCGTGACGACGCTAAATTGTTGATATTGTTCAAACAAGACGATCTAAATTTACGACATGCATACAATGATCATGTTAACATGGATATGAAATATGATGCTTTCAAAGACGTCTGCACGGAAGCGTGGAAGGATCGTTATGGATTTCTAGTCATAGACAAAGACTCGTCAATAAATGAAGGTAGATATAGAATCGGCTTTGATCGATTCATAATTGTTTCCGGGGAAGTATAAAAGTGGTTGCACTGTAGTAATGTAATCAGTCTTCTTGCTAACATGCGATGGCGATGAATAAGGAGGAACGACTTACGTATGATATAGATACGATAAGCGACTACATAAGGAAAAAATATCATGCATTACAACACGGTATCAGAGAAAGCGACGAGAAGTTCAGAAAAAATTATAGACCGATTCTGGAACCGTTAGAAGCTATTTCACGAAAGTTAAGTGGTGATATGATGGAGGAGGAGAAGAAGCAGCAGATAAAACAAGAAGAGCCTACACAACACGTAATAACTGAAAACGAAAGTGGCACGCAGAGTCGTAACGCTTCTCATTTCAGTGATGATGGCGCATGGAACCCTAACGCTTCACATTTCAGTGACGATTCATTAGCAAACAAATATATGCGTTTGTGCGAATCGGCTGACTGTAAACGGATTATACATCGTATGTATGGTGTTCGATACGAGGGCGGTAAATTTATGATAGGTGATTCAAATGTAAAAATCGATGATAACGACAACTTTCATGTCAAAGGAAAAATTTACGAGGGTACGCCCGGTCTGTATGAACTTTTGTTTATGAAACTACCGAAAAAATACAATAAGGACGATATGAGGAAATACAAGTCCATACTACCAGCAACCAACGGACACAAACAAAAATATAAACACAATACGCGAAGAAACAGTAACAGTGGCGTCAAGTACCGACTAGTAATATCTAAATTGTTTGCATCGAGTGCACGAAAACGTACAAGGAGTGGTTAACTTCACACACACACACACACACACACACACACACACACACACACACACACACACACACACACACACACACACACACACACACACACACACACACACACACACACACACACACACACACACACACACACACACACACACACACACACACACACACACACACACACACACACACACACACACACACACACACACACACAATCAGGTCAATGACTGCCACGTGCTGTCACCTTTTTATATAATAAATCTTTCTTATGAGGTATTGAAAACTATTGTCCAACCTTGTTTGTTAGATCGAGAAAATTAAGTTTATTTTCACACACACACACACACACACACACACACACACACACACACACACACACACACACACACACACACACACACACACACACACACACACACACACACACACACACACACACACACACACACACACACACACACACACACACACACACACACACACACACACAATCAGGTCAATGACTGCCACGTGCTGTCACCTTTTTATATATTAGATCGTTCTTATGAGGTATTGAACACTATTGTCCAACCTTGTTTGTTAGATCGAGAAAATTAAGTTTATTTTCGCACACACACACACACACACACACACACACACACACACACACACACACACACACACACACACACACACACACACACACACACACACACACACACACACACACACACACACACACACACACACACACACACACACACACACACACACACACACACACACACACACACACACACACACACACACACACACACACACACACACACACACACACACACACACACACACACACACACACACACACACACACACACACACACACACACACACACACACACACACGCACGCACGCACGCACGCACGCACACACGCACGCACGCACGCACGCACGCACGCACACACGCACGCGCACACGCGCGCACACACACACACAGATACACGCGCACACACATTGGGTTGAAAGCAATCCTGTACACGTTAGGTTCAATGCAAATCCAATTAGGTTTGTTACACGTTGTGTCGCACTGACCTGATATTTATAGATGACCTCCATACAAAAACAGATAACAGATTTAAATAATAATAATTTCATGCTTGCAATATACAACCTATGTACACAAACCTATAAAGCATCAAACTGTGCCGGTCTAAAGCCGGCCGTTACAAAAAATTTTAGAAAAGTTTCGTTTAAGTGTAACATAACGTGAAGCGTGCCGAGGCGACCTTTGTTCGGCGGTGTGAGGGGAACGGCAGAGTGTGCGGTTGCGTGCGCAACTCGCCTGTGTGCAGTCACTTATCTGTGCCTGTGTGTGCAGTCTACGCTCCGCCTCGCTCAGAGAATTATCCGTCTCCTCTCTCCGTATTGTACGACGAAGTTTCTATAACTTATGGTTGGCTAAGGCGTAAATTGACTCCCGGTAAGTTTGTCTTTGTATTTATTGGTCTTTATAAATAATTATACATATATGGATAATTAATAACTATATGCAACCGCATAAAATACGTAATGATGTGTGTGTGTGCGACCCGACAAAGTTATGTTAAGAGAAACTCATTCTTTACTGTTTTACGTAACGCCCTGTATATAGCCCATGTTTTTTATTATTTTCTGTAATAGTGCGAGAAGTTTTTCAAGAGTCATTGTCATAGTAAAAGTGTACTACATTAAAAATTAATGACTAAAAACTTGGTGCGCAGTCAGGTCGTGAACTGTGTCTGTGCATGTAGTAAACTGTCGCAGAGTTTGTTAATTAACGTCACAGTAGGCAATTAATTGTGAGAGCTTCCATGTATGAAGTTTAATTGAATGTAAAACATTCTTAATGCTGTGAGTGCCTTGCTGTTAAATTTTTTTTTGGGCCGGGCCGGCAGTGTGCCCGTTTACTGTAAATAGCCTAGAAGCCATGGGACCACGTGTCCAGACTGTCTACCGGGAAGTTGAGCTGTGATCATGACTCGGAACACTATAACTTAAATTCATAGACTTTTTTTATAACTCATTCATATAACACTAAATGCAGTGCCTGTAAGTGTGTGCTGCACTGGGGGAGCGCGCCAGATATATTTTACTCTTGTACCATTTTACTGTTGCATCTCCTTTTCATTTAACACTTTAGCCTAGTCATTTGAGGCTAATAGAAATAATTTACTAATGTTATGGAAATATTTTAGCTGATTTTGCCCCTTGCACAAGGGCTAAACTGATTGTTTTCTTAACTGGCAAACACATATGGGTTGACTTCCCACTTATAGGATTTGCTGTTTAATTTTTGACTATAAAACATGTTTTCATCATTTTATTTTTTTTGGGTAAATTATATATATTGTCAAAATCTTCTGAAATAGTAAAGCCTCAAGCAATTAATTTCTGTTTATTAAAGTACATAAAGATTTAATTCCTTTTGGAATTTTGTGAAGTCAAATAACTGTCTAGAATTTTATAAACACTGTCTGAAAGTAGGTGATGTAGTTTTGTCAATTTTACTTAATGATGTGAAAGGAACTTAAGGTTCACACGCTCATCATGGGTCATTGATCAATGGAATGCTAGATAAATGGGTGGTCCGGTTTTATTTATGCCTCATGAATTATTATCATCCTTCCTGGGGTTTTGGCTTTATGTAATTCTACTGAACGGGTTGCCGACGGGCGTATATTTTATCACTGCTGGGTTATAAGATCGTAGTTACTCTACCTGGTAGGTGGGTGCATTCCAGGGGCATGCGTGTTAAAATTAATGTGATTGTGGGTTTGTGTACCTTATGTTCTGTGTGTGTTGTTATCTGTCTAGCTAGCCACGAGATGGGAAAGAATTTTATAATTATATATACATGTGTTCACTGATTTATATATACATTTGTTGTGCTTAATATTTATACACATACTTGTGATGTTTTATATTTATACACATTTGTTATGCCTAAAATTTATACACACTTGTTATGTTTTACCTTTATTTATACTTGTGATTGGGCATACATGTTATTCTGGTTTAATAATGTTAAAGCAGGGCATGAAATGAAATAAATTGTTATCGTTCTGTTACGGCTGAGTTTTATTGCAAGTCCCGTCATACTGGACCCAGCATAATTTTTGCTTCTCTAGGCTTCGGCCTAGTCCTAATTAACTTGTGGCTTCTCTTTCAAAAAGAAAAATATTAAAATAAAATAAAATAAGTTGTTTTCATACTAAAAAAAAAAAAAGGACAAAAGGAAAGAGGGGTTACAAATGGTAGATCAGAGCGTGGTTCATTCTAGGCTTGAACCCTTGGGTCCTGGTGTGTGACGGGGCTTGCAGACTCGGAAATATTAATGCGATTGTTGTAACATAGTTGATATAGGCCCGTGTAGGCTAGTTATAAGTTGTTTAATTGGTGAGTCGGGTCGCACCACTGAGGAGGTTAATGGTGTTTAAAAATTTTGATAGCTTGTACGGCCGGGGAGTCTCAAGCGTGGCCTGGAAGATGGAAGGTTAATTAGGGTCGGTGTTTAGAGTGGTATATTGACGGGATGCGGTATGGCCCGATCGGAAATCGGTACCGGAACCGACTTGTGTCCGGTTGATGTCGAAGTATTTTTAATTCCCGAATTAGGACTTGTAGTTAATGGTTAGTTGGTTGTTGTGAATTATGTGTTGGTACGACGTGTGTGTCGAGTTGCTGTTTGCTGTTATGTATGTGTAGTATTGTTGTTTATCTCTTGTCTCCTTTCGTCGGGGTTTGCATGGTTCGGAATAGGCCAGGTCTCCGCAGCGCTAGAGAACCCGGGGGTCTACTCAAAGGAAGGACAGTACTTGAGTTTTTCCGATTTTTGTTAAAATGTTTTTGTAGGTTATGTTTGTGTTAGGTGTTTAGTGGGGATTTGTTTTATGATTGTTTGTTTTGAATTGTGCAATTCTGGCGGGGATATGCGACGAGAAATTGCCCCACCCTCTTACAGGCGTTCTCCAGAAATTTCCGGTGGTGAATGGATTTGATGAGGACCAGCTGTTGGTTTTCTTGGACCTGGTCCTGCAGGTGGCAGATTTCCCAGGGGTGTCCGATGGGGAGGTCTTGTATCTTATATACCCGTATTGCCGGAGTACGTTGGCTGATCTGGTCACCAAGGCTCTGCGTCGGGGTGACAGTGTTGATGCTTTCCATGGGGAGGTGTTGAACTTCTTCATACCCATTCGACGACGGGTCAAGCTTGAGTTGGAAAGATTCTATCACCCACAGGCCTACGGAGAGGCGTTAGGAGACTTCGTGCGTGATATACGGAAAGCTGCCCGGGTGTTAAGATTGGGGTTGCCAGAGACGGAAGTCATCCAAGCGATTCTGGAAGGACTGGCTCCCCAGGAGAGATCTCGTTTGGCATTCGCGGACAGTCCACGTTGTTTTGCGGACCTTGAGCGACTGTGTGTGCTTTCAGGAACGGTCAAGGAGGTTGACGAGTCCCGGGGAAAAGAGGCTACCGATGTCCAATACCCCAGCGGTTCATCAGGAAGAGCCAAAGGGGACAAACATGGTGGTTGGAGGAGAACCCAAGAGACGCTTAGAAACCCAGAATATTCCGGAAGTGATGGAGGCTACAAGGGGGTGGCAAGTGTGAAGACGGTAACAACAGCTACAGCACAGAAAACAAAGAAACAGGAAATTAACAGGGGAAAAAGAAATTATATTAGGGAACAAACATCGGCAAGTAGGGAGCCTGTAGTTAGGCGTTATTCTTATTTGCAGAAGAGTGATAGGTTAAAGGATCCAGAGGAAGTACAAGTGCCCAAGAGAGTAGTAGATGAAGAAAAGGAAGCAGAAGTAGAAGAGCGGAATGACTTCGTGGCAACAATACAGGAGGATAAGAGCGCATCAGTGAATTACCGGACTCAAAGAGGACGTCATGGTTGAATCCAGAGGCCGCAGAATTTGTTCCGGTATTTACATCTCGGTTCGTGAGGGATGCAGATCCTGTAACATCACCATCGCCAGTCGAAATTAATTTAGTCATTGCACATGAACCTGGACAGCTGGATTCCAGGGTGGAAGATGTTGAGGACGTTGTGGTTGCTGAAAGTGGTCAAGGAGTGGAATCGACAGAGGAGTCAGAAGAGCGGTCTGCAGATGCTGCGCAGGTGAGTATAGTTGTAGGTGTTAGGGAGACTGTAGAGTCTGAAGTTGCGGATGGACACAGGGATGTCCGGGCTGCGAGTGTTTCTGAGGTTGTGGATGGACAAGGGGATGTCCATGCCGCAAGTGAGGTAGAAGTTGAGGAGAAATTTGGTGGCAGCGTTGTAGAGTTTGTGAGTGAGAGTGATGTAGTGTGTGAAGATGTGCAGACGCCTTCTGTAAGTAGTGTTGAGGATTCCGAGGAACGGGAGGAAGTTTCAGGTGGACCAGGTGAGCAACTAGAGGAGGACGAGTATGTGCAATGTTCAGATGGTGGTAGTGGCGATGATGTTGATGATAAATGTGTTAGTGAAAATGAGATTGGAGAAGAGGTTAGTGAAGAAGTTTGTGAAGCGGCTGGCGATGAGTGTCATGAAGAAATTGGTGAGGAGCTGAGGGAAGATGCGGTTGAAGAGGGATCAGAGGAGCAACGGGAAGATGCTGAGGAGGTGCAGTGTCAGGAGGTTGATTTGGATTATGTGGACGATGAAGGGGAAATTGTAGAAAAGGAAGAAATTGTAGCAGGGGAGTTAGACGACGAGCATAATCCAAAGCGGAGTGAAAGTAGTGAGGTAAGTTGCCTTGATTCTGATTCTGAAGAAACCAGTCAGTACAGCTCAACACGAGATAATTTCTTAGAGAGTGGTGTCCGAAAGGAGCGAATACCTAAAGTGCGTCAGAGAAAGGTAAGAAGCAGAGGTTGACGGGTAGCGGGTAGATGTTCCCCACACTCCCAGTGGTGTTCATCTATTTCAGGGTTGCGCCCCTGCCCACGCGAGCCTTGCTTTCCTCCATTCATCCTCATTTTCGGAGGGAACCAGGTCCTTACCCTTAGTCCTAACTATTGACCCGTTAATGATCCTTGCCCCGTTTCATCTTCCCGAGTTTCCTACCCCTGCCCTTGGTAAAAAAAAAAAAAAAAAACCTATTGATAAGGAAGGGAGTAGATTGTGGTCCTCGACATGGTCGTGGTCTTTGAGATCGTTAGTTTTCCCTGTTTAAAGGTTAGATGGAGTGATGGTGTGCTGTTGTTGGTTGTTGATAGTCGTTGCTTTTGATGTTGTTCATTATAGGGTCCGAGCCATGCCGCATTCTCCGGTCGTTTTCCTGGTGTTCTTTTGTTGACAGAGAAAGTTGTGTAGTAGGTGCTGTAGAAAAGTAAACCCCCTCTAGTTATGTGGTATTCGAACGAGTAAACGATGGGATTGATGTTCGTGTGCCCTTGGTGCGGTCCTCTCTGTCTGGCCAAGCGGGGCCGTCCGCCCTTGTGTAGGGAAGTGGGCCAGCCATATGGCAAGGTTTGAGATGCCTTGTGGGTGCCTGTGGCTGGTCGGTCCGAGAGATGGACGAGAGGTAGCACGGTCGCTCACATATCAAGGTGTGAGATGCCTTGTTGGGTCTTAGGACAAATATGTGAGTGGGACCGGTGGGAGTAGGTGATGGTCACCGGAGAGGGTGACGTGTTGGGGCGGTCCCGTGTGGTTGGCATAGCGGAGAGGGTCGCATGGGGATGGTGGTTCTCCTGAGAGCAAGTGCCACCGGGCCAACTTACCCACGATGTCCACCGGAGTTTTAAGATGGGAGTACACTGCAGGGTACTTTCCCGAGTTTTTGAGTGGGGCAACCGGGTTGCCCTTTCGGGGTGGGGGTGTGCCGGTCTAAAGCCGGCCGTTACAAAAAATTTTAGAAAAGTTTCTTTTAAGTGTAACATAACGTGAAGCGTGCCGAGGCGACCTTTGTTCGGCGGTGTGAGGGGAACGGCAGAGTGTGCGGTTGCGTGCGCAACTCGCCTGTGTGCAGTCTCTTATCTGTGCCTGTGTGTGCAGTCTACGCTTCGCCTCGCTCAGAGAATTATCCGTCTCCTCTCTCCGTATTGTACGACGAAGTTTCTATAACTTATGGTTGGCTAAGGCGTAAATTGACTCCCGGTAAGTTTGTCTTTGTATTTATTGGTCTTTATAAATAATTATACATGTATGGATAATTAATAACTATATGCAACCGCATAAAATACGTAATGATGTGTGTGTGTGCGACCCGACAAAGTTATGTTAAGAGAAACTCATTCTTTACTGTTTTACGTAACGCCCTGTATATAGCCCATGCTTTTTTATTATTTTCTGTAATAGTGCGAGAAGTTTTTCAAGAGTCATTGTCATAGTAAAAGTGTACTACATTAAAAATTATTGACTAAAAACTTGGTGCGCAGTCAGGTCGTGAACTGTGTCTGTGCATGTAGTAAACTGTCGCAGAGTTTGTTAATTAACGTCACAGTAGGCAATTAATTGTGAGAGCTTCCATGTATGAAGTTTAATTGAATGTAAAACATTCTTAATGCTGTGAGTGCCTTGCTGTTAAATTTTTTTTTGTCAAGTAACGATTAAAACTTACCACGTGGCCGTTTAACCTGCAAATTTTTGTCGAAGCATGTTGACCGAGTGCAGTTCACTTTATATTAAGCCACAATTTAATAAGGTCTGTTCATGATTCAAATTTACTTATCCCATGGCTGATTTTTAGACTCTTTAAGCTGGTTGTAAAAACTTTGATTAATGAATATTGTGCTTTTATTGAGAGTTAGTTGGCGGCCCGTTAAGAGGTTAATTACCTTAACTCGGGTGTACATTTTTAATAGACTGTTCTCTAATTTACTTGAATGCATAGAGTTCTCGAACTAAGCCGGTTTCCTGGCTTGCTGATGGCTGTACACCTGCCTAAGCTGTGAACCATGTACAAGATCTTATACGAAGAGGGAGATGGAGACTGATTTCTATGTTGCACTCGCCAGCACTTATAAGGTGATATTCATGCATTTATTTCATTTTTTGGGGCCGGGCCGGCAGTGTGCCCGTTTACTGTAAATAGCCTAGAAGCCATGGGACCACGTGTCCAGACTGTCTACCGGGAAGTTGAGCTGTGATCATGACTCGGAACACTATAACTTAAATTCATAGACTTTTTTTATAACTCATTCATATAACACTAAATGCAGTGCCTGTAAGTGTGTGCTGCACTGGGGGAGCGCGCCAGATATATTTTACTCTTGTACCATTTTACTGTTGCATCTCCTTTTCATTTAACTCTTTACAAAAATTATGTTACAGCTCAGTAGCTCTGTTCCGGCTGGAACAGCTGTGTATAAAATTTAATTTGACTATGGGTTTCACATTTAAGGGCTGGGGGATTTCCTGTTTTTTTTGGGACGTTTTCAGGGGTTACAAAGGGGGACTTAGTTTTTCTCTGACACACACGCTGGTGCAACCTCCGACAGGTTGAATGCCTGTCAAATTTTGTCAACTACATGTGGGCGCGCTCCCACAGATGCCAGAGCACAACCACCTTATTGTATTCTTTTTCTTTTAATTATTTTATATAGTCATTTGAGGCTAATAGAAATAATTTACTAATGTTATGGAAATATTTTAGATGATTTTGCCCCTTGCACAAGGGCTAAACTGATTGTTTTCTTAACTGGCAAACACATATGGGTTGACTTCCCACTTATAGGATTTGCTGTTTAATTTTTGACTATAAAACATGTTTTCATCATTTTCTTTTTTTTGGGTAAATTATATATATTGTCAAAATCTTCTGAAATAGTAAAGCCTCAAGCAATTAATTTCTGTTTATTAAAGTACATAAAGATTTAATTCCTTTTGGAATTTTGTGAAGTCAAATAACTGTCTAGAATTTTATAAACACTGTCTGAAAGTAGGTGATGTAGTTTTGTCAATTTTACTTAATGATGTGAAAGGAAATTAAGGTTCACACGCTCATCATGGGTCATTGATCAATGGAATGCTAGATAAATGGGTGGTCCGGTTTTATTTATGCCTCATGAATTATTATCATCCTTCCTGGGGTTTTGGCTTTATGTAATTCTACTGAACGGGTTGCCGACGGGCGTATATTTTATCACTGCTGGGTTATAAGATCGTAGTTACTCTACCTGGTAGGTGGGTGCATTCCAGGGGCATGCGTGTTAAAATTAATGTGATTGTGGGTTTGTGTACCTTATGTTCTGTGTGTGTTGTTATGTGTCTAGCTAGCCACGAGATGGGAAAGAATTTTATAATTATATATACATGTGTTCACTGATTTATATATACATTTGTTGTGCTTAATATTTATACACATACTTGTGATGTTTTATATTTATACACATTTGTTATGCCTAAAATTTATACACACTTGTTATGTTTTACCTTTATTTATACTTGTGATTGGGCATACATGTTATTCTGGTTTAATAATGTTAAAGCAGGGCATGAAATGAAATAAATTGTTATCGTTCTGTTACGGCTGAGTTTTATTGCAAGTCCCGTCATACTGGACCCAGCATAATTTTTGCTTCTCTAGGCTTCGGCCTAGTCCTAATTAACTTGTGGCTTCTCTTTCAAAAAAAAAAATATTAAAATAAAATAAAATAAGTTGTTTTCATACTAAAAAAAAAAAAAAAAAAAAGGACAAAAGGAAAGAGGGGTTACAAATGGTAGATCAGAGCGTGGTTCATTCTAGGCTTGAACCCTTGGGTCCTGGTGTGTGACGGGGCTTGCAGACTCGGAAATATTAATGCGATTGTTGTAACATAGTTGATATAGGCCCGTGTAGGCTAGTTATAAGTTGTTTAATTTGTGAGTCGGGTCGCACCACTGAGGAGGTTAATGGTGTTTAAAAATTTTGATAGCTTGTACGGCCGGGGAGTCTCAAGCGTGGCCTGGAAGATGGAAGGTTAATTAGGGTCGGTGTTTAGAGTGGAATATTGACGGGATGCGGTATGGCCCGATCGGAAATCGGTACCGGAACCGACTTGTGTCCGGTTGATGTCGAAGTATTTTTAATTCCCGAATTAGGACTTGTAGTTGATGGTTAGTTGGTTGTTGTGAATTATGTGTTGGTACGACGTGTGTGTCGAGTTGCTGTTTGCTGTTATGTGTGTGTAGTATTGTTGTTTGTCTCTTGTCTCCTTTCGTCGGGGTTTGCATGGTTCGGAATAGGCCAGGTCTCCGCAGCGCTAGAGAACCCGGGGGTCTACTCAAAGGAAGGACAGTACTTGAGTTTTTCCGATTTTTGTTAAAATGTTTTTGTAGGTTATGTTTGTGTTAGGTGTTTAGTGGGGATTTGTTTTATGATTGTTTGTTTTGAATTGTGCAATTCTGGCGGGGATATGCGACGAGAAATTGCCCCACCCTCTTACAGGCGTTCTCCAGAAATTTCCGGTGGTGAATGGATTTGATGAGGACCAGCTGTTGGTTTTCTTGGACCTGGTCCTGCAGGTGGCAGATTTCCCAGGGGTGTCCGATGGAGAGGTCTTGTATCTTATATACCCGTATTGCCGGAGTACGTTGGCTGATCTGGTCACCAAGGCTCTGCGTCGGGGTGACAGTGTTGATGCTTTCCATGGGGAGGTGTTGAACTTCTTCATACCCATTCGACGACGGGTCAAGCTTGAGTTGGAAAGATTCTATCGCCCACAGGCCTACGGAGAGGCGTTAGGAGACTTCGTGCGCGATATACGGAAAGCTGCCCGGGTGTTAAGATTGGGGTTGCCAGAGACGGAAGTCATCCAAGCGATTCTGGAAGGACTGACTCCCCAGGAGAGATCTCGTTTGGCATTCGCGGACCGTCCACGTTGTTTTGCGGACCTTGAGCGACTGTGTGTGCTTTCAGGAACGGTCAAGGAGGTTGACGAGTCCCGGGGAAAAGAGGCTACCGATGTCCAATACTCCAGCGGTTCATCAGGAAGAGCCAAAAGGGACAAACATGGTGGTTGGAGGAGAACCCAAGAGACGCTTAGAAAGCCAGAATATTCCGGAAGTGATGGAGGCTACAAGGGGGTGGCAAGTGTGAAGACGGTAACAACAGCTACAGCACAGAAAACAAAGAAACAGGAAATTAACAGGGGAAAAGGAAATTATATTAGGGAACAAACATCGGCAAGTAGGGAGCCTGTAGTTAGGCGTTATTCTTATTTGCAGAAGAGTGATAGGTTAAAGGTTCCAGAGGAAGTACAAGTGCCCAAGAGAGTAGTAGATGAAGAAAAGGAAGCAGAAGTAGAAGAGCGGAATGACTTCGTGGCAACAATACAGGAGGATAAGAGCGCATCAGTGAATTACCGGACTCAAAGAGGACGTCATGGTTGAATCCAGAGGCCGCAGAATTTGTTCCGGTATTTACATCTCGGTTCGTGAGGGATGCAGATCCTGTAACATCACCATCGCCAGTCGAAATTAATTTAGTCATTGCACACGAACCTGGACAGCTGGATTCCAGGGTGGAAGATGTTGAGGACGTTGTGGCTGCTGAAAGTGGTCAAGGAGTGGAATCGACAGAGGAGTCAGAAGAGCGGTCTGCAGATGCTGCGCAGGTGAGTATAGTTGTAGGTGTTAGGGAGACTGTAGAGTCTGAAGTTGCAGATGGACACAGGGATGTCCGGGCTGCGAGTGTTTCTGAGGTTGTGGATGGACAAGGGGATGTCCATGCCGCAAGTGAGGTAGAAGTTGAGGAGAAATTTGGTGGCAGCGTTGTAGAGTTTGTGAGTGAGAGTGATGTAGTGTGTGAAGATGTGCAGACGCCTTCTGTAAGTAGTGTTGAGGATTCCGAGGAACGGGAGGAAGTTTCAGGTGGACCAGGTGAGCAACTAGAGGAGGACGAGGATGTGCAATGTTCAGATGGTGGTAGTGGCGATGATGTTGATGATAAATGTGTTAGTGAAAATGAGATTGGAGAAGAGGTTAGTGAAGAAGTTTGTGAAGCGGCTGGCGATGAGTGTCATGAAGAAATTGGTGAGGAGCTGAGGGAAGATGCGGTTGAAGAGGGATCAGAGGAGCAACGGGAAGATGCTGAGGAGGTGCAGTGTCTGGAGGTTGATTTGGATTATGTGGACGAAGAAGGGGAAATTGTAGAAAAGGAAGAAATTGTAGCAGGGGAGTTAGACGACGAGCATAATCCAAAGCGGAGTGAAAGTAGTGAGGTAAGTTGCCTTGATTCTGATTCTGAAGAAACCAGTCAGTACAGCTCAACACGAGATAATTTCTTAGAGAGTGGTGTCCGAAAGGAGCGAATACCTAAAGTGCGTCAGAGAAAGGTAAGAAGCAGAGGTTGACGGGTAGCGGGTAGATGTTCCCCACACTCCCAGTGGTGTTCATCTATTTCAGGGTTGCGCCCCTGCCCACGCGAGCCTTGGTTTCCTCCATTCATCCTCATTTTCGGAGGGAACCAGGTCCTTACCCTTAGTCCTAACTATTGACCCGTTAATGATCCTTGCCCCATTTCATCTTCCCGAGTTTCCTACCCCTGCCCTTGGTAAAAAAAAAAAAAAAAAAAAACCTATTGATAAGGAAGGGAGTAGATTGTGGTCCTCGACATGGTCGTCGTCTTTGAGATCGTTAGTTTCCCCTGTTTAAAGGTTAGATGGAGTGATGGTGTGCTGTTGCTGGTTGTTGATAGTCGTTGCTTTTGATGTTGTTCATTATAGGGTCCGAGCCATGCCGCATTCTCCGGTCGTTTTCCTGGTGTTCTTTTGTTGACAGAGAAAGTTGTGTAGTAGGTGCTGTAGAAAAGTAAACCCCCTCTAGTTATGTGGTATTCGAACGAGTAAACGATGGGATTGATGTTCGTGTGCCCTTGGTGCGGTCCTCTCTGTCTGGCCAAGCGGGGCCGTCCGCCCTTGTGTAGGGAAGTGGGCCAGCCATATGGCAAGGTTGGAGATGCCTTGTGGGTGCCTGTGGCTGGTCGGTCCGAGAGATGGACGAGAGGTAGCACGGTCGCTCACATATCAAGGTGTGAGATGCCTTGTTGGGTCTTAGGACAAATATGTGAGTGGGACCGGTGGGAGTAGGTGATGGTCACCGGAGAGGGTGACGTGTTGGGGCGGTCCCGTGTGGTTGGCATAGCGGAGAGGGTCGCATGGGGATGGTGGTTCTCCTGAGAGCAAGTGCCACCGGGCCAACTTACCCACGATGTCCACCGGAGTTTTAAGATGGGAGTACACTGCAGGGTACTTTCCCGAGTTTTTGAGTGGGGCAACCGGGTTGCCCTTTCGGGGTGGGGGTGTGCCGGTCTAAAGCCGGCCGTTACAAAAAATTTTAGAAAAGTTTCTTTTAAGTGTAACATAACGTGAAGCGTGCCGAGGCGACCTTTGTTCGGCGGTGTGAGGGGAACGGCAGAGTGTGCGGTTGCGTGCGCAACTCGCCTGTGTGCAGTCTCTTATCTGTGCCTGTGTGTGCAGTCTACGCTTCGCCTCGCTCAGAGAATTATCCGTCTCCTCTCTCCGTATTGTACGACGAAGTTTCTATAACTTATGGTTGGCTAAGGCGTAAATTGACTCCCGGTAAGTTTGTCTTTGTATTTATTGGTCTTTATAAATAATTATACATGTATGGATAATTAATAACTATATGCAACCGCATAAAATACGTAATGATGTGTGTGTGTGCGACCCGACAAAGTTATGTTAAGAGAAACTCATTCTTTACTGTTTTACGTAACGCCCTGTATATAGCCCATGCTTTTTTATTATTTTCTGTAATAGTGCGAGAAGTTTTTCAAGAGTCATTGTCATAGTAAAAGTGTACTACATTAAAAATTATTGACTAAAAACTTGGTGCGCAGTCAGGTCGTGAACTGTGTCTGTGCATGTAGTAAACTGTCGCAGAGTTTGTTAATTAACGTCACAGTAGGCAATTAATTGTGAGAGCTTCCATGTATGAAGTTTAATTGAATGTAAAACATTCTTAATGCTGTGAGTGCCTTGCTGTTAAATTTTTTTTTTGTCAAGTAACGATTAAAACTTACCACGTGGCCGTTTAACCTGCAAATTTTTGTCGAAGCATGTTGACCGAGTGCAGTTCACTTTATATTAAGCCACAATTTAATAAGGTCTGTTCATGATTCAAATTTACTTATCCCATGGCTGATTTTTAGACTCTTTAAGCTGGTTGTAAAAACTTTGATTAATGAATATTGTGCTTTTATTGAGAGTTAGTTGGCGGCCCGTTAAGAGGTTAATTACCTTAACTCGGGTGTACATTTTTAATAGACTGTTCTCTAATTTACTTGAATGCATAGAGTTCTCGAACTAAGCCGGTTTCCTGGCTTGCTGATGGCTGTACACCTGCCTAAGCTGTGAACCATGTACAAGATCTTATACGAAGAGGGAGATGGAGACTGATTTCTATGTTGCACTCGCCAGCACTTATAAGGTGATATTCATGCATTTATTTCATTTTTTGGGCCGGGCCGGCAGTGTGCCCGTTTACTGTAAATAGCCTAGAAGCCATGGGACCACGTGTCCAGACTGTCTACCGGGAAGTTGAGCTGTGATCATGACTCGGAACACTATAACTTAAATTCATAGACTTTTTTTATAACTCATTCATATAACACTAAATGCAGTGCCTGTAAGTGTGTGCTGCACTGGGGGAGCGCGCCAGATATATTTTACTCTTGTACCATTTTACTGTTGCATCTCCTTTTCATTTAACTCTTTACAAAAATTATGTTACAGCTCAGTAGCTCTGTTCCGGCTGGAACAGCTGTGTATAAAATTTAATTTGACTATGGGTTTCACATTTAAGGGCTGGGGGCTTTCCTGTTTTTTTTGGGAAGTTTTCAGGGGTTACAAAGGGGGACTTAGTTTTTCTCTGACACACACGCTGGTGCAACCTCCGACAGGTTGAATGCCTGTCAAATTTTGTCAACTACATGTGGGCGCGCTCCCACAGATGCCAGAGCACAACCACCTTATTGTATTCTTTTTCTTTTAATTATTTTATATAGTCATTTGAGGCTAATAGAAATAATTTACTAATGTTATGGAAATATTTTAGATGATTTTGCCCCTTGCACAAGGGCTAAACTGATTGTTTTCTTAACTGGCAAACACATATGGGTTGACTTCCCACTTATAGGATTTGCTGTTTAATTTTTGACTATAAAACATGTTTTCATCATTTTCTTTTTTTTGGGTAAATTATATATATTGTCAAAATCTTCTGAAATAGTAAAGCCTCAAGCAATTAATTTCTGTTTATTAAAGTACATAAAGATTTAATTCCTTTTGGAATTTTGTGAAGTCAAATAACTGTCTAGAATTTTATAAACACTGTCTGAAAGTAGGTGATGTAGTTTTGTCAATTTTACTTAATGATGTGAAAGGAAATTAAGGTTCACACGCTCATCATGGGTCATTGATCAATGGAATGCTAGATAAATGGGTGGTCCGGTTTTATTTATGCCTCATGAATTATTATCATCCTTCCTGGGGTTTTGGCTTTATGTAATTCTACTGAACGGGTTGCCGACGGGCGTATATTTTATCACTGCTGGGTTATAAGATCGTAGTTACTCTACCTGGTAGGTGGGTGCATTCCAGGGGCATGCGTGTTAAAATTAATGTGATTGTGGGTTTGTGTACCTTATGTTCTGTGTGTGTTGTTATGTGTCTAGCTAGCCACGAGATGGGAAAGAATTTTATAATTATATATACATGTGTTCACTGATTTATATATACATTTGTTGTGCTTAATATTTATACACATACTTGTGATGTTTTATATTTATACACATTTGTTATGCCTAAAATTTATACACACTTGTTATGTTTTACCTTTATTTATACTTGTGATTGGGCATACATGTTATTCTGGTTTAATAATGTTAAAGCAGGGCATGAAATGAAATAATTGTTATCGTTCTGTTACGGCTGAGTTTTATTGCAAGTCCCGTCATACTGGACCCAGCATAATTTTTGCTTCTCTAGGCTTCGGCCTAGTCCTAATTAACTTGTGGCTTCTCTTTCAAAAAAAAAAATATTAAAATAAAATAAAATAAGTTGTTTTCATACTAAAAAAAAAAAAAAAAAAAAGGACAAAAGGAAAGAGGGGTTACAAATGGTAGATCAGAGCGTGGTTCATTCTAGGCTTGAACCCTTGGGTCCTGGTGTGTGACGGGGCTTGCAGACTCGGAAATATTAATGCGATTGTTGTAACATAGTTGATATAGGCCCGTGTAGGCTAGTTATAAGTTGTTTAATTTGTGAGTCGGGTCGCACCACTGAGGAGGTTAATGGTGTTTAAAAATTTTGATAGCTTGTACGGCCGGGGAGTCTCAAGCGTGGCCTGGAAGATGGAAGGTTAATTAGGGTCGGTGTTTAGAGTGGAATATTGACGGGATGCGGTATGGCCCGATCGGAAATCGGTACCGGAACCGACTTGTGTCCGGTTGATGTCGAAGTATTTTTAATTCCCGAATTAGGACTTGTAGTTGATGGTTAGTTGGTTGTTGTGAATTATGTGTTGGTACGACGTGTGTGTCGAGTTGCTGTTTGCTGTTATGTGTGTGTAGTATTGTTGTTTGTCTCTTGTCTCCTTTCGTCGGGGTTTGCATGGTTCGGAATAGGCCAGGTCTCCGCAGCGCTAGAGAACCCGGGGGTCTACTCAAAGGAAGGACAGTACTTGAGTTTTTCCGATTTTTGTTAAAATGTTTTTGTAGGTTATGTTTGTGTTAGGTGTTTAGTGGGGATTTGTTTTATGATTGTTTGTTTTGAATTGTGCAATTCTGGCGGGGATATGCGACGAGAAATTGCCCCACCCTCTTACAGGCGTTCTCCAGAAATTTCCGGTGGTGAATGGATTTGATGAGGACCAGCTGTTGGTTTTCTTGGACCTGGTCCTGCAGGTGGCAGATTTCCCAGGGTGTCCGATGGAGAGGTCTTGTATCTTATATACCCGTATTGCCGGAGTACGTTGGCTGATCTGGTCACCAAGGCTCTGCGTCGGGGTGACAGTGTTGATGCTTTCCATGGGGAGGTGTTGAACTTCTTCATACCCATTCGACGACGGGTCAAGCTTGAGTTGGAAAGATTCTATCGCCCACAGGCCTACGGAGAGGCGTTAGGAGACTTCGTGCGCGATATACGGAAAGCTGCCCGGGTGTTAAGATTGGGGTTGCCAGAGACGGAAGTCATCCAAGCGATTCTGGAAGGACTGACTCCCCAGGAGAGATCTCGTTTGGCATTCGCGGACCGTCCACGTTGTTTTGCGGACCTTGAGCGACTGTGTGTGCTTTCAAGAACGGTCAAGGAGGTTGACGAGTCCCGGGGAAAAGAGGCTACCGATGTCCAATACTCCAGCGGTTCATCAGGAAGAGCCAAAAGGAACAAACATGGTGGTTGGAGGAGAACCCAAGAGACGCTTAGAAAGCCAGAATATTCCGGAAGTGATGGAGGCTACAAGGGGGTGGCAAGTGTGAAGACGGTAACAACAGCTACAGCACAGAAAACAAAGAAACAGGAAATTAACAGGGGAAAAGGAAATTATATTAGGGAACAAACATCGGCAAGTAGGGAGCCTGTAGTTAGGCGTTATTCTTATTTGCAGAAGAGTGATAGGTTAAAGGTTCCAGAGGAAGTACAAGTGCCCAAGAGAGTAGTAGATGAAGAAAAGGAAGCAGAAGTAGAAGAGCGGAATGACTTCGTGGCAACAATACAGGAGGATAAGAGCGCATCAGTGAATTACCGGACTCAAAGAGGACGTCATGGTTGAATCCAGAGGCCGCAGAATTTGTTCCGGTATTTACATCTCGGTTCGTGAGGGATGCAGATCCTGTAACATCACCATCGCCAGTCGAAATTAATTTAGTCATTGCACACGAACCTGGACAGCTGGATTCCAGGGTGGAAGATGTTGAGGACGTTGTGGCTGCTGAAAGTGGTCAAGGAGTGGAATCGACAGAGGAGTCAGAAGAGCGGTCTGCAGATGCTGCGCAGGTGAGTATAGTTGTAGGTGTTAGGGAGACTGTAGAGTCTGAAGTTGCAGATGGACACAGGGATGTCCGGGCTGCGAGTGTTTCTGAGGTTGTGGATGGACAAGGGGATGTCCATGCCGCAAGTGAGGTAGAAGTTGAGGAGAAATTTGGTGGCAGCGTTGTAGAGTTTGTGAGTGAGAGTGATGTAGTGTGTGAAGATGTGCAGACGCCTTCTGTAAGTAGTGTTGAGGATTCCGAGGAACGGGAGGAAGTTTCAGGTGGACCAGGTGAGCAACTAGAGGAGGACGAGGATGTGCAATGTTCAGATGGTGGTAGTGGCGATGATGTTGATGATAAATGTGTTAGTGAAAATGAGATTGGAGAAGAGGTTAGTGAAGAAGTTTGTGAAGCGGCTGGCGATGAGTGTCATGAAGAAATTGGTGAGGAGCTGAGGGAAGATGCGGTTGAAGAGGGATCAGAGGAGCAACGGGAAGATGCTGAGGAGGTGCAGTGTCTGGAGGTTGATTTGGATTATGTGGACGAAGAAGGGGAAATTGTAGAAAAGGAAGAAATTGTAGCAGGGGAGTTAGACGACGAGCATAATCCAAAGCGGAGTGAAAGTAGTGAGGTAAGTTGCCTTGATTCTGATTCTGAAGAAACCAGTCAGTACAGCTCAACACGAGATAATTTCTTAGAGAGTGGTGTCCGAAAGGAGCGAATACCTAAAGTGCGTCAGAGAAAGGTAAGAAGCAGAGGTTGACGGGTAGCGGGTAGATGTTCCCCACACTCCCAGTGGTGTTCATCTATTTCAGGGTTGCGCCCCTGCCCACGCGAGCCTTGGTTTCCTCCATTCATCCTCATTTTCGGAGGGAACCAGGTCCTTACCCTTAGTCCTAACTATTGACCCGTTAATGATCCTTGCCCCATTTCATCTTCCCGAGTTTCCTACCCCTGCCCTTGGTAAAAAAAAAAAAAAAAAAAAACCTATTGATAAGGAAGGGAGTAGATTGTGGTCCTCGACATGGTCGTCGTCTTTGAGATCGTTAGTTTCCCCTGTTTAAAGGTTAGATGGAGTGATGGTGTGCTGTTGCTGGTTGTTGATAGTCGTTGCTTTTGATGTTGTTCATTATAGGGTCCGAGCCATGCCGCATTCTCCGGTCGTTTTCCTGGTGTTCTTTTGTTGACAGAGAAAGTTGTGTAGTAGGTGCTGTAGAAAAGTAAACCCCCTCTAGTTATGTGGTATTCGAACGAGTAAACGATGGGATTGATGTTCGTGTGCCCTTGGTGCGGTCCTCTCTGTCTGGCCAAGCGGGGCCGTCCGCCCTTGTGTAGGGAAGTGGGCCAGCCATATGGCAAGGTTGGAGATGCCTTGTGGGTGCCTGTGGCTGGTCGGTCCGAGAGATGGACGAGAGGTAGCACGGTCGCTCACATATCAAGGTGTGAGATGCCTTGTTGGGTCTTAGGACAAATATGTGAGTGGGACCGGTGGGAGTAGGTGATGGTCACCGGAGAGGGTGACGTGTTGGGGCGGTCCCGTGTGGTTGGCATAGCGGAGAGGGTCGCATGGGGATGGTGGTTCTCCTGAGAGCAAGTGCCACCGGGCCAACTTACCCACGATGTCCACCGGAGTTTTAAGATGGGAGTACACTGCAGGGTACTTTCCCGAGTTTTTGAGTGGGGCAACCGGGTTGCCCTTTCGGGGTGGGGGTGTGCCGGTCTAAAGCCGGCCGTTACAAAAAATTTTAGAAAAGTTTCTTTTAAGTGTAACATAACGTGAAGCGTGCCGAGGCGACCTTTGTTCGGCGGTGTGAGGGGAACGGCAGAGTGTGCGGTTGCGTGCGCAACTCGCCTGTGTGCAGTCTCTTATCTGTGCCTGTGTGTGCAGTCTACGCTTCGCCTCGCTCAGAGAATTATCCGTCTCCTCTCTCCGTATTGTACGACGAAGTTTCTATAACTTATGGTTGGCTAAGGCGTAAATTGACTCCCGGTAAGTTTGTCTTTGTATTTATTGGTCTTTATAAATAATTATACATGTATGGATAATTAATAACTATATGCAACCGCATAAAATACGTAATGATGTGTGTGTGTGCGACCCGACAAAGTTATGTTAAGAGAAACTCATTCTTTACTGTTTTACGTAACGCCCTGTATATAGCCCATGCTTTTTTATTATTTTCTGTAATAGTGCGAGAAGTTTTTCAAGAGTCATTGTCATAGTAAAAGTGTACTACATTAAAAATTATTGACTAAAAACTTGGTGCGCAGTCAGGTCGTGAACTGTGTCTGTGCATGTAGTAAACTGTCGCAGAGTTTGTTAATTAACGTCACAGTAGGCAATTAATTGTGAGAGCTTCCATGTATGAAGTTTAATTGAATGTAAAACATTCTTAATGCTGTGAGTGCCTTGCTGTTAAATTTTTTTTTTGTCAAGTAACGATTAAAACTTACCACGTGGCCGTTTAACCTGCAAATTTTTGTCGAAGCATGTTGACCGAGTGCAGTTCACTTTATATTAAGCCACAATTTAATAAGGTCTGTTCATGATTCAAATTTACTTATCCCATGGCTGATTTTTAGACTCTTTAAGCTGGTTGTAAAAACTTTGATTAATGAATATTGTGCTTTTATTGAGAGTTAGTTGGCGGCCCGTTAAGAGGTTAATTACCTTAACTCGGGTGTACATTTTTAATAGACTGTTCTCTAATTTACTTGAATGTATAGAGTTCTCGAACTAAGCCGGTTTCCTGGCTTGCTGATGGCTGTACACCTGCCTAAGCTGTGAACCATGTACAAGATCTTATACGAAGAGGGAGATGGAGACTGATTTCTATGTTGCACTCGCCAGCACTTATAAGGTGATATTCATGCATTTATTTCATTTTTTGGGGCCGGGCCGGCAGTGTGCCCGTTTACTGTAAATAGCCTAGAAGCCATGGGACCACGTGTCCAGACTGTCTACCGGGAAGTTGAGCTGTGATCATGACTCGGAACACTATAACTTAAATTCATAGACTTTTTTTATAACTCATTCATATAACACTAAATGCAGTGCCTGTAAGTGTGTGCTGCACTGGGGGAGCGCGCCAGATATATTTTACTCTTGTACCATTTTACTGTTGCATCTCCTTTTCATTTAACTCTTTACAAAAATTATGTTACAGCTCAGTAGCTCTGTTCCGGCTGGAACAGCTGTGTATAAAATTTAATTTGACTATGGGTTTCACATTTAAGGGCTGGGGGCTTTCCTGTTTTTTTTGGGACGTTTTCAGGGGTTACAAAGGGGGACTTAGTTTTTCTCTGACACACACGCTGGTGCAACCTCCGACAGGTTGAATGCCTGTCAAATTTTGTCAACTACATGTGGGCGCGCTCCCACAGATGCCAGAGCACAACCACCTTATTGTATTCTTTTTCTTTTAATTATTTTATATAGTCATTTGAGGCTAATAGAAATAATTTACTAATGTTATGGAAATATTTTAGATGATTTTGCCCCTTGCACAAGGGCTAAACTGATTGTTTTCTTAACTGGCAAACACATATGGGTTGACTTCCCACTTATAGGATTTGCTGTTTAATTTTTGACTATAAAACATGTTTTCATCATTTTCTTTTTTTTGGGTAAATTATATATATTGTCAAAATCTTCTGAAATAGTAAAGCCTCAAGCAATTAATTTCTGTTTATTAAAGTACATAAAGATTTAATTCCTTTTGGAATTTTGTGAAGTCAAATAACTGTCTAGAATTTTATAAACACTGTCTGAAAGTAGGTGATGTAGTTTTGTCAATTTTACTTAATGATGTGAAAGGAAATTAAGGTTCACACGCTCATCATGGGTCATTGATCAATGGAATGCTAGATAAATGGGTGGTCCGGTTTTATTTATGCCTCATGAATTATTATCATCCTTCCTGGGGTTTTGGCTTTATGTAATTCTACTGAACGGGTTGCCGACGGGCGTATATTTTATCACTGCTGGGTTATAAGATCGTAGTTACTCTACCTGGTAGGTGGGTGCATTCCAGGGGCATGCGTGTTAAAATTAATGTGATTGTGGGTTTGTGTACCTTATGTTCTGTGTGTGTTGTTATGTGTCTAGCTAGCCACGAGATGGGAAAGAATTTTATAATTATATATACATGTGTTCACTGATTTATATATACATTTGTTGTGCTTAATATTTATACACATACTTGTGATGTTTTATATTTATACACATTTGTTATGCCTAAAATTTATACACACTTGTTATGTTTTACCTTTATTTATACTTGTGATTGGGCATACATGTTATTCTGGTTTAATAATGTTAAAGCAGGGCATGAAATGAAATAAATTGTTATCGTTCTGTTACGGCTGAGTTTTATTGCAAGTCCCGTCATACTGGACCCAGCATAATTTTTGCTTCTCTAGGCTTCGGCCTAGTCCTAATTAACTTGTGGCTTCTCTTTCAAAAAAAAAAATATTAAAATAAAATAAAATAAGTTGTTTTCATACTAAAAAAAAAAAAAAAAAAAAGGACAAAAGGAAAGAGGGGTTACAAATGGTAGATCAGAGCGTGGTTCATTCTAGGCTTGAACCCTTGGGTCCTGGTGTGTGACGGGGCTTGCAGACTCGGAAATATTAATGCGATTGTTGTAACATAGTTGATATAGGCCCGTGTAGGCTAGTTATAAGTTGTTTAATTTGTGAGTCGGGTCGCACCACTGAGGAGGTTAATGGTGTTTAAAAATTTTGATAGCTTGTACGGCCGGGGAGTCTCAAGCGTGGCCTGGAAGATGGAAGGTTAATTAGGGTCGGTGTTTAGAGTGGAATATTGACGGGATGCGGTATGGCCCGATCGGAAATCGGTACCGGAACCGACTTGTGTCCGGTTGATGTCGAAGTATTTTTAATTCCCGAATTAGGACTTGTAGTTGATGGTTAGTTGGTTGTTGTGAATTATGTGTTGGTACGACGTGTGTGTCGAGTTGCTGTTTGCTGTTATGTGTGTGTAGTATTGTTGTTTGTCTCTTGTCTCCTTTCGTCGGGGTTTGCATGGTTCGGAATAGGCCAGGTCTCCGCAGCGCTAGAGAACCCGGGGGTCTACTCAAAGGAAGGACAGTACTTGAGTTTTTCCGATTTTTGTTAAAATGTTTTTGTAGGTTATGTTTGTGTTAGGTGTTTAGTGGGGATTTGTTTTATGATTGTTTGTTTTGAATTGTGCAATTCTGGCGGGGATATGCGACGAGAAATTGCCCCACCCTCTTACAGGCGTTCTCCAGAAATTTCCGGTGGTGAATGGATTTGATGAGGACCAGCTGTTGGTTTTCTTGGACCTGGTCCTGCAGGTGGCAGATTTCCCAGGGGTGTCCGATGGAGAGGTCTTGTATCTTATATACCCGTATTGCCGGAGTACGTTGGCTGATCTGGTCACCAAGGCTCTGCGTCGGGGTGACAGTGTTGATGCTTTCCATGGGGAGGTGTTGAACTTCTTCATACCCATTCGACGACGGGTCAAGCTTGAGTTGGAAAGATTCTATCGCCCACAGGCCTACGGAGAGGCGTTAGGAGACTTCGTGCGCGATATACGGAAAGCTGCCCGGGTGTTAAGATTGGGGTTGCCAGAGACGGAAGTCATCCAAGCGATTCTGGAAGGACTGACTCCCCAGGAGAGATCTCGTTTGGCATTCGCGGACCGTCCACGTTGTTTTGCGGACCTTGAGCGACTGTGTGTGCTTTCAGGAACGGTCAAGGAGGTTGACGAGTCCCGGGGAAAAGAGGCTACCGATGTCCAATACTCCAGCGGTTCATCAGGAAGAGCCAAAAGGGACAAACATGGTGGTTGGAGGAGAACCCAAGAGACGCTTAGAAAGCCAGAATATTCCGGAAGTGATGGAGGCTACAAGGGGGTGGCAAGTGTGAAGACGGTAACAACAGCTACAGCACAGAAAACAAAGAAACAGGAAATTAACAGGGGAAAAGGAAATTATATTAGGGAACAAACATCGGCAAGTAGGGAGCCTGTAGTTAGGCGTTATTCTTATTTGCAGAAGAGTGATAGGTTAAAGGTTCCAGAGGAAGTACAAGTGCCCAAGAGAGTAGTAGATGAAGAAAAGGAAGCAGAAGTAGAAGAGCGGAATGACTTCGTGGCAACAATACAGGAGGATAAGAGCGCATCAGTGAATTACCGGACTCAAAGAGGACGTCATGGTTGAATCCAGAGGCCGCAGAATTTGTTCCGGTATTTACATCTCGGTTCGTGAGGGATGCAGATCCTGTAACATCACCATCGCCAGTCGAAATTAATTTAGTCATTGCACACGAACCTGGACAGCTGGATTCCAGGGTGGAAGATGTTGAGGACGTTGTGGCTGCTGAAAGTGGTCAAGGAGTGGAATCGACAGAGGAGTCAGAAGAGCGGTCTGCAGATGCTGCGCAGGTGAGTATAGTTGTAGGTGTTAGGGAGACTGTAGAGTCTGAAGTTGCAGATGGACACAGGGATGTCCGGGCTGCGAGTGTTTCTGAGGTTGTGGATGGACAAGGGGATGTCCATGCCGCAAGTGAGGTAGAAGTTGAGGAGAAATTTGGTGGCAGCGTTGTAGAGTTTGTGAGTGAGAGTGATGTAGTGTGTGAAGATGTGCAGACGCCTTCTGTAAGTAGTGTTGAGGATTCCGAGGAACGGGAGGAAGTTTCAGGTGGACCAGGTGAGCAACTAGAGGAGGACGAGGATGTGCAATGTTCAGATGGTGGTAGTGGCGATGATGTTGATGATAAATGTGTTAGTGAAAATGAGATTGGAGAAGAGGTTAGTGAAGAAGTTTGTGAAGCGGCTGGCGATGAGTGTCATGAAGAAATTGGTGAGGAGCTGAGGGAAGATGCGGTTGAAGAGGGATCAGAGGAGCAACGGGAAGATGCTGAGGAGGTGCAGTGTCTGGAGGTTGATTTGGATTATGTGGACGAAGAAGGGGAAATTGTAGAAAAGGAAGAAATTGTAGCAGGGGAGTTAGACGACGAGCATAATCCAAAGCGGAGTGAAAGTAGTGAGGTAAGTTGCCTTGATTCTGATTCTGAAGAAACCAGTCAGTACAGCTCAACACGAGATAATTTCTTAGAGAGTGGTGTCCGAAAGGAGCGAATACCTAAAGTGCGTCAGAGAAAGGTAAGAAGCAGAGGTTGACGGGTAGCGGGTAGATGTTCCCCACACTCCCAGTGGTGTTCATCTATTTCAGGGTTGCGCCCCTGCCCACGCGAGCCTTGGTTTCCTCCATTCATCCTCATTTTCGGAGGGAACCAGGTCCTTACCCTTAGTCCTAAATATTGACCCGTTAATGATCCTTGCCCCATTTCATCTTCCCGAGTTTCCTACCCCTGCCCTTGGTAAAAAAAAAAAAAAAAAAAACCTATTGATAAGGAAGGGAGTAGATTGTGGTCCTCGACATGGTCGTCGTCTTTGAGATCGTTAGTTTCCCCTGTTTAAAGGTTAGATGGAGTGATGGTGTGCTGTTGTTGGTTGTTGATAGTCGTTGCTTTTGATGTTGTTCATTATAGGGTCCGAGCCATGCCGCATTCTCCGGTCGTTTTCCTGGTGTTCTTTTGTTGACAGAGAAAGTTGTGTAGTAGGTGCTGTAGAAAAGTAAACCCCCTCTAGTTATGTGGTATTCGAACGAGTAAACGATGGGATTGATGTTCGTGTGCCCTTGGTGCGGTCCTCTCTGTCTGGCCAAGCGGGGCCGTCCGCCCTTGTGTAGGGAAGTGGGCCAGCCATATGGCAAGGTTGGAGATGCCTTGTGGGTGCCTGTGGCTGGTCGGTCCGAGAGATGGACGAGAGGTAGCACGGTCGCTCACATATCAAGGTGTGAGATGCCTTGTTGGGTCTTAGGACAAATATGTGAGTGGGACCGGTGGGAGTAGGTGATGGTCACCGGAGAGGGTGACGTGTTGGGGCGGTCCCGTGTGGTTGGCATAGCGGAGAGGGTCGCATGGGGATGGTGGTTCTCCTGAGAGCAAGTGCCACCGGGCCAACTTACCCACGATGTCCACCGGAGTTTTAAGATGGGAGTACACTGCAGGGTACTTTCCCGAGTTTTTGAGTGGGGCAACCGGGTTGCCCTTTCGGGGTGGGGGTGTGCCGGTCTAAAGCCGGCCGTTACAAAAAATTTTAGAAAAGTTTCTTTTAAGTGTAACATAACGTGAAGCGTGCCGAGGCGACCTTTGTTCGGCGGTGTGAGGGGAACGGCAGAGTGTGCGGTTGCGTGCGCAACTCGCCTGTGTGCAGTCTCTTATCTGTGCCTGTGTGTGCAGTCTACGCTTCGCCTCGCTCAGAGAATTATCCGTCTCCTCTCTCCGTATTGTACGACGAAGTTTCTATAACTTATGGTTGGCTAAGGCGTAAATTGACTCCCGGTAAGTTTGTCTTTGTATTTATTGGTCTTTATAAATAATTATACATGTATGGATAATTAATAACTATATGCAACCGCATAAAATACGTAATGATGTGTGTGTGTGCGACCCGACAAAGTTATGTTAAGAGAAACTCATTCTTTACTGTTTTACGTAACGCCCTGTATATAGCCCATGCTTTTTTATTATTTTCTGTAATAGTGCGAGAAGTTTTTCAAGAGTCATTGTCATAGTAAAAGTGTACTACATTAAAAATTATTGACTAAAAACTTGGTGCGCAGTCAGGTCGTGAACTGTGTCTGTGCATGTAGTAAACTGTCGCAGAGTTTGTTAATTAACGTCACAGTAGGCAATTAATTGTGAGAGCTTCCATGTATGAAGTTTAATTGAATGTAAAACATTCTTAATGCTGTGAGTGCCTTGCTGTTAAATTTTTTTTTTGTCAAGTAACGATTAAAACTTACCACGTGGCCGTTTAACCTGCAAATTTTTGTCGAAGCATGTTGACCGAGTGCAGTTCACTTTATATTAAGCCACAATTTAATAAGGTCTGTTCATGATTCAAATTTACTTATCCCATGGCTGATTTTTAGACTCTTTAAGCTGGTTGTAAAAACTTTGATTAATGAATATTGTGCTTTTATTGAGAGTTAGTTGGCGGCCCGTTAAGAGGTTAATTACCTTAACTCGGGTGTACATTTTTAATAGACTGTTCTCTAATTTACTTGAATGCATAGAGTTCTCGAACTAAGCCGGTTTCCTGGCTTGCTGATGGCTGTACACCTGCCTAAGCTGTGAACCATGTACAAGATCTTATACGAAGAGGGAGATGGAGACTGATTTCTATGTTGCACTCGCCAGCACTTATAAGGTGATATTCATGCATTTATTTCATTTTTTGGGGCCGGGCCGGCAGTGTGCCCGTTTACTGTAAATAGCCTAGAAGCCATGGGACCACGTGTCCAGACTGTCTACCGGGAAGTTGAGCTGTGATCATGACTCGGAACACTATAACTTAAATTCATAGACTTTTTTTATAACTCATTCATATAACACTAAATGCAGTGCCTGTAAGTGTGTGCTGCACTGGGGGAGCGCGCCAGATATATTTTACTCTTGTACCATTTTACTGTTGCATCTCCTTTTCATTTAACTCTTTACAAAAATTATGTTACAGCTCAGTAGCTCTGTTCCGGCTGGAACAGCTGTGTATAAAATTTAATTTGACTATGGGTTTCACATTTAAGGGCTGGGGGCTTTCCTGTTTTTTTTTGGGACGTTTTCAGGGGTTACAAAGGGGGACTTAGTTTTTCTCTGACACACGCTGGTGCAACCTCCGACAGGTTGAATGCCTGTCAAATTTTGTCAACTACATGTGGGCGCGCTCCCACAGATGCCAGAGCACAACCACCTTATTGTATTCTTTTTCTTTTAATTATTTTATATAGTCATTTGAGGCTAATAGAAATAATTTACTAATGTTATGGAAATATTTTAGCTGATTTTGCCCCTTGCACAAGGGCTAAACTGATTGTTTTCTTAACTGGCAAACACATATGGGTTGACTTCCCACTTATAGGATTTGCTGTTTAATTTTTGACTATAAAACATGTTTTCATCATTTTCTTTTTTTTGGGTAAATTATATATATTGTCAAAATCTTCTGAAATAGTAAAGCCTCAAGCAATTAATTTCTGTTTATTAAAGTACATAAAGATTTAATTCCTTTTGGAATTTTGTGAAGTCAAATAACTGTCTAGAATTTTATAAACACTGTCTGAAAGTAGGTGATGTAGTTTTGTCAATTTTACTTAATGATGTGAAAGGAAATTAAGGTTCACACGCTCATCATGGGTCATTGATCAATGGAATGCTAGATAAATGGGTGGTCCGGTTTTATTTATGCCTCATGAATTATTATCATCCTTCCTGGGGTTTTGGCTTTATGTAATTCTACTGAACGGGTTGCCGACGGGCGTATATTTTATCACTGCTGGGTTATAAGATCGTAGTTACTCTACCTGGTAGGTGGGTGCATTCCAGGGGCATGCGTGTTAAAATTAATGTGATTGTGGGTTTGTGTACCTTATGTTCTGTGTGTGTTGTTATGTGTCTAGCTAGCCACGAGATGGGAAAGAATTTTATAATTATATATACATGTGTTCACTGATTTATATATACATTTTTTGTGCTTAATATTTATACACATACTTGTGATGTTTTATATTTATACACATTTGTTATGCCTAAAATTTATACACACTTGTTATGTTTTACCTTTATTTATACTTGTGATTGGGCATACATGTTATTCTGGTTTAATAATGTTAAAGCAGGGCATGAAATGAAATAAATTGTTATCGTTCTGTTACGGCTGAGTTTTATTGCAAGTCCCGTCATACTGGACCCAGCATAATTTTTGCTTCTCTAGGCTTCGGCCTAGTCCTAATTAACTTGTGGCTTCTCTTTCAAAAAAAAAAATATTAAAATAAAATAAAATAAGTTGTTTTCATACTAAAAAAAAAAAAAAAAAAAAGGACAAAAGGAAAGAGGGGTTACAAATGGTAGATCAGAGCGTGGTTCATTCTAGGCTTGAACCCTTGGGTCCTGGTGTGTGACGGGGCTTGCAGACTCGGAAATATTAATGCGATTGTTGTAACATAGTTGATATAGGCCCGTGTAGGCTAGTTATAAGTTGTTTAATTTGTGAGTCGGGTCGCACCACTGAGGAGGTTAATGGTGTTTAAAAATTTTGATAGCTTGTACGGCCGGGGAGTCTCAAGCGTGGCCTGGAAGATGGAAGGTTAATTAGGGTCGGTGTTTAGAGTGGAATATTGACGGGATGCGGTATGGCCCGATCGGAAATCGGTACCGGAACCGACTTGTGTCCGGTTGATGTCGAAGTATTTTTAATTCCCGAATTAGGACTTGTAGTTGATGGTTAGTTGGTTGTTGTGAATTATGTGTTGGTACGACGTGTGTGTCGAGTTGCTGTTTGCTGTTATGTGTGTGTAGTATTGTTGTTTGTCTCTTGTCTCCTTTCGTCGGGGTTTGCATGGTTCGGAATAGGCCAGGTCTCCGCAGCGCTAGAGAACCCGGGGGTCTACTCAAAGGAAGGACAGTACTTGAGTTTTTCCGATTTTTGTTAAAATGTTTTTGTAGGTTATGTTTGTGTTAGGTGTTTAGTGGGGATTTGTTTTATGATTGTTTGTTTTGAATTGTGCAATTCTGGCGGGGATATGCGACGAGAAATTGCCCCACCCTCTTACAGGCGTTCTCCAGAAATTTCCGGTGGTGAATGGATTTGATGAGGACCAGCTGTTGGTTTTCTTGGACCTGGTCCTGCAGGTGGCAGATTTCCCAGGGGTGTCCGATGGAGAGGTCTTGTATCTTATATACCCGTATTGCCGGAGTACGTTGGCTGATCTGGTCACCAAGGCTCTGCGTCGGGGTGACAGTGTTGATGCTTTCCATGGGGAGGTGTTGAACTTCTTCATACCCATTCGACGACGGGTCAAGCTTGAGTTGGAAAGATTCTATCGCCCACAGGCCTACGGAGAGGCGTTAGGAGACTTCGTGCGCGATATACGGAAAGCTGCCCGGGTGTTAAGATTGGGGTTGCCAGAGACGGAAGTCATCCAAGCGATTCTGGAAGGACTGACTCCCCAGGAGAGATCTCGTTTGGCATTCGCGGACCGTCCACGTTGTTTTGCGGACCTTGAGCGACTGTGTGTGCTTTCAGGAACGGTCAAGGAGGTTGACGAGTCCCGGGGAAAAGAGGCTACCGATGTCCAATACTCCAGCGGTTCATCAGGAAGAGCCAAAAGGGACAAACATGGTGGTTGGAGGAGAACCCAAGAGACGCTTAGAAAGCCAGAATATTCCGGAAGTGATGGAGGCTACAAGGGGGTGGCAAGTGTGAAGACGGTAACAACAGCTACAGCACAGAAAACAAAGAAACAGGAAATTAACAGGGGAAAAGGAAATTATATTAGGGAACAAACATCGGCAAGTAGGGAGCCTGTAGTTAGGCGTTATTCTTATTTGCAGAAGAGTGATAGGTTAAAGGTTCCAGAGGAAGTACAAGTGCCCAAGAGAGTAGTAGATGAAGAAAAGGAAGCAGAAGTAGAAGAGCGGAATGACTTCGTGGCAACAATACAGGAGGATAAGAGCGCATCAGTGAATTACCGGACTCAAAGAGGACGTCATGGTTGAATCCAGAGGCCGCAGAATTTGTTCCGGTATTTACATCTCGGTTCGTGAGGGATGCAGATCCTGTAACATCACCATCGCCAGTCGAAATTAATTTAGTCATTGCACACGAACCTGGACAGCTGGATTCCAGGGTGGAAGATGTTGAGGACGTTGTGGCTGCTGAAAGTGGTCAAGGAGTGGAATCGACAGAGGAGTCAGAAGAGCGGTCTGCAGATGCTGCGCAGGTGAGTATAGTTGTAGGTGTTAGGGAGACTGTAGAGTCTGAAGTTGCAGATGGACACAGGGATGTCCGGGCTGCGAGTGTTTCTGAGGTTGTGGATGGACAAGGGGATGTCCATGCCGCAAGTGAGGTAGAAGTTGAGGAGAAATTTGGTGGCAGCGTTGTAGAGTTTGTGAGTGAGAGTGATGTAGTGTGTGAAGATGTGCAGACGCCTTCTGTAAGTAGTGTTGAGGATTCCGAGGAACGGGAGGAAGTTTCAGGTGGACCAGGTGAGCAACTAGAGGAGGACGAGGATGTGCAATGTTCAGATGGTGGTAGTGGCGATGATGTTGATGATAAATGTGTTAGTGAAAATGAGATTGGAGAAGAGGTTAGTGAAGAAGTTTGTGAAGCGGCTGGCGATGAGTGTCATGAAGAAATTGGTGAGGAGCTGAGGGAAGATGCGGTTGAAGAGGGATCAGAGGAGCAACGGGAAGATGCTGAGGAGGTGCAGTGTCTGGAGGTTGATTTGGATTATGTGGACGAAGAAGGGGAAATTGTAGAAAAGGAAGAAATTGTAGCAGGGGAGTTAGACGACGAGCATAATCCAAAGCGGAGTGAAAGTAGTGAGGTAAGTTGCCTTGATTCTGATTCTGAAGAAACCAGTCAGTACAGCTCAACACGAGATAATTTCTTAGAGAGTGGTGTCCGAAAGGAGCGAATACCTAAAGTGCGTCAGAGAAAGGTAAGAAGCAGAGGTTGACGGGTAGCGGGTAGATGTTCCCCACACTCCCAGTGGTGTTCATCTATTTCAGGGTTGCGCCCCTGCCCACGCGAGCCTTGGTTTCCTCCATTCATCCTCATTTTCGGAGGGAACCAGGTCCTTACCCTTAGTCCTAAATATTGACCCGTTAATGATCCTTGCCCCATTTCATCTTCCCGAGTTTCCTACCCCTGCCCTTGGTAAAAAAAAAAAAAAAAAAAACCTATTGATAAGGAAGGGAGTAGATTGTGGTCCTCGACATGGTCGTCGTCTTTGAGATCGTTAGTTTCCCCTGTTTAAAGGTTAGATGGAGTGATGGTGTGCTGTTGTTGGTTGTTGATAGTCGTTGCTTTTGATGTTGTTCATTATAGGGTCCGAGCCATGCCGCATTCTCCGGTCGTTTTCCTGGTGTTCTTTTGTTGACAGAGAAAGTTGTGTAGTAGGTGCTGTAGAAAAGTAAACCCCCTCTAGTTATGTGGTATTCGAACGAGTAAACGATGGGATTGATGTTCGTGTGCCCTTGGTGCGGTCCTCTCTGTCTGGCCAAGCGGGGCCGTCCGCCCTTGTGTAGGGAAGTGGGCCAGCCATATGGCAAGGTTGGAGATGCCTTGTGGGTGCCTGTGGCTGGTCGGTCCGAGAGATGGACGAGAGGTAGCACGGTCGCTCACATATCAAGGTGTGAGATGCCTTGTTGGGTCTTAGGACAAATATGTGAGTGGGACCGGTGGGAGTAGGTGATGGTCACCGGAGAGGGTGACGTGTTGGGGCGGTCCCGTGTGGTTGGCATAGCGGAGAGGGTCGCATGGGGATGGTGGTTCTCCTGAGAGCAAGTGCCACCGGGCCAACTTACCCACGATGTCCACCGGAGTTTTAAGATGGGAGTACACTGCAGGGTACTTTCCCGAGTTTTTGAGTGGGGCAACCGGGTTGCCCTTTCGGGGTGGGGGTGTGCCGGTCTAAAGCCGGCCGTTACAAAAAATTTTAGAAAAGTTTCTTTTAAGTGTAACATAACGTGAAGCGTGCCGAGGCGACCTTTGTTCGGCGGTGTGAGGGGAACGGCAGAGTGTGCGGTTGCGTGCGCAACTCGCCTGTGTGCAGTCTCTTATCTGTGCCTGTGTGTGCAGTCTACGCTTCGCCTCGCTCAGAGAATTATCCGTCTCCTCTCTCCGTATTGTACGACGAAGTTTCTATAACTTATGGTTGGCTAAGGCGTAAATTGACTCCCGGTAAGTTTGTCTTTGTATTTATTGGTCTTTATAAATAATTATACATGTATGGATAATTAATAACTATATGCAACCGCATAAAATACGTAATGATGTGTGTGTGTGCGACCCGACAAAGTTATGTTAAGAGAAACTCATTCTTTACTGTTTTACGTAACGCCCTGTATATAGCCCATGCTTTTTTATTATTTTCTGTAATAGTGCGAGAAGTTTTTCAAGAGTCATTGTCATAGTAAAAGTGTACTACATTAAAAATTATTGACTAAAAACTTGGTGCGCAGTCAGGTCGTGAACTGTGTCTGTGCATGTAGTAAACTGTCGCAGAGTTTGTTAATTAACGTCACAGTAGGCAATTAATTGTGAGAGCTTCCATGTATGAAGTTTAATTGAATGTAAAACATTCTTAATGCTGTGAGTGCCTTGCTGTTAAATTTTTTTTTTGTCAAGTAACGATTAAAACTTACCACGTGGCCGTTTAACCTGCAAATTTTTGTCGAAGCATGTTGACCGAGTGCAGTTCACTTTATATTAAGCCACAATTTAATAAGGTCTGTTCATGATTCAAATTTACTTATCCCATGGCTGATTTTTAGACTCTTTAAGCTGGTTGTAAAAACTTTGATTAATGAATATTGTGCTTTTATTGAGAGTTAGTTGGCGGCCCGTTAAGAGGTTAATTACCTTAACTCGGGTGTACATTTTTAATAGACTGTTCTCTAATTTACTTGAATGCATAGAGTTCTCGAACTAAGCCGGTTTCCTGGCTTGCTGATGGCTGTACACCTGCCTAAGCTGTGAACCATGTACAAGATCTTATACGAAGAGGGAGATGGAGACTGATTTCTATGTTGCACTCGCCAGCACTTATAAGGTGATATTCATGCATTTATTTCATTTTTTGGGGCCGGGCCGGCAGTGTGCCCGTTTACTGTAAATAGCCTAGAAGCCATGGGACCACGTGTCCAGACTGTCTACCGGGAAGTTGAGCTGTGATCATGACTCGGAACACTATAACTTAAATTCATAGACTTTTTTTATAACTCATTCATATAACACTAAATGCAGTGCCTGTAAGTGTGTGCTGCACTGGGGGAGCGCGCCAGATATATTTTACTCTTGTACCATTTTACTGTTGCATCTCCTTTTCATTTAACTCTTTACAAAAATTATGTTACAGCTCAGTAGCTCTGTTCCGGCTGGAACAGCTGTGTATAAAATTTAATTTGACTATGGGTTTCACATTTAAGGGCTGGGGGCTTTCCTGTTTTTTTTGGGACGTTTTCAGGGGTTACAAAGGGGGACTTAGTTTTTCTCTGACACACGCTGGTGCAACCTCCGACAGGTTGAATGCCTGTCAAATTTTGTCAACTACATGTGGGCGCGCTCCCACAGATGCCAGAGCACAACCACCTTATTGTATTCTTTTTCTTTTAATTATTTTATATAGTCATTTGAGGCTAATAGAAATAATTTACTAATGTTATGGAAATATTTTAGCTGATTTTGCCCCTTGCACAAGGGCTAAACTGATTGTTTTCTTAACTGGCAAACACATATGGGTTGACTTCCCACTTATAGGATTTGCTGTTTAATTTTTGACTATAAAACATGTTTTCATCATTTTCTTTTTTTTGGGTAAATTATATATATTGTCAAAATCTTCTGAAATAGTAAAGCCTCAAGCAATTAATTTCTGTTTATTAAAGTACATAAAGATTTAATTCCTTTTGGAATTTTGTGAAGTCAAATAACTGTCTAGAATTTTATAAACACTGTCTGAAAGTAGGTGATGTAGTTTTGTCAATTTTACTTAATGATGTGAAAGGAAATTAAGGTTCACACGCTCATCATGGGTCATTGATCAATGGAATGCTAGATAAATGGGTGGTCCGGTTTTATTTATGCCTCATGAATTATTATCATCCTTCCTGGGGTTTTGGCTTTATGTAATTCTACTGAACGGGTTGCCGACGGGCGTATATTTTATCACTGCTGGGTTATAAGATCGTAGTTACTCTACCTGGTAGGTGGGTGCATTCCAGGGGCATGCGTGTTAAAATTAATGTGATTGTGGGTTTGTGTACCTTATGTTCTGTGTGTGTTGTTATGTGTCTAGCTAGCCACGAGATGGGAAAGAATTTTATAATTATATATACATGTGTTCACTGATTTATATATACATTTGTTGTGCTTAATATTTATACACATACTTGTGATGTTTTATATTTATACACATTTGTTATGCCTAAAATTTATACACACTTGTTATGTTTTACCTTTATTTATACTTGTGATTGGGCATACATGTTATTCTGGTTTAATAATGTTAAAGCAGGGCATGAAATGAAATAAATTGTTATCGTTCTGTTACGGCTGAGTTTTATTGCAAGTCCCGTCATACTGGACCCAGCATAATTTTTGCTTCTCTAGGCTTCGGCCTAGTCCTAATTAACTTGTGGCTTCTCTTTCAAAAAAAAAAATATTAAAATAAAATAAAATAAGTTGTTTTCATACTAAAAAAAAAAAAAAAAAAAAGGACAAAAGGAAAGAGGGGTTACAAATGGTAGATCAGAGCGTGGTTCATTCTAGGCTTGAACCCTTGGGTCCTGGTGTGTGACGGGGCTTGCAGACTCGGAAATATTAATGCGATTGTTGTAACATAGTTGATATAGGCCCGTGTAGGCTAGTTATAAGTTGTTTAATTTGTGAGTCGGGTCGCACCACTGAGGAGGTTAATGGTGTTTAAAAATTTTGATAGCTTGTACGGCCGGGGAGTCTCAAGCGTGGCCTGGAAGATGGAAGGTTAATTAGGGTCGGTGTTTAGAGTGGAATATTGACGGGATGCGGTATGGCCCGATCGGAAATCGGTACCGGAACCGACTTGTGTCCGGTTGATGTCGAAGTATTTTTAATTCCCGAATTAGGACTTGTAGTTGATGGTTAGTTGGTTGTTGTGAATTATGTGTTGGTACGACGTGTGTGTCGAGTTGCTGTTTGCTGTTATGTGTGTGTAGTATTGTTGTTTGTCTCTTGTCTCCTTTCGTCGGGGTTTGCATGGTTCGGAATAGGCCAGGTCTCCGCAGCGCTAGAGAACCCGGGGGTCTACTCAAAGGAAGGACAGTACTTGAGTTTTTCCGATTTTTGTTAAAATGTTTTTGTAGGTTATGTTTGTGTTAGGTGTTTAGTGGGGATTTGTTTTATGATTGTTTGTTTTGAATTGTGCAATTCTGGCGGGGATATGCGACGAGAAATTGCCCCACCCTCTTACAGGCGTTCTCCAGAAATTTCCGGTGGTGAATGGATTTGATGAGGACCAGCTGTTGGTTTTCTTGGACCTGGTCCTGCAGGTGGCAGATTTCCCAGGGGTGTCCGATGGAGAGGTCTTGTATCTTATATACCCGTATTGCCGGAGTACGTTGGCTGATCTGGTCACCAAGGCTCTGCGTCGGGGTGACAGTGTTGATGCTTTCCATGGGGAGGTGTTGAACTTCTTCATACCCATTCGACGACGGGTCAAGCTTGAGTTGGAAAGATTCTATCGCCCACAGGCCTACGGAGAGGCGTTAGGAGACTTCGTGCGCGATATACGGAAAGCTGCCCGGGTGTTAAGATTGGGGTTGCCAGAGACGGAAGTCATCCAAGCGATTCTGGAAGGACTGACTCCCCAGGAGAGATCTCGTTTGGCATTCGCGGACCGTCCACGTTGTTTTGCGGACCTTGAGCGACTGTGTGTGCTTTCAGGAACGGTCAAGGAGGTTGACGAGTCCCGGGGAAAAGAGGCTACCGATGTCCAATACTCCAGCGGTTCATCAGGAAGAGCCAAAAGGGACAAACATGGTGGTTGGAGGAGAACCCAAGAGACGCTTAGAAAGCCAGAATATTCCGGAAGTGATGGAGGCTACAAGGGGGTGGCAAGTGTGAAGACGGTAACAACAGCTACAGCACAGAAAACAAAGAAACAGGAAATTAACAGGGGAAAAGGAAATTATATTAGGGAACAAACATCGGCAAGTAGGGAGCCTGTAGTTAGGCGTTATTCTTATTTGCAGAAGAGTGATAGGTTAAAGGTTCCAGAGGAAGTACAAGTGCCCAAGAGAGTAGTAGATGAAGAAAAGGAAGCAGAAGTAGAAGAGCGGAATGACTTCGTGGCAACAATACAGGAGGATAAGAGCGCATCAGTGAATTACCGGACTCAAAGAGGACGTCATGGTTGAATCCAGAGGCCGCAGAATTTGTTCCGGTATTTACATCTCGGTTCGTGAGGGATGCAGATCCTGTAACATCACCATCGCCAGTCGAAATTAATTTAGTCATTGCACACGAACCTAGACAGCTGGATTCCAGGGTGGAAGATGTTGAGGACGTTGTGGCTGCTGAAAGTGGTCAAGGAGTGGAATCGACAGAGGAGTCAGAAGAGCGGTCTGCAGATGCTGCGCAGGTGAGTATAGTTGTAGGTGTTAGGGAGACTGTAGAGTCTGAAGTTGCAGATGGACACAGGGATGTCCGGGCTGCGAGTGTTTCTGAGGTTGTGGATGGACAAGGGGATGTCCATGCCGCAAGTGAGGTAGAAGTTGAGGAGAAATTTGGTGGCAGCGTTGTAGAGTTTGTGAGTGAGAGTGATGTAGTGTGTGAAGATGTGCAGACGCCTTCTGTAAGTAGTGTTGAGGATTCCGAGGAACGGGAGGAAGTTTCAGGTGGACCAGGTGAGCAACTAGAGGAGGACGAGGATGTGCAATGTTCAGATGGTGGTAGTGGCGATGATGTTGATGATAAATGTGTTAGTGAAAATGAGATTGGAGAAGAGGTTAGTGAAGAAGTTTGTGAAGCGGCTGGCGATGAGTGTCATGAAGAAATTGGTGAGGAGCTGAGGGAAGATGCGGTTGAAGAGGGATCAGAGGAGCAACGGGAAGATGCTGAGGAGGTGCAGTGTCTGGAGGTTGACTTGGATTATGTGGACGAAGAAGGGGAAATTGTAGAAAAGGAAGAAATTGTAGCAGGGGAGTTAGACGACGAGCATAATCCAAAGCGGAGTGAAAGTAGTGAGGTAAGTTGCCTTGATTCTGATTCTGAAGAAACCAGTCAGTACAGCTCAACACGAGATAATTTCTTAGAGAGTGGTGTCCGAAAGGAGCGAATACCTAAAGTGCGTCAGAGAAAGGTAAGAAGCAGAGGTTGACGGGTAGCGGGTAGATGTTCCCCACACTCCCAGTGGTGTTCATCTATTTCAGGGTTGCGCCCCTGCCCACGCGAGCCTTGGTTTCCTCCATTCATCCTCATTTTCGGAGGGAACCAGGTCCTTACCCTTAGTCCTAACTATTGACCCGTTAATGATCCTTGCCCCATTTCATCTTCCCGAGTTTCCTACCCCTGCCCTTGGTAAAAAAAAAAAAAAAAAAAAAAACCTATTGATAAGGAAGGGAGTAGATTGTGGTCCTCGACATGGTCGTCGTCTTTGAGATCGTTAGTTTCCCCTGTTTAAAGGTTAGATGGAGTGATGGTGTGCTGTTGTTGGTTGTTGATAGTCGTTGCTTTTGATGTTGTTCATTATAGGGTCCGAGCCATGCCGCATTCTCCGGTCGTTTTCCTGGTGTTCTTTTGTTGACAGAGAAAGTTGTGTAGTAGGTGCTGTAGAAAAGTAAACCCCCTCTAGTTATGTGGTATTCGAACGAGTAAACGATGGGATTGATGTTCGTGTGCCCTTGGTGCGGTCCTCTCTGTCTGGCCAAGCGGGGCCGTCCGCCCTTGTGTAGGGAAGTGGGCCAGCCATATGGCAAGGTTGGAGATGCCTTGTGGGTGCCTGTGGCTGGTCGGTCCGAGAGATGGACGAGAGGTAGCACGGTCGCTCACATATCAAGGTGTGAGATGCCTTGTTGGGTCTTAGGACAAATATGTGAGTGGGACCGGTGGGAGTAGGTGATGGTCACCGGAGAGGGTGACGTGTTGGGGCGGTCCCGTGTGGTTGGCATAGCGGAGAGGGTCGCATGGGGATGGTGGTTCTCCTGAGAGCAAGTGCCACCGGGCCAACTTACCCACGATGTCCACCGGAGTTTTAAGATGGGAGTACACTGCAGGGTACTTTCCCGAGTTTTTGAGTGGGGCAACCGGGTTGCCCTTTCGGGGTGGGGGTGTGCCGGTCTAAAGCCGGCCGTTACAAAAAATTTTAGAAAAGTTTCTTTTAAGTGTAACATAACGTGAAGCGTGCCGAGGCGACCTTTGTTCGGCGGTGTGAGGGGAACGGCAGAGTGTGCGGTTGCGTGCGCAACTCGCCTGTGTGCAGTCTCTTATCTGTGCCTGTGTGTGCAGTCTACGCTTCGCCTCGCTCAGAGAATTATCCGTCTCCTCTCTCCGTATTGTACGACGAAGTTTCTATAACTTATGGTTGGCTAAGGCGTAAATTGACTCCCGGTAAGTTTGTCTTTGTATTTATTGGTCTTTATAAATAATTATACATGTATGGATAATTAATAACTATATGCAACCGCATAAAATACGTAATGATGTGTGTGTGTGCGACCCGACAAAGTTATGTTAAGAGAAACTCATTCTTTACTGTTTTACGTAACGCCCTGTATATAGCCCATGCTTTTTTATTATTTTCTGTAATAGTGCGAGAAGTTTTTCAAGAGTCATTGTCATAGTAAAAGTGTACTACATTAAAAATTATTGACTAAAAACTTGGTGCGCAGTCAGGTAGTGAACTGTGTCTGTGCATGTAGTAAACTGTCGCAGAGTTTGTTAATTAACGTCACAGTAGGCAATTAATTGTGAGAGCTTCCATGTATGAAGTTTAATTGAATGTAAAACATTCTTAATGCTGTGAGTGCCTTGCTGTTAAATTTTTTTTTGGTCAAGTAACGATTAAAACTTACCACGTGGCCGTTTAACCTGCAAATTTTTGTCGAATCATGTTGACCGAGTGCAGTTCACTTTATATTAAGCCACAATTTAATAAGGTCTGTTCATGATTCAAATTTACTTATCCCATGGCTGATTTTTAGACTCTTTAAGCTGGTTGTAAAAACTTTGATTAATGAATATTGTGCTTTTATTGAGAGTTAGTTGGCGGCCCGTTAAGAGGTTAATTACCTTAACTCGGGTGTACATTTTTAATAGACTGTTCTCTAATTTACTTGAATGCATAGAGTTCTCGAACTAAGCCGGTTTCCTGGCTTGCTGATGGCTGTACACCTGCCTAAGCTGTGAACCATGTACAAGATCTTATACGAAGAGGGAGATGGAGACTGATTTCTATGTTGCACTCGCCAGCACTTATAAGGTGATATTCATGCATTTATTTCATTTTTTGGGGCCGGGCCGGCAGTGTGCCCGTTTACTGTAAATAGCCTAGAAGCCATGGGACCACGTGTCCAGACTGTCTACCGGGAAGTTGAGCTGTGATCATGACTCGGAACACTATAACTTAAATTCATAGACTTTTTTTATAACTCATTCATATAACACTAAATGCAGTGCCTGTAAGTGTGTGCTGCACTGGGGGAGCGCGCCAGATATATTTTACTCTTGTACCATTTTACTGTTGCATCTCCTTTTCATTTAACTCTTTACAAAAATTATGTTACAGCTCAGTAGCTCTGTTCCGGCTGGAACAGCTGTGTATAAAATTTAATTTGACTATGGGTTTCACATTTAAGGGCTGGGGGCTTTCCTGTTTTTTTTGGGACGTTTTCAGGGGTTACAAAGGGGGACTTAGTTTTTCTCTGACACACGCTGGTGCAACCTCCGACAGGTTGAATGCCTGTCAAATTTTGTCAACTACATGTGGGCGCGCTCCCACAGATGCCAGAGCACAACCACCTTATTGTATTCTTTTTCTTTTAATTATTTTATATAGTCATTTGAGGCTAATAGAAATAATTTACTAATGTTATGGAAATATTTTAGATGATTTTGCCCCTTGCACAAGGGCTAAACTGATTGTTTTCTTAACTGGCAAACACATATGGGTTGACTTCCCACTTATAGGATTTGCTGTTTAATTTTTGACTATAAAACATGTTTTCATCATTTTCTTTTTTTTGGGTAAATTATATATATTGTCAAAATCTTCTGAAATAGTAAAGCCTCAAGCAATTAATTTCTGTTTATTAAAGTACATAAAGATTTAATTCCTTTTGGAATTTTGTGAAGTCAAATAACTGTCTAGAATTTTATAAACACTGTCTGAAAGTAGGTGATGTAGTTTTGTCAATTTTACTTAATGATGTGAAAGGAAATTAAGGTTCACACGCTCATCATGGGTCATTGATCAATGGAATGCTAGATAAATGGGTGGTCCGGTTTTATTTATGCCTCATGAATTATTATCATCCTTCCTGGGGTTTTGGCTTTATGTAATTCTACTGAACGGGTTGCCGACGGGCGTATATTTTATCACTGCTGGGTTATAAGATCGTAGTTACTCTACCTGGTAGGTGGGTGCATTCCAGGGGCATGCGTGTTAAAATTAATGTGATTGTGGGTTTGTGTACCTTATGTTCTGTGTGTGTTGTTATGTGTCTAGCTAGCCACGAGATGGGAAAGAATTTTATAATTATATATACATGTGTTCACTGATTTATATATACATTTGTTGTGCTTAATATTTATACACATACTTGTGATGTTTTATATTTATACACATTTGTTATGCCTAAAATTTATACACACTTGTTATGTTTTACCTTTATTTATACTTGTGATTGGGCATACATGTTATTCTGGTTTAATAATGTTAAAGCACGGCATGAAATGAAATAAATTGTTATCGTTCTGTTACGGCTGAGTTTTATTGCAAGTCCCGTCATACTGGACCCAGCATAATTTTTGCTTCTCTAGGCTTCGGCCTAGTCCTAATTAACTTGTGGCTTCTCTTTCAAAAAAAAAAAATATTAAAATAAAATAAAATAAGTTGTTTTCATACTAAAAAAAAAAAAAAGGACAAAAGGAAAGAGGGGTTACAAATGGTAGATCAGAGCGTGGTTCATTCTAGGCTTGAACCCTTGGGTCCTGGTGTGTGACGGGGCTTGCAGACTCGGAAATATTAATGCGATTGTTGTAACATAGTTGATATAGGCCCGTGTAGGCTAGTTATAAGTTGTTTAATTTGTGAGTCGGGTCGCACCACTGAGGAGGTTAATGGTGTTTAAAAATTTTGATAGCTTGTACGGCCGGGGAGTCTCAAGCGTGGCCTGGAAGATGGAAGGTTAATTAGGGTCGGTGTTTAGAGTGGTATATTGACGGGATGCGGTATGGCCCGATCGGAAATCGGTACCGGAACCGACTTGTGTCCGGTTGATGTCGAAGTATTTTTAATTCCCGAATTAGGACTTGTAGTTGATGGTTAGTTGGTTGTTGTGAATTATGTGTTGGTACGACGTGTGTGTCGAGTTGCTGTTTGCTGTTATGTGTGTGTAGTATTGTTGTTTGTCTCTTGTCTCCTTTCGTCGGGGTTTGCATGGTTCGGAATAGGCCAGGTCTCCGCAGCGCTAGAGAACCCGGGGGTCTACTCAAAGGAAGGACAGTACTTGAGTTTTTCCGATTTTTGTTAAAATGTTTTTGTAGGTTATGTTTGTGTTAGGTGTTTAGTGGGGATTTGTTTTATGATTGTTTGTTTTGAATTGTGCAATTCTGGCGGGGATATGCGACGAGAAATTGCCCCACCCTCTTACAGGCGTTCTCCAGAAATTTCCGGTGGTGAATGGATTTGATGAGGACCAGCTGTTGGTTTTCTTGGACCTGGTCCTGCAGGTGGCAGATTTCCCAGGGGTGTCCGATGGAGAGGTCTTGTATCTTATATACCCGTATTGCCGGAGTACGTTGGCTGATCTGGTCACCAAGGCTCTGCGTCGGGGTGACAGTGTTGATGCTTTCCATGGGGAGGTGTTGAACTTCTTCATACCCATTCGACGACGGGTCAAGCTTGAGTTGGAAAGATTCTATCGCCCACAGGCCTACGGAGAGGCGTTAGGAGACTTCGTGCGCGATATACGGAAAGCTGCCCGGGTGTTAAGATTGGGGTTGCCAGAGACGGAAGTCATCCAAGCGATTCTGGAAGGACTGACTCCCCAGGAGAGATCTCGTTTGGCATTCGCGGACCGTCCACGTTGTTTTGCGGACCTTGAGCGACTGTGTGTGCTTTCAGGAACGGTCAAGGAGGTTGACGAGTCCCGGGGAAAAGAGGCTACCGATGTCCAATACTCCAGCGGTTCATCAGGAAGAGCCAAAAGGGACAAACATGGTGGTTGGAGGAGAACCCAAGAGACGCTTAGAAAGCCAGAATATTCCGGAAGTGATGGAGGCTACAAGGGGGTGGCAAGTGTGAAGACGGTAACAACAGCTACAGCACAGAAAACAAAGAAACAGGAAATTAACAGGGGAAAAGGAAATTATATTAGGGAACAAACATCGGCAAGTAGGGAGCCTGTAGTTAGGCGTTATTCTTATTTGCAGAAGAGTGATAGGTTAAAGGTTCCAGAGGAAGTACAAGTGCCCAAGAGAGTAGTAGATGAAGAAAAGGAAGCAGAAGTAGAAGAGCGGAATGACTTCGTGGCAACAATACAGGAGGATAAGAGCGCATCAGTGAATTACCGGACTCAAAGAGGACGTCATGGTTGAATCCAGAGGCCGCAGAATTTGTTCCGGTATTTACATCTCGGTTCGTGAGGGATGCAGATCCTGTAACATCACCATCGCCAGTCGAAATTAATTTAGTCATTGCACATGAACCTGGACAGCTGGATTCCAGGGTGGAAGATGTTGAGGACGTTGTGGCTGCTGAAAGTGGTCAAGGAGTGGAATCGACAGAGGAGTCAGAAGAGCGGTCTGCAGATGCTGCGCAGGTGAGTATAGTTGTAGGTGTTAGGGAGACTGTAGAGTCTGAAGTTGCAGATGGACACAGGGATGTCCGGGCTGCGAGTGTTTCTGAGGTTGTGGATGGACAAGGGGATGTCCATGCCGCAAGTGAGGTAGAAGTTGAGGAGAAATTTGGTGGCAGCGTTGTAGAGTTTGTGAGTGAGAGTGATGTAGTGTGTGAAGATGTGCAGACGCCTTCTGTAAGTAGTGTTGAGGATTCCGAGGAACGGGAGGAAGTTTCAGGTGGACCAGGTGAGCAACTAGAGGAGGACGAGGATGTGCAATGTTCAGATGGTGGTAGTGGCGATGATGTTGATGATAAATGTGTTAGTGAAAATGAGATTGGAGAAGAGGTTAGTGAAGAAGTTTGTGAAGCGGCTGGCGATGAGTGTCATGAAGAAATTGGTGAGGAGCTGAGGGAAGATGCGGTTGAAGAGGGATCAGAGGAGCAACGGGAAGATGCTGAGGAGGTGCAGTGTCTGGAGGTTGATTTGGATTATGTGGACGAAGAAGGGGAAATTGTAGAAAAGGAAGAAATTGTAGCAGGGGAGTTAGACGACGAGCATAATCCAAAGCGGAGTGAAAGTAGTGAGGTAAGTTGCCTTGATTCTGATTCTGAAGAAACCAGTCAGTACAGCTCAACACGAGATAATTTCTTAGAGAGTGGTGTCCGAAAGGAGCGAATACCTAAAGTGCGTCAGAGAAAGGTAAGAAGCAGAGGTTGACGGGTAGCGGGTAGATGTTCCCCACACTCCCAGTGGTGTTCATCTATTTCAGGGTTGCGCCCCTGCCCACGCGAGCCTTGGTTTCCTCCATTCATCCTCATTTTCGGAGGGAACCAGGTCCTTACCCTTAGTCCTAACTATTGACCCGTTAATGATCCTTGCCCCATTTCATCTTCCCGAGTTTCCTACCCCTGCCCTTGGTAAAAAAAAAAAAAAAAAAAAACCTATTGATAAGGAAGGGAGTAGATTGTGGTCCTCGACATGGTCGTCGTCTTTGAGATCGTTAGTTTCCCCTGTTTAAAGGTTAGATGGAGTGATGGTGTGCTGTTGTTGGTTGTTGATAGTCGTTGCTTTTGATGTTGTTCATTATAGGGTCCGAGCCATGCCGCATTCTCCGGTCGTTTTCCTGGTGTTCTTTTGTTGACAGAGAAAGTTGTGTAGTAGGTGCTGTAGAAAAGTAAACCCCCTCTAGTTATGTGGTATTCGAACGAGTAAACGATGGGATTGATGTTCGTGTGCCCTTGGTGCGGTCCTCTCTGTCTGGCCAAGCGGGGCCGTCCGCCCTTGTGTAGGGAAGTGGGCCAGCCATATGGCAAGGTTGGAGATGCCTTGTGGGTGCCTGTGGCTGGTCGGTCCGAGAGATGGACGAGAGGTAGCACGGTCGCTCACATATCAAGGTGTGAGATGCCTTGTTGGGTCTTAGGACAAATATGTGAGTGGGACCGGTGGGAGTAGGTGATGGTCACCGGAGAGGGTGACGTGTTGGGGCGGTCCCGTGTGGTTGGCATAGCGGAGAGGGTCGCATGGGGATGGTGGTTCTCCTGAGAGCAAGTGCCACCGGGCCAACTTACCCACGATGTCCACCGGAGTTTTAAGATGGGAGTACACTGCAGGGTACTTTCCCGAGTTTTTGAGTGGGGCAACCGGGTTGCCCTTTCGGGGTGGGGGTGTGCCGGTCTAAAGCCGGCCGTTACAAAAAATTTTAGAAAAGTTTCTTTTAAGTGTAACATAACGTGAAGCGTGCCGAGGCGACCTTTGTTCGGCGGTGTGAGGGGAACGGCAGAGTGTGCGGTTGCGTGCGCAACTCGCCTGTGTGCAGTCTCTTATCTGTGCCTGTGTGTGCAGTCTACGCTTCGCCTCGCTCAGAGAATTATCCGTCTCCTCTCTCCGTATTGTACGACGAAGTTTCTATAACTTATGGTTGGCTAAGGCGTAAATTGACTCCCGGTAAGTTTGTCTTTGTATTTATTGGTCTTTATAAATAATTATACATGTATGGATAATTAATAACTATATGCAACCGCATAAAATACGTAATGATGTGTGTGTGTGCGACCCGACAAAGTTATGTTAAGAGAAACTCATTCTTTACTGTTTTACGTAACGCCCTGTATATAGCCCATGCTTTTTTATTATTTTCTGTAATAGTGCGAGAAGTTTTTCAAGAGTCATTGTCATAGTAAAAGTGTACTACATTAAAAATTATTGACTAAAAACTTGGTGCGCAGTCAGGTCGTGAACTGTGTCTGTGCATGTAGTAAACTGTCGCAGAGTTTGTTAATTAACGTCACAGTAGGCAATTAATTGTGAGAGCTTCCATGTATGAAGTTTAATTGAATGTAAAACATTCTTAATGCTGTGAGTGCCTTGCTGTTAAATTTTTTTTTGGTCAAGTAACGATTAAAACTTACCACGTGGCCGTTTAACCTGCAAATTTTTGTCGAAGCATGTTGACCGAGTGCAGTTCACTTTATATTAAGCCACAATTTAATAAGGTCTGTTCATGATTCAAATTTACTTATCCCATGGCTGATTTTTAGACTCTTTAAGCTGGTTGTAAAAACTTTGATTAATGAATATTGTGCTTTTATTGAGAGTTAGTTGGCGGCCCGTTAAGAGGTTAATTACCTTAACTCGGGTGTACATTTTTAATAGACTGTTCTCTAATTTACTTGAATGCATAGAGTTCTCGAACTAAGCCGGTTTCCTGGCTTGCTGATGGCTGTACACCTGCCTAAGCTGTGAACCATGTACAAGATCTTATACGAAGAGGGAGATGGAGACTGATTTCTATGTTGCACTCGCCAGCACTTATAAGGTGATATTCATGCATTTATTTCATTTTTTGGGGCCGGGCCGGCAGTGTGCCCGTTTACTGTAAATAGCCTAGAAGCCATGGGACCACGTGTCCAGACTGTCTACCGGGAAGTTGAGCTGTGATCATGACTCGGAACACTATAACTTAAATTCATAGACTTTTTTTATAACTCATTCATATAACACTAAATGCAGTGCCTGTAAGTGTGTGCTGCACTGGGGGAGCGCGCCAGATATATTTTACTCTTGTACCATTTTACTGTTGCATCTCCTTTTCATTTAACTCTTTACAAAAATTATGTTACAGCTCAGTAGCTCTGTTCCGGCTGGAACAGCTGTGTATAAAATTTAATTTGACTATGGGTTTCACATTTAAGGGCTGGGGGCTTTCCTGTTTTTTTTGGGACGTTTTCAGGGGTTACAAAGGGGGACTTAGTTTTTCTCTGACACACACGCTGGTGCAACCTCCGACAGGTTGAATGCCTGTCAAATTTTGTCAACTACATGTGGGCGCGCTCCCACAGATGCCAGAGCACAACCACCTTATTGTATTCTTTTTCTTTTAATTATTTTATATAGTCATTTGAGGCTAATAGAAATAATTTACTAATGTTATGGAAATATTTTAGCTGATTTTGCCCCTTGCACAAGGGCTAAACTGATTGTTTTCTTAACTGGCAAACACATATGGGTTGACTTCCCACTTATAGGATTTGCTGTTTAATTTTTGACTATAAAACATGTTTTCATCATTTTCTTTTTTTTGGGTAAATTATATATATTGTCAAAATCTTCTGAAATAGTAAAGCCTCAAGCAATTAATTTCTGTTTATTAAAGTACATAAAGATTTAATTCCTTTTGGAATTTTGTGAAGTCAAATAACTGTCTAGAATTTTATAAACACTGTCTGAAAGTAGGTGATGTAGTTTTGTCAATTTTACTTAATGATGTGAAAGGAAATTAAGGTTCACACGCTCATCATGGGTCATTGATCAATGGAATGCTAGATAAATGGGTGGTCCGGTTTTATTTATGCCTCATGAATTATTATCATCCTTCCTGGGGTTTTGGCTTTATGTAATTCTACTGAACGGGTTGCCGACGGGCGTATATTTTATCACTGCTGGGTTATAAGATCGTAGTTACTCTACCTGGTAGGTGGGTGCATTCCAGGGGCATGCGTGTTAAAATTAATGTGATTGTGGGTTTGTGTACCTTATGTTCTGTGTGTGTTGTTATGTGTCTAGCTAGCCACGAGATGGGAAAGAATTTTATAATTATATATACATGTGTTCACTGATTTATATATACATTTGTTGTGCTTAATATTTATACACATACTTGTGATGTTTTATATTTATACACATTTGTTATGCCTAAAATTTATACACACTTGTTATGTTTTACCTTTATTTATACTTGTGATTGGGCATACATGTTATTCTGGTTAGTAATGTTAAAGCAGGGCATGAAATGAAATAAATTGTTATCGTTCTGTTACGGCTGAGTTTTATTGCAAGTCCCGTCATACTGGACCCAGCATAATTTTTGCTTCTCTAGGCTTCGGCCTAGTCCTAATTAACTTGTGGCTTCTCTTTCAAAAAAAAAAAATATTAAAATAAAATAAAATAAGTTGTTTTCATACTAAAAAAAAAAAAAAAAGGACAAAAGGAGAGAGGGGTTACAAATGGTAGATCAGAGCGTGGTTCATTCTAGGCTTGAACCCTTGGGTCCTGGTGTGTGACGGGGCTTGCAGACTCGGAAATATTAATGCGATTGTTGTAACATAGTTGATATAGGCCCGTGTAGGCTAGTTATAAGTTGTTTTATTTGTGAGTCGGGTCGCACCACTGAGGAGGTTAATGGTGTTTAAAAATTTTGATAGCTTGTACGGCCGGGGAGTCTCAAGCGTGGCCTGGAAGATGGAAGGTTAATTAGGGTCGGTGTTTAGAGTGGAATATTGACGGGATGCGGTATGGCCCGATCGGAAATCGGTACCGGAACCGACTTGTGTCCGGTTGATGTCGAAGTATTTTTAATTCCCGAATTAGGACTTGTAGTTGATGGTTAGTTGGTTGTTGTGAATTATGTGTTGGTACGACGTGTGTGTCGAGTTGCTGTTTGCTGTTATGTGTGTGTAGTATTGTTGTTTGTCTCTTGTCTCCTTTCGTCGGGGTTTGCATGGTTCGGAATAGGCCAGGTCTCCGCAGCGCTAGAGAACCCGGGGGTCTACTCAAAGGAAGGACAGTACTTGAGTTTTTCCGATTTTTGTTAAAATGTTTTTGTAGGTTATGTTTGTGTTAGGTGTTTAGTGGGGATTTGTTTTATGATTGTTTGTTTTGAATTGTGCAATTCTGGCGGGGATATGCGACGAGAAATTGCCCCACCCTCTTACAGGCGTTCTCCAGAAATTTCCGGTGGTGAATGGATTTGATGAGGACCAGCTGTTGGTTTTCTTGGACCTGGTCCTGCAGGTGGCAGATTTCCCAGGGGTGTCCGATGGAGAGGTCTTGTATCTTATATACCCGTATTGCCGGAGTACGTTGGCTGATCTGGTCACCAAGGCTCTGCGTCGGGGTGACAGTGTTGATGCTTTCCATGGGGAGGTGTTGAACTTCTTCATACCCATTCGACGACGGGTCAAGCTTGAGTTGGAAAGATTCTATCGCCCACAGGCCTACGGAGAGGCGTTAGGAGACTTCGTGCGCGATATACGGAAAGCTGCCCGGGTGTTAAGATTGGGGTTGCCAGAGACGGAAGTCATCCAAGCGATTCTGGAAGGACTGACTCCCCAGGAGAGATCTCGTTTGGCATTCGCGGACCGTCCACGTTGTTTTGCGGACCTTGAGCGACTGTGTGTGCTTTCAGGAACGGTCAAGGAGGTTGACGAGTCCCGGGGAAAAGAGGCTACCGATGTCCAATACTCCAGCGGTTCATCAGGAAGAGCCAAAAGGGACAAACATGGTGGTTGGAGGAGAACCCAAGAGACGCTTAGAAAGCCAGAATATTCCGGAAGTGATGGAGGCTACAAGGGGGTGGCAAGTGTGAAGACGGTAACAACAGCTACAGCACAGAAAACAAAGAAACAGGAAATTAACAGGGGAAAAGGAAATTATATTAGGGAACAAACATCGGCAAGTAGGGAGCCTGTAGTTAGGCGTTATTCTTATTTGCAGAAGAGTGATAGGTTAAAGGTTCCAGAGGAAGTACAAGTGCCCAAGAGAGTAGTAGATGAAGAAAAGGAAGCAGAAGTAGAAGAGCGGAATGACTTCGTGGCAACAATACAGGAGGATAAGAGCGCATCAGTGAATTACCGGACTCAAAGAGGACGTCATGGTTGAATCCAGAGGCCGCAGAATTTGTTCCGGTATTTACATCTCGGTTCGTGAGGGATGCAGATCCTGTAACATCACCATCGCCAGTCGAAATTAATTTAGTCATTGCACATGAACCTGGACAGCTGGATTCCAGGGTGGAAGATGTTGAGGACGTTGTGGCTGCTGAAAGTGGTCAAGGAGTGGAATCGACAGAGGAGTCAGAAGAGCGGTCTGCAGATGCTGCGCAGGTGAGTATAGTTGTAGGTGTTAGGGAGACTGTAGAGTCTGAAGTTGCAGATGGACACAGGGATGTCCGGGCTGCGAGTGTTTCTGAGGTTGTGGATGGACAAGGGGATGTCCATGCCGCAAGTGAGGTAGAAGTTGAGGAGAAATTTGGTGGCAGCGTTGTAGAGTTTGTGAGTGAGAGTGATGTAGTGTGTGAAGATGTGCAGACGCCTTCTGTAAGTAGTGTTGAGGATTCCGAGGAACGCGAGGAAGTTTCAGGTGGACCAGGTGAGCAACTAGAGGAGGACGAGGATGTGCAATGTTCAGATGGTGGTAGTGGCGATGATGTTGATGATAAATGTGTTAGTGAAAATGAGATTGGAGAAGAGGTTAGTGAAGAAGTTTGTGAAGCGGCTGGCGATGAGTGTCATGAAGAAATTGGTGAGGAGCTGAGGGAAGATGCGGTTGAAGAGGGATCAGAGGAGCAACGGGAAGATGCTGAGGAGGTGCAGTGTCTGGAGGTTGATTTGGATTATGTGGACGAAGAAGGGGAAATTGTAGAAAAGGAAGAAATTGTAGCAGGGGAGTTAGACGACGAGCATAATCCAAAGCGGAGTGAAAGTAGTGAGGTAAGTTGCCTTGATTCTGATTCTGAAGAAACCAGTCAGTACAGCTCAACACGAGATAATTTCTTAGAGAGTGGTGTCCGAAAGGAGCGAATACCTAAAGTGCGTCAGAGAAAGGTAAGAAGCAGAGGTTGACGGGTAGCGGGTAGATGTTCCCCACACTCCCAGTGGTGTTCATCTATTTCAGGGTTGCGCCCCTGCCCACGCGAGCCTTGGTTTCCTCCATTCATCCTCATTTTCGGAGGGAACCAGGTCCTTACCCTTAGTCCTAACTATTGACCCGTTAATGATCCTTGCCCCATTTCATCTTCCCGAGTTTCCTACCCCTGCCCTTGGTAAAAAAAAAAAAAAAAAAAAACCTATTGATAAGGAAGGGAGTAGATTGTGGTCCTCGACATGGTCGTCGTCTTTGAGATCGTTAGTTTCCCCTGTTTAAAGGTTAGATGGAGTGATGGTGTGCTGTTGTTGGTTGTTGATAGTCGTTGCTTTTGATGTTGTTCATTATAGGGTCCGAGCCATGCCGCATTCTCCGGTCGTTTTCCTGGTGTTCTTTTGTTGACAGAGAAAGTTGTGTAGTAGGTGCTGTAGAAAAGTAAACCCCCTCTAGTTATGTGGTATTCGAACGAGTAAACGATGGGATTGATGTTCGTGTGCCCTTGGTGCGGTCCTCTCTGTCTGGCCAAGCGGGGCCGTCCGCCCTTGTGTAGGGAAGTGGGCCAGCCATATGGCAAGGTTGGAGATGCCTTGTGGGTGCCTGTGGCTGGTCGGTCCGAGAGATGGACGAGAGGTAGCACGGTCGCTCACATATCAAGGTGTGAGATGCCTTGTTGGGTCTTAGGACAAATATGTGAGTGGGACCGGTGGGAGTAGGTGATGGTCACCGGAGAGGGTGACGTGTTGGGGCGGTCCCGTGTGGTTGGCATAGCGGAGAGGGTCGCATGGGGATGGTGGTTCTCCTGAGAGCAAGTGCCACCGGGCCAACTTACCCACGATGTCCACCGGAGTTTTAAGATGGGAGTACACTGCAGGGTACTTTCCCGAGTTTTTGAGTGGGGCAACCGGGTTGCCCTTTCGGGGTGGGGGTGTGCCGGTCTAAAGCCGGCCGTTACAAAAAATTTTAGAAAAGTTTCTTTTAAGTGTAACATAACGTGAAGCGTGCCGAGGCGACCTTTGTTCGGCGGTGTGAGGGGAACGGCAGAGTGTGCGGTTGCGTGCGCAACTCGCCTGTGTGCAGTCTCTTATCTGTGCCTGTGTGTGCAGTCTACGCTTCGCCTCGCTCAGAGAATTATCCGTCTCCTCTCTCCGTATTGTACGACGAAGTTTCTATAACTTATGGTTGGCTAAGGCGTAAATTGACTCCCGGTAAGTTTGTCTTTGTATTTATTGGTCTTTATAAATAATTATACATGTATGGATAATTAATAACTATATGCAACCGCATAAAATACGTAATGATGTGTGTGTGTGCGACCCGACAAAGTTATGTTAAGAGAAACTCATTCTTTACTGTTTTACGTAACGCCCTGTATATAGCCCATGCTTTTTTATTATTTTCTGTAATAGTGCGAGAAGTTTTTCAAGAGTCATTGTCATAGTAAAAGTGTACTACATTAAAAATTATTGACTAAAAACTTGGTGCGCAGTCAGGTCGTGAACTGTGTCTGTGCATGTAGTAAACTGTCGCAGAGTTTGTTAATTAACGTCACAGTAGGCAATTAATTGTGAGAGCTTCCATGTATGAAGTTTAATTGAATGTAAAACATTCTTAATGCTGTGAGTGCCTTGCTGTTAAATTTTTTTTGGTCAAGTAACGATTAAAACTTACCACGTGGCCGTTTAACCTGCAAATTTTTGTCGAATCATGTTGACCGAGTGCAGTTCACTTTATATTAAGCCACAATTTAATAAGGTCTGTTCATGATTCAAATTTACTTATCCCATGGCTGATTTTTAGACTCTTTAAGCTGGTTGTAAAAACTTTGATTAATGAATATTGTGCTTTTATTGAGAGTTAGTTGGCGGCCCGTTAAGAGGTTAATTACCTTAACTCGGGTGTACATTTTTAATAGACTGTTCTCTAATTTACTTGAATGCATAGAGTTCTCGAACTAAGCCGGTTTCCTGGCTTGCTGATGGCTGTACACCTGCCTAAGCTGTGAACCATGTACAAGATCTTATACGAAGAGGGAGATGGAGACTGATTTCTATGTTGCACTCGCCAGCACTTATAAGGTGATATTCATGCATTTATTTCATTTTTTGGGGCCGGGCCGGCAGTGTGCCCGTTTACTGTAAATAGCCTAGAAGCCATGGGACCACGTGTCCAGACTGTCTACCGGGAAGTTGAGCTGTGATCATGACTCGGAACACTATAACTTAAATTCATAGACTTTTTTTATAACTCATTCATATAACACTAAATGCAGTGCCTGTAAGTGTGTGCTGCACTGGGGGAGCGCGCCAGATATATTTTACTCTTGTACCATTTTACTGTTGCATCTCCTTTTCATTTAACTCTTTACAAAAATTATGTTACAGCTCAGTAGCTCTGTTCCGGCTGGAACAGCTGTGTATAAAATTTAATTTGACTATGGGTTTCACATTTAAGGGCTGGGGGCTTTCCTGTTTTTTTTGGGACGTTTTCAGGGGTTACAAAGGGGGACTTAGTTTTTCTCTGACACACACGCTGGTGCAACCTCCGACAGGTTGAATGCCTGTCAAATTTTGTCAACTACATGTGGGCGCGCTCCCACAGATGCCAGAGCACAACCACCTTATTGTATTCTTTTTCTTTTAATTATTTTATATAGTCATTTGAGGCTAATAGAAATAATTTACTAATGTTATGGAAATATTTTAGCTGATTTTGCCCCTTGCACAAGGGCTAAACTGATTGTTTTCTTAACTGGCAAACACATATGGGTTGACTTCCCACTTATAGGATTTGCTGTTTAATTTTTGACTATAAAACATGTTTTCATCATTTTCTTTTTTTTGGGTAAATTATATATATTGTCAAAATCTTCTGAAATAGTAAAGCCTCAAGCAATTAATTTCTGTTTATTAAAGTACATAAAGATTTAATTCCTTTTGGAATTTTGTGAAGTCAAATAACTGTCTAGAATTTTATAAACACTGTCTGAAAGTAGGTGATGTAGTTTTGTCAATTTTACTTAATGATGTGAAAGGAAATTAAGGTTCACACGCTCATCATGGGTCATTGATCAATGGAATGCTAGATAAATGGGTGGTCCGGTTTTATTTATGCCTCATGAATTATTATCATCCTTCCTGGGGTTTTGGCTTTATGTAATTCTACTGAACGGGTTGCCGACGGGCGTATATTTTATCACTGCTGGGTTATAAGATCGTAGTTACTCTACCTGGTAGGTGGGTGCATTCCAGGGGCATGCGTGTTAAAATTAATGTGATTGTGGGTTTGTGTACCTTATGTTCTGTGTGTGTTGTTATGTGTCTAGCTAGCCACGAGATGGGAAAGAATTTTATAATTATATATACATGTGTTCACTGATTTATATATACATTTGTTGTGCTTAATATTTATACACATACTTGTGATGTTTTATATTTATACACATTTGTTATGCCTAAAATTTATACACACTTGTTATGTTTTACCTTTATTTATACTTGTGATTGGGCATACATGTTATTCTGGTTAGTAATGTTAAAGCAGGGCATGAAATGAAATAAATTGTTATCGTTCTGTTACGGCTGAGTTTTATTGCAAGTCCCGTCATACTGGACCCAGCATAATTTTTGCTTCTCTAGGCTTCGGCCTAGTCCTAATTAACTTGTGGCTTCTCTTTCAAAAAAAAAAAATATTAAAATAAAATAAAATAAGTTGTTTTCATACTAAAAAAAAAAAAAAAAGGACAAAAGGAAAGAGGGGTTACAAATGGTAGATCAGAGCGTGGTTCATTCTAGGCTTGAACCCTTGGGTCCTGGTGTGTGACGGGGCTTGCAGACTCGGAAATATTAATGCGATTGTTGTAACATAGTTGATATAGGCCCGTGTAGGCTAGTTATAAGTTGTTTAATTTGTGAGTCGGGTCGCACCACTGAGGAGGTTAATGGTGTTTAAAAATTTTGATAGCTTGTACGGCCGGGGAGTCTCAAGCGTGGCCTGGAAGATGGAAGGTTAATTAGGGTCGGTGTTTAGAGTGGAATATTGACGGGATGCGGTATGGCCCGATCGGAAATCGGTACCGGAACCGACTTGTGTCCGGTTGATGTCGAAGTATTTTTAATTCCCGAATTAGGACTTGTAGTTGATGGTTAGTTGGTTGTTGTGAATTATGTGTTGGTACGACGTGTGTGTCGAGTTGCTGTTTGCTGTTATGTGTGTGTAGTATTGTTGTTTGTCTCTTGTCTCCTTTCGTCGGGGTTTGCATGGTTCGGAATAGGCCAGGTCTCCGCAGCGCTAGAGAACCCGGGGGTCTACTCAAAGGAAGGACAGTACTTGAGTTTTTCCGATTTTTGTTAAAATGTTTTTGTAGGTTATGTTTGTGTTAGGTGTTTAGTGGGGATTTGTTTTATGATTGTTTGTTTTGAATTGTGCAATTCTGGCGGGGATATGCGACGAGAAATTGCCCCACCCTCTTACAGGCGTTCTCCAGAAATTTCCGGTGGTGAATGGATTTGATGAGGACCAGCTGTTGGTTTTCTTGGACCTGGTCCTGCAGGTGGCAGATTTCCCAGGGGTGTCCGATGGAGAGGTCTTGTATCTTATATACCCGTATTGCCGGAGTACGTTGGCTGATCTGGTCACCAAGGCTCTGCGTCGGGGTGACAGTGTTGATGCTTTCCATGGGGAGGTGTTGAACTTCTTCATACCCATTCGACGACGGGTCAAGCTTGAGTTGGAAAGATTCTATCGCCCACAGGCCTACGGAGAGGCGTTAGGAGACTTCGTGCGCGATATACGGAAAGCTGCCCGGGTGTTAAGATTGGGGTTGCCAGAGACGGAAGTCATCCAAGCGATTCTGGAAGGACTGACTCCCCAGGAGAGATCTCGTTTGGCATTCGCGGACCGTCCACGTTGTTTTGCGGACCTTGAGCGACTGTGTGTGCTTTCAGGAACGGTCAAGGAGGTTGACGAGTCCCGGGGAAAAGAGGCTACCGATGTCCAATACTCCAGCGGTTCATCAGGAAGAGCCAAAAGGGACAAACATGGTGGTTGGAGGAGAACCCAAGAGACGCTTAGAAAGCCAGAATATTCCGGAAGTGATGGAGGCTACAAGGGGGTGGCAAGTGTGAAGACGGTAACAACAGCTACAGCACAGAAAACAAAGAAACAGGAAATTAACAGGGGAAAAGGAAATTATATTAGGGAACAAACATCGGCAAGTAGGGAGCCTGTAGTTAGGCGTTATTCTTATTTGCAGAAGAGTGATAGGTTAAAGGTTCCAGAGGAAGTACAAGTGCCCAAGAGAGTAGTAGATGAAGAAAAGGAAGCAGAAGTAGAAGAGCGGAATGACTTCGTGGCAACAATACAGGAGGATAAGAGCGCATCAGTGAATTACCGGACTCAAAGAGGACGTCATGGTTGAATCCAGAGGCCGCAGAATTTGTTCCGGTATTTACATCTCGGTTCGTGAGGGATGCAGATCCTGTAACATCACCATCGCCAGTCGAAATTAATTTAGTCATTGCACATGAACCTGGACAGCTGGATTCCAGGGTGGAAGATGTTGAGGACGTTGTGGCTGCTGAAAGTGGTCAAGGAGTGGAATCGACAGAGGAGTCAGAAGAGCGGTCTGCAGATGCTGCGCAGGTGAGTATAGTTGTAGGTGTTAGGGAGACTGTAGAGTCTGAAGTTGCAGATGGACACAGGGATGTCCGGGCTGCGAGTGTTTCTGAGGTTGTGGATGGACAAGGGGATGTCCATGCCGCAAGTGAGGTAGAAGTTGAGGAGAAATTTGGTGGCAGCGTTGTAGAGTTTGTGAGTGAGAGTGATGTAGTGTGTGAAGATGTGCAGACGCCTTCTGTAAGTAGTGTTGAGGATTCCGAGGAACGGGAGGAAGTTTCAGGTGGACCAGGTGAGCAACTAGAGGAGGACGAGGATGTGCAATGTTCAGATGGTGGTAGTGGCGATGATGTTGATGATAAATGTGTTAGTGAAAATGAGATTGGAGAAGAGGTTAGTGAAGAAGTTTGTGAAGCGGCTGGCGATGAGTGTCATGAAGAAATTGGTGAGGAGCTGAGGGAAGATGCGGTTGAAGAGGGATCAGAGGAGCAACGGGAAGATGCTGAGGAGGTGCAGTGTCTGGAGGTTGATTTGGATTATGTGGACGAAGAAGGGGAAATTGTAGAAAAGGAAGAAATTGTAGCAGGGGAGTTAGACGACGAGCATAATCCAAAGCGGAGTGAAAGTAGTGAGGTAAGTTGCCTTGATTCTGATTCTGAAGAAACCAGTCAGTACAGCTCAACACGAGATAATTTCTTAGAGAGTGGTGTCCGAAAGGAGCGAATACCTAAAGTGCGTCAGAGAAAGGTAAGAAGCAGAGGTTGACGGGTAGCGGGTAGATGTTCCCCACACTCCCAGTGGTGTTCATCTATTTCAGGGTTGCGCCCCTGCCCACGCGAGCCTTGGTTTCCTCCATTCATCCTCATTTTCGGAGGGAACCAGGTCCTTACCCTTAGTCCTAACTATTGACCCGTTAATGATCCTTGCCCCATTTCATCTTCCCGAGTTTCCTACCCCTGCCCTTGGTAAAAAAAAAAAAAAACCTATTGATAAGGAAGGGAGTAGATTGTGGTCCTCGACATGGTCGTGGTCTTTGAGATCGTTAGTTTCCCCTGTTTAAAGGTTAGATGGAGTGATGGTGTGCTGTTGTTGGTTGTTGATAGTCGTTGCTTTTGATGTTGTTCATTATAGGGTCCGAGCCATGCCGCATTCTCCGGTCGTTTTCCTGGTGTTCTTTTGTTGACAGAGAAAGTTGTGTAGTAGGTGCTGTAGAAAAGTAAACCCCCTCTAGTTATGTGGTATTCGAACGAGTAAACGATGGGATTGATGTTCGTGTGCCCTTGGTGCGGTCCTCTCTGTCTGGCCAAGCGGGGCCGTCCGCCCTTGTGTAGGGAAGTGGGCCAGCCATATGGCAAGGTTGGAGATGCCTTGTGGGTGCCTGTGGCTGGTCGGTCCGAGAGATGGACGAGAGGTAGCACGGTCGCTCACATATCAAGGTGTGAGATGCCTTGTTGGGTCTTAGGACAAATATGTGAGTGGGACCGGTGGGAGTAGGTGATGGTCACCGGAGAGGGTGATGTGTTGGGGCGGTCCCGTGTGGTTGGCATAGCGGAGAGGGTCGCATGGGGATGGTGGTTCTCCTGAGAGCAAGTGCCACCGGGCCAACTTACCCACGATGTCCACCGGAGTTTTAAGATGGGAGTACACTGCAGGGTACTTTCCCGAGTTTTTGAGTGGGGCAACCGGGTTGCCCTTTCGGGGTGGGGGTGTGCCGGTCTAAAGCCGGCCGTTACAAAAAATTTTAGAAAAGTTTCTTTTAAGTGTAACATAACGTGAAGCGTGCCGAGGCGACCTTTGTTCGGCGGTGTGAGGGGAACGGCAGAGTGTGCGGTTGCGTGCGCAACTCGCCTGTGTGCAGTCTCTTATCTGTGCATGTGTGTGCAGTCTACGCTTCGCCTCGCTCAGAGAATTATCCGTCTCCTCTCTCCGTATTGTACGACGAAGTTTCTATAACTTATGGTTGGCTAAGGCGTAAATTGACTCCCGGTAAGTTTGTCTTTGTATTTATTGGTCTTTATAAATAATTATACATGTATGGATAATTAATAACTATATGCAACCGCATAAAATACGTAATGATGTGTGTGTATGCGACCCGAGAAAGTTATGTTAAGAGAAACTCATTCTTTACTGTTTTACGTAACGCCCTGTATATAGCCCATGCTTTTTTATTATTTTCTGTAATAGTGCGAGAAGTTTTTCAAGAGTCATTGTCATAGTAAAAGTGTACTACATTAAAAATTAATGACTAAAAACTTGGTGCGCAGTCAGGTCGTGAACTGTGTCTGTGCATGTAGTAAACTGTCGCAGAGTTTGTTAATTAACGTCACAGTAGGCAATTAATTGTGAGAGCTTCCATGTATGAAGTTTAATTGAATGTAAAACATTCTTAATGCTGTGAGTGCCTTGCTGTTAAATTTTTTTTTGGTCAAGTAACGATTAAAACTTACCACGTGGCCGTTTAACCTGCAAATTTTTGTCGAAGCATGTTGACCGAGTGCAGTTCACTTCATATTAAGCCACAATTTAATAAGGTCTGTTCATGATTCAAATTTACTTATTCCATGGCTGATTTTTAGACTCTTTAAGCTGGTTGTAAAAACTTTGATTAATGAATATTGTGCTTTTATTGAGAGTTAGTTGGCGGCCCGTTAAGAGGTTAATTACCTTAACTCGGGTGTACATTTTTAATAGACTGTTCTCTAATTTACTTGAATGCATAGGGTTCTCGAACTAAGCCGGTTTCCTGGCTTGCTGATGGCTGTACACCTGCCTAAGCTGTGAACCATGTACAAGATCTTATACGAAGAGGGAGATGGAGACTGATTTCTATGTTGCACTCGCCAGCACTTATAAGGTGATATTCATGCATTTATTTCATTTTTTGGGGCCGGGCCGGCAGTGTGCTCGTTTACTGTAAATAGCCTAGAAGCCATGGGACCACGTGTCCAGACTGTCTACCGGGAAGTTGAGCTGTGATCATGACTCGGAACACTATAACTTAAATTCATAGACTTTTTTTATAACTCATTCATATAACACTAAATGCAGTGCCTGTAAGTGTGTGCTGCACTGGGGGAGCGCGCCAGATATATTTTACTCTTGTACCATTTTACTGTTGCATCTCCTTTTCATTTAACTCTTTACAAAAATTATGTTACAGCTCAGTAGCTCTGTTCCGGCTGGAACAGCTGTGTATAAAATTTAATTTGACTATGGGTTTCACGTTTAAGGGCTGGGGGCTTTCCTGTTTTTTTTTGGGAAGTTTTCAGGGGTTACAAAGGGGGACTTAGTTTTTCTCTGACACACGCTGGTGCAACCTCCGACAGGTTGAATGCCTGTCAAATTTTGTCAACTACATGTGGGCGCGCTCCCACAGATGCCAGAGCACAACCACCTTATTGTATTCTTTTTCTTTTAATTATTTTATATAGTCATTTGAGGCTAATAGAAATAATTTACTAATGTTATGGAAATATTTTAGCTGATTTTGCCCCTTGCACAAGGGCTAAACTGATTGTTTTCTTAACTGGCAAACACATATGGGTTGACTTCCCACTTATAGGATTTGCTGTTTAATTTTTGACTATAAAACATGTTTTCATCATTTTCTTTTTTTTGGGTAAATTATATATATTGTCAAAATCTTCTGAAATAGTAAAGCCTCAAGCAATTAATTTCTGTTTATTAAAGTACATAAAGATTTAATTCCTTTTGGAATTTTGTGAAGTCAAATAACTGTCTAGAATTTTATAAACACTGTCTGAAAGTAGGTGATGTAGTTTTGTCAATTTTACTTAATGATGTGAAAGGAACTTAAGGTTCACACGCTCATCATGGGTCATTGATCAATGGAATGCTAGATAAATGGGTGGTCCGGTTTTATTTATGCCTCATGAATTATTATCATCCTTACTGGGGTTTTGGCTTTATGTAATTCTACTGAACGGGTTGCCGACGGGCGTATATTTTATCACTGCTGGGTTATAAGATCGTAGTTACTCTACCTGGTAGGTGGGTGCATTCTAGGGGCATGCGTGTTAAAATTAATGTGATTGTGGGTTTGTGTACCTTATGTTCTGTGTGTGTTGTTATGTGTCTAGCTAGCCACGAGATGGGAAAGAATTTTATAATTATATATACATGTGTTCACTGATTTATATATACATTTGTTGTGCTTAATATTTATACACATACTTGTGATGTTTTATATTTATACACATTTGTTATGCCTAAAATTTATACACACTTGTTATGTTTTACCTTTATTTATACTTGTGATTGGGCATACATGTTATTCTGGTTTAATAATGTTAAAGCAGGGCATGAAATGAAATAAATTGTTATCGTTCTGTTACGGCTGAGTTTTATTGCAAGTCCCGTCATACTGGACCCAGCATAATTTTTGCTTCTCTAGGCTTCGGCCTAGTCCTAATTAACTTGTGGCTTCTCTTTCAAAAAAAAAATATTAAAATAAAATAAAATAAGTTGTTTTCATACTCAAAAAAAAAAAAAAGGACAAAAGGAAAGAGGGGTTACAAAACTATATATCCTTCGTTGGGTTATAGTTATTACTAAACAGTAATACATGCTTATAATGAAAATATTTGCTATGGTTTTAGTAACATACAACACCGGCTTAACCCAAGAGTCATTGACCGGTGTTATACTCAACATAAAATAATTAACGCACACGCACTACTAACTGCTAACCGAATGAAATATTTACAGACGGACAACGGGAAGGCATACAATTTACCCATGAGGTTGAATTATAAAATAAACTTAATTTTCTCGATCTAACAAGGTTGGACAATAGTTTCAACACCACATAAGAAAGATCTTTTATAAAAAAAAAGGTGACAGCACGTACTGAAAACCGTATGCTTTCGGTATTCACGAAGATGAAGATTGTACGGCAAGCAAACAAATTGCCAATAAAAGATATGGACTCTTTGACGGGTGACGAAGGCAGCGCTGATCCGCTATTACCGAACAGTATTCTTTGCGCACACACACGCGCGCGCACACACACACACACACACACACACACACACACACACACACACACACACACACACACACACACACACACACACACACACACACACACACACACACACACACACACACACACGTTAGGTTCCTGAAGGCACGACGCAGAATCTATTGGTCTAAGCGTACATTTATTATGTAAATCATCTCTTTTTCAGTCATCTACGTATGTGCATAACAGCTTTTTTTTTTTTTTTAGTACAGTTGCACACACATCGACGCTTGCACTATATATAACCTGTGAACTTCGCAACAGCGTCTTACTTACCATTCGAATCTATATAACGTTCTGTTTCTGTTTCAGATAATAATAATAGTTTGAATATAAAAAGACTGTGTATGAATACAAAGAAATATCAAACACAACAGATCAATTATTTGAGTGAACGTGATTGTGTATGTGAGCGCGTGTGTGTGTGTGCATGCGCGTGCGCGTGTGTATCATTGTATATGTGA